>OY856412.1:1041632243-1042232243 GCA_963693085.1 Alisma plantago-aquatica | reverse complement strand
GTTAACATAATAAAGTTCGCCGATTCAGCCATGGTGCATCTTGTGATCGCCTAAACTACGTGGCTCGCCCTAACTACCATCTACATGGAAGCAGTCCTCCTTATAATCATGAGTGAGGAGAAAATCACGGTGGCCTACCAACTCGAGCAACGGGTGGATGGAATGGGTGGTTCATGGAAGAATTTGGAAGTATTACACAGTTTCAAAATGCATATAACAAAATGCCCTAAATGATGCAAATGCACATTAAGAATGCCCTAATGCCTAAAAGTGGGTGGAATGATGCATGCACTAACCTTCTACCTCAAAATGAGATAGAAATCTACTCAAGCCACATCATGTACTCAATTCCCCTGTTATACAAGTGATATCATTCCTTTCTCCCTCTTATTCCATTTCCTTCTAAATTCTCTTTTTTTTTCAAATATTTTTTTTTCCAGATTTTTTTTTCTTTTCCTCTTAGCCCACATATCCATAATTGCTTAGAGATACATGTGTTAGGCTATTGTCTTCATGATTGGAAATCTTTGTACTAATGCGAGGGTATGGGACAATTTAGATCACTTTGTAAGACAACCTGAGGTACATGGTGTACTTATGCGTGAAAATCATGAAAGTTATGAGTGCAACTACATGACATGCACCTAAAGGTAATGTGCATGAATCACTATACATTTTTTTTTCTCGTTTTATGCAAAAGTATGAAAATAACAATGCAAATCCTATCTACATGCTATGCACACAAAAGAAATTGAAACTGCACTTTACTTCCAATTCTTGGGTGGATTATAGAAAATGGAGTGGAATGATCACAAGATTAAGTGACTGAACCTTAGAAGAAAATTATGTGTCCCTCCTTACTGACATGTGTAGTAGTTTAAAGGGTTCTTTCTCTTACATCTGATTAAGGTCTCATTACCATTTGATTAGGTTAGGCTCAAACAACCGTTACTATCCACTTTTCATGAGTCAATGGGGGTGTGAGTATGACATATTGCTTCAAAGTTGACATAATCAATCATTTTCATAGAACAAGTTCCCCAAGGACAACCAAGTAAAGCTATCCAAAAGACACAGAAAAATTTTAAATTCCCTTAATTTCCCCATGAAAACAGCAAGATGACAATTTTTAAGACATCCACGATTACACTAGATAGATGTGGATCCTAAATAAGAAAAAACTTAAAATTGCAAAAACAAATAACAAATCAGAAACTAAAAACAACTAAAGAAAAGATAAAAGATAGAGCTGTTCCAGCCACCCCCCTAAGCTTGAATTCGACTATGGCCTCATAGTCAAAAACAATCTTAAGAGTGGAACAGAGATACCAGATCAGTCCGATGGTGGTGGAGGCGGGTATTGTGGGGCCGTAGGGTCCGGATTTGCTCTGGATGACACTTGGCGCAAGTGGAGGAAGAAATCGTTGAAGATGTGACTTCATTTGACCAATAACCCTGTCTTGAATAACTGGCACCGACAATGCTGTGTGCCCGTCGATACCATCAACGGAAGTCGATGGTATCGACTCGCTGATTAGGGCAACTGCCTCGCGAGTCCGGCCGCCGCCTTTTTTCATTTGTAAATGTCGATACCATCGACAGACCCGTCGATGGTATCGACTTCACTGAGTCGATTTCTTCTGAAAATCTCCAGAGATCTCGATGGTATCGACTGGCATGTCGATACCATCGACCTTTATTGCGCAGCCTGCCTGTAGGTATGTCGATACCATCGACGGGACCGTCGATAGTATCGACTCAGTGCGATTTTTGCAGCTGTCAACCTGAACCCATGTCGATACCATCGACCAGTGTGTCGATGGTATCGACACTGCCTGTGCCTGCACATTGAACAAAAAGGATCAAGGTATCTTCTTTACACTAAAATTTAAACGAAATAAAAGCAACCTACAACTATATCTAAACTATCCTAATGTACCAATGGTTGGGTTGCCTCCCAACAAGCGCCCTTCTTTAGCGTCTTAGGCTAGACGGTGTGACAATCATCATCTTTTCACCTTGGGAACTGGGCTTAGAGGATCATTCGGTAATTTGAATTCAACACGATCTCCTCTAATGCCCAAAGACAGAGTACCTCTCCCTAAGGCAGTCACGACATCTGCCGTTGCTTGAAACGGTCTTCCTAGAAGAATTTCACAGCTTTGGAGCGGTGGCATATCCATGACGACAAAGTCCACAGGGAATATGAATTTATCCACTTTGACGAGAACATCTTCACATACTCCATAGGGTCTCACTGTAGACCCATCCTCCAATTCAATTGTTGCAGCCAACTTCTTTATCTCTTTTAACCCCAACTTTTGAAATGTCGCCAAAGGCATGAGATTTATGCTAGCGCCAGAATCACATTGCGCTTTAGGGAAATGTTGACCACCTATTGAGCACGGTATGTAAAAACCTCCTGGGTCCTTTCTCTTCTTTGGTGAACTCCCTTGGATCATAGAGCTCGCCGTCTCATTCATCCAATAAATTTCATCGTCTTTTATCCGCCTCTTCTTATTGATGATTTCCTTGATGAACCTCCCATAGGCGGGTACTTTCTCGATCATCTCCACTAATGGAATATTGATGTGGAGTTTTCGAAATATCTCCAGGAATTTTTTAAAGTGACGATGCTCTTTCTTTGACTTGGTATTTACCGGGTCTGAAACATCAGCTGCATCAGCACGCCTGTGAGGTGGCACATAAGGGCTTTTCGGGGGTACCTCCCCTAAGCTTGCTTCAAGCACTCCCTCCGACGTGGGCTTTGGCAAGACATTCTCAATAGTTGCAGCTTGTTGTGGTTCCTCTCTCGCCTTAGATGTCTCCGCATGTGCACAAACAACCTGCACCTGCTCCTCTTGCCTAGATGGAGATACCATACTCACAACTCTCTCTGATTTTCTGAAGAAATGGTTTCCGCCCGGCAATCTATAGTAAGTGCGTGGATACGGTATCGTCGGTGTTGCATTCACATTGAAAGTCATTTTTCTTTCTTCTATAGCTTCTCGCACCTGAGATTCCTCATTTCTTACCACCGACATGTACTTAACCTGATGATGTGCTTGGGCCACGTTCGCATTCTCCGCTGGTTTCTGTTGATTGGCGTGCTTGATGGCCGCCACTTCATTTGAAATCTGTGCCACGGTGGTCTCTAATGCCCGCATCTGTGCTCCATGGCTTTGCAGCGTCTGCCCAAACTTGGTTAGAATATCACCTTGAGATTGCAATTGTTTTCCAAACATGGCCATCATCTCTTGGTTTTGCTGGACCATTTGAGTTAGTAATTCAGTGTTCTTATCCTCGGTTCTTTGCTGTGGTTTGGCATCCGGATCCTGCAGAAAATTATTCAGATCCTTCCATGAAAACTTTTTATCCTTTCTCCATGCATAGTCATTGTTTCTATAGCCCTGTTGTTGCATGAACTTCACTTGGGCTTCCTCATCCTCAGATGCATCTTCCTTAGTTAGCAGCTTCTTGGCTAGAAGATCTAACTTGTCGTTCAGCTCCCTAACTGTTCTGGATTCACCGGAAGCCTTGACATGTTCCACTGCACCTCTGTCGCCCCATGACTGTTTCCTAGCCATGTTCTTTAATATCTCCCAGCATCTTGTATCAGTGTTGTTCAAGAAAAATCCAGAGCCAGCCGAGTCCAAATTGCTTCTATCATGCTCGGAGAGAGCAAAGTAGAAGATCTTCACTTGGGTTTCCTTGTCCAGTCCATGGTGTGGACATCTCCTCAACATGACTTGGAATCGCTCCCAAGTGTCAGAATAAGTTTCACCCGCCTGTTGGGTGAAATTGTGGATCTTCCTGATCATATCATTGGTCTTCTCAGGAGGGAAGAACCTCTCAAAGAAAACCTCCACCATGTGATCCCATGATTCAACAAACTCGTCGTCGAGGTTATGAAGCCACTCTCTTGCCACTCCAGCCAAGGAACTCGGGAATAACTTGAGATAGAGCACATCCTGCGGAAATCAATCTATCTTTACCATATCACAGTTCTCCACGAACTGGCTGATGTGGGCCACTGGATCTTCATTTTTTAATCCGTGAAATGCGTTTGATTTAACCAGGTTAATCAATGCTGGATCGATCTTGTAGGTTGGAATGTTTAGCCCCTGTTTCTTTATAGGCCCCTTTGATGCCGAGGAAGAAGGCGCCTTGATCTTCTCCCATATTGTCTGTGCTTCAGCCATTGCTTCTTCTTGTTCTTTTTCAGATTCAGAATTTAGATCACTTTGGTGTTCCTCCTCGTAGTAGTCCTCGTCCTCTGGTCCCGTAGATGGAACCTCAGGTGTGCGATTCACGTAGTCTCGACTACGTGTGTGCACCATACAAAGTACCTGAAAAAAAAAAATGGAAATAGGGGTTCAGTACAATGCTTTGAACGAGTCAACACAATTATAGAGAAATAAAGGAATTTTTTGAAATTGTTTTAAAATAAATAAAAAAAAATGTGGCCTAGAATGGCCGCTCTTAGCACTCAAAGTGCCAATAATTCGCCGTATCCCCGGCAACGGCGCCAAAAACTTAACGTGTATTTTACTACGCGCTTAAACGCAAGTATACGCGTCGAGTAATATAGGCCTTGTGAGGCCCGAGTCGAACTCAGGGATACGTGAATTATTGGAGACTTCTACTAACTAATCGCAATCAGCTAGACCGATTTACAAAGTAGGGTTTTGTTGTTCAAATTGAAAGAAAATAAAAATCAAACAAAGAAAACAATCGATTAAAGGTTAATTTAATCAATTCAAAGGGATATCTTTAGGATGGCGGTTTCACCGCGGGTCAACATTGTATTAGATTTCATATAATTCCTCACACTTCTCTCTCTATCCGGGTAGTGGCCTGAAATGAGAATTACCCACTGTCGTGGTGTAATCCACTACTTAGATTTAGGTTGATTCCATCGTCATAGTAATCATTCCCCTAAACGAAGCGCATTAAGATCGGTCCCTCAGTTCCCACCATTAATTTTACAACTCCTTTGTCAAGGGTTTTATTAATTAATGTAGAATTCGTCTCTTTTCAACCGTTAATCCTTCTGTCGAAGTGATTAAGGGTGTTAAATTATTATTATGGTGATCAAGCATAACAATAGCAATAGAGAAAATGAATTTATACCACGGATATGAGAAAAAAATATGAATTATCAATATAAAATCATCATACAATGTATCCCCGGGCTACTCCCGGTCCTAAAGATTGAGGGTTTTAGCCTCTCATGTTCATCTCACACGAGTACATGGTAGAAATTGGGGAATTCATAAGAAAACATGAAATAAATGGGAAAACCCCTGAACGGAGAAGAACCGGTGGATCCTTGGCGTAGAACACAAGCTTTCCCCGCCTGTCGGTGGTGGAAATTGTCTTCGGCAGCGTCCGAATCACCCGGGATGAGCTTCTCGGCCTCCGTTCTCCTTTCTCTCCTCCTCGGCACTCGTGCAAAACCAAAAAACGAGATTCTCCTCCTGGGCGGCCGTCATTAGGTATAAGTCCCTAATTAGGTCGTCAAATAATGACAGCCGTCCGATTGATATCAAAACAGATCCAACGCATATCTGCCGGCGTCGATACCATCGACGCGGGTCGATGGTATCGACCCAGCGGATTAGCGGCAGCTTTCCTTTCTTTTATTCTGAGCGCCTGTGGTGATCTCGATACCATCGACTTGGGTGTCGATGGTATCGACTCCTTTAGCGTCGGTTGTTGTCGTTTAGCGACGTTGTAGCTCTCCTAGTGTCGATGGCATCGACTTGGGTCGATGGTATCGACACTGTATTGCTTTTCTCGGCTGACAACCTGTGGCTTGGTCGATGGTATCGACTTCCGTCGATGGTATCGACGGAAGCAGATACTTGTTTTTCCTGAAATTTCACAACAAGACCAAGTAAATCCACACAATTTATAATAAGATGATAAATAATGCTCAAAATAGTAAAACAAAGGGGATTTGATATAAAATGATGGCAAAGACCAAATAAAGTGAATTATGCAATAATATCCATGAAAATGAGTAATTAAGGCACAAAACACATATGAAATAGGTCTCTAAATGCGACTCAAAATCATCACATCAAGGAGATGACAAAGGATTGTGTGTGGAACCAAGTAGGTTCGAGACCAGTTTTCCCATGGAAGTAACCTTGATATCGAGATGATTGTGATGTAGAGACATATGTGGCATGTTTCAACTTGGATTTAAAGGTGTACCGGCAAGGTGGGATGTACCATCTCTCCTTTTGGAATATGAAGAACTCTGTATTCAGACTGCAGCCAAATGCTTATTTCTTCTTGTTATGGGAGCGAGAGTGTGATGGAGTCGACTTTTGGAATCCTTAATCGTCCAATGACTTAAGTGAAAGCATAAGTATGAGTTAGATTGAGGGTTCCAAGCCCTTGACAAAATAGGTTGTTGATTGATGTTAATATCATCCTTAACTTTATGCCTTTTTGAGGAATTTAATTGAATGGTCCAGTAGTTGAGTTTTGTCACCAAATTTGAATATAAGGTAGCTCGAGAGGTAAGGAAGCTATGGTTAAAATTTGGTGGTAATCGGATGTCCCTAGATGAAGTTATTGAGGTTTGAAATTTGGGAAATAATGATTTATTATTTGATGATTTGAGGACCCAAGTTGCTAATCAATATAGGATGTCACGCACCCTTGGTGTTGGTCAGGCATGTGTGGCCAGTCTTCTGCCCTAGATCACAGATCTAATGGCCGCACGCTACAACCTTTAGAAGCCACAGATTCAGTATGGTGCGAAGAGAATTTGGTTGTTGGATGATGATCGGATGACACACATTTGTTCTCCTACCTTCGGTATAACCACAGAACGTGGGAAGGACGAGGCCACGTCTGCCTCCACTACTTCATGGATCGTGTGAGTGACCGAGATCATCAACTGGGCAGTTGGCTTTGTATTGGGACCAACTCCCAATTGACCCCTCATTCTGGACGAACAACCAGCTGAGCAGGGAGTTTCAACTCCCGCTCCTCTCCACTTCTCCACCGATTCTTACAGTAGAGAGCGAGAAGTAGAAGAGAGAGGTAGAGGGGAGAATAGAGGAAGAGGAATAAGGGAGGAGAAATGAGAAGGCCTAGGGAAGCATCCATGCTTGAGTGCTAGGCCTCAAGTGTTCATTTCCATGACCGACCAACCCAGGTCAGTCGCCGATGAACTGGGAGATCAAAGACCTGTTGGGAGAGATGCTCGCCGCTATAGAAGGCAAGGGTCGAGTTCACGGAGACCTTGCAAAGCTTTTCAAAGCTTCAGTCTGGAGTGAGGAATACCACAATAGTAGAATCGCCCAGATTTCAGGACCTGCTCTGCCGCGGCTATGCCGGAGATGAATATGGGGTTTGAAGACAACTCTCAGGTGCATTCTGCGGCGGTTGGATGATGCATATGAGTCAAGGAAGCTCTGTGAAGCTGTTGGAAGGTTTGGATGATTAACATGTATGAGACGAGGCATCATGCCTCTTTTGGATCTGTCGTGGAGGCCATCAGCGGCGGGGATCTTGCGGTCTTAGAGACTCGGAGCCAGAGGCGGCAAACCAAGGACCCGAGCGAGGCCATAGGGTGATGCCAGAGCTCAGGAGGAATTAATCCTGTCACGAGGAACCCTGGAGGCAGGACGCCTCTTTTGCCCCTCCGCAGCAGGGTCGACGCCGGCGATCTCACTGGAGAAGGGGCTCCACGACCAAACCAGGGAGGAGAATATCCGAGGAGGTTCGGGAGAGACCATCAAAGGTGGTGGTATCCATAAGTTCTGACGAGGTGGACTTGGAAGAGTATGCTTGCTCGCCTGAGCCGTGCTCCGCGGCGACGCCCTGCGCAAATAGAGGCATGTGATTTCTAGATCTGTCGAGCGGAGAAAGAAAGAAGAAGGGAGGACCGGGTCTGCAGCCTTGAACCGGGTCCAATCCCTAAGAACCAACTAAACCGCCCGAGAACCAGGCAGCCAGATTTGGAGCTGCGCAACCCAAAGGTGGACACGTGGCAGCGGTCTATCAGCCAGAACAAGGTAAATATCCTAGATCTTAGATAAATCACAGTAATTAGCATGTTTATCAGAAAATTACAAATAATATGTCGTAATTCTCAGAAAATTGCATAGAACAAGATGGAACTATAATATTTGGCTTTTGATGCATTAATATTAGTGATATCATGTAAGATGTGTAATGCTTATTTAATGGATAATAAATAGCAAATGATGACATAAAATCATAGAAAAATATTAGTAAGTCCATAATTATGTATAGAATGCATATGATGTCAGATATGGTCATGTTGATGTACGAAATTATTTAATTTGCTTAACATGGCTAATTAGGGCTAATAACCCTAAATAAAATGCAATTAATGCATACATGCTCAATAAATGATGAAATTTACAGAATACCCTCATATCAGTAACTGGAAGCTAATCTGGAACTTTGATATTAGTTAGATACATAGAATTCATGTTACGTGAGGATGACCCTTAATACATATGATGTAACCCTAATATGGTTAATGAATGTGACATAATGTTAAATATGTCCACATAATAATGTGACACATGAGTACATCCAGTTGATGAACTAGAATTTGGAAAAATGAAATCAAGATGATAATTCTTAGACAAGAATGAAAGTAATAATGAGAATATCCTAATGAGTTAAGTAAACCCTAAAATGGATACGATTAGGGTAACGATGAGATGTAAGATGGTAAGAACCTGATGATAGTATATGATCTTGTCTTGATCAGGTTTAGCAAAGATGTAGTTGACATCAAGAATATGTGGTGATTAGGTTGTCTCTTTGAAAGGTATGCCATTACCTCTTACTTGTCTTATTATACAATATGCTTGTGTTATATGGTACTAAAGACTTGGCATATGGTATTGATTGAAATGATTATTCTTGTATGATATGTTGCATGATTTTCCATACTTATTTCTATGAGCACATGAAACATAAAATATTTTGATCCGTCATATGATAGCACTAAACTCTTTGGTAGTACAGTGCATTGACAAACATCAAAGCCCTAGGGGCAGATGTATGCTTTATATGACAAGGCCTAAAGACATCAAAGCCCTAGGGGCAGATGCATGAGATATATGATGGAAATAAGCTTGAAATATGTGTTCTCTTTTGTTAATGAATATCTTTGTGCAAGTATACGCTTTTCTTATATTCTTCTGTTACTGCTAAGCATATTAGTTTTATCTTATTGCCAAGATATGCTGAGATGTATATAAAAAGACACGTAGGCGTACTCAGTACAATATTCTTGAAATATTGTGCTGACGTGTACCGCATGTAATCTTTTATATAGGTTGTGGTTATGCTCTTGAAGATTCTGGATAGTGAGAGTTGTGTGGGGAGCTGATGTACAGGTGGACCTGTTGTCTTAAGATCCTGTAGTTTAGTGGTATTACATGTATTTGTATAAGTTTGTTGTTCAATATGTAATATCAAATGTTGTAACAATTCATGTTGTAATTATCTGTTGAATGGTGAACATGTGTGTATGGTTTTTTTATTGTTCATGTACATGTGCTACTGATTGTTTTCCTTCTAACTTCCTTTGATTTTCTTCTTCTTAGCCTAGTGTGGGGTGACTAAATTGGGATTCTCACTGAGGTGAGGGTTTCAATTTGGACGTCACACATCTGATTAAGTTTTAGAAAATCCGGGGATGTCACAGGTGGTATCAGAGCATGAACAATAGCAAAACCTGACATTTCCTCATTATGCAACTCAAAACTAAAGAACCTTGAACTTAATAATCCTTAGGGTTAGATTAGTCGTCTTTTAGATACTAGATCTGACCTAGCCTCTAGGTTAGCACCTAGATGTCCGAGAACTAGGTCTAGACTGGTGCTTGTTGTATAGCAAGTCCTTAGATGTCGTTATTTCCTTATAGTGCAGCGGTATGGGACGTTGCACTATTTGGAAATGACGTGCATCAAGGGAAGAGAAACCCTAGACATATTGCGCACGTTGTCTAGTGTAGCTACACTAGTCTACCCCTTGTTCTCACCCTTTTCACTAGTTTTCATGGCACTAGACTCTCTACTATGTGTGGGGCACTCATTTCTGGATTTGGTTTTGGATTCCAAACGGATCGAACCTCGATAGTTTTCTCTGACGCCAACAGTTGGAGGTTATATTCTTGCTGGGACATGGGTCTCACCCTTGTGGTTTGCCACATTTTTTAGGTAATCGGAAGTGATGAAAACAAAAATGTGGCAGAAAAGGAGCTATAGTAATGAATCTTTGAGAAAGTTGATTATATGTCTAGTGTGTCCTAGAGTCATTCGTGTACTCTCAGGTTTGGGCTGGAAAAGTTTATATATGGTGTTTCAGATGAATCAGACTTTTGTTAGCATATTAATGCTTGTTTGTGTGACATATATGAATATTGTTCTCCTGTGTATATATGTTGTGGCTTAGGCGATATAACAATCTGTATCAAATTCTTGGCATAGTATAAATGAAAGAAAGATGTTGGGTTTTTTTGCAAATACTTCTGAGCAGGTGCTGATGCTAAAATCAGTTTTAATTTACCCATATTTTTGGGTATGTGATTAATTAGTGATTGATTGTGCTTTATGTTTTAAGTAATCTCGTTTAGCATAATGGGTTCTCACAAGGTCGGAACCTTGTTGTTCCATGGTAGAAATTGCTCTAAAGCTCTAAAACCCAACCTTTGTTGCTCCTTATGCTTAGGGTTTTCTCATTTGAGAAGAAAGGTGCTAGATGGACGAGTAATAAAGTGGAATGATGGCTAATGTAATATGGTGGTACTAATAATGTGATTTAGATGGTTTCCTTTATATGATTAACATAAATATTTTTGAACTCATCCATCTAGCACCTTTCTTCATCAAATGAGCAATACCTAAGCATAAGGAGCCAGAAAGGTAGTGTTTTAGAGATTTAGAGCAATTTCTACAATGGAACAACAAGGTTCCACCGATGTGAGAACCTATTACTCTAAATGGGATTACTCAAAACACAATCAATCTCCAATTAACCACGTACCCAAAAATATGGGTAAGTTAAAATTGATTTCAACATCAACACCTGCTAAAAAACATTTGCATAAGAGACTAACATCTTTCTTATATCCATACTATGCCAAGAATTTGATACAAATTGTTCTATCACCTTAGCTACAACATATATACACAGGAGAACAATATTTGTATATGCCACACAAAAAACATTAACACGCTAACAAAATTCCGATTTGTTTGAAACACCATATAAAAACTTTTCCCGCCCAGACTTGAGAGTACATGGAGGACTCTTGGACACACTAGACATATAATCAATTTTCTCAAAAATTTATTACTATATCTCCTCTTTGTTCCCATAGGTTTGTTTTCATAACTTCATATTACCTAAAAAGATGTGGCGAACCACAAGGGTGAGACCCATGTCCCAACAAGAGATATAACCTCCAACAAAGCTTATTGATTACAACATTCTAAATAGTAGATAAAAAAGCAGTTGGAGTATTTAGTAATCAATTGAACAGATTGAAGAGTTCAAGTATTCCAAACATATTAAGTAATTAATCTTAGCAACAAGCATGATCATCAATGCATATATAGATAACAAATAAATCCATTTCTTTGGATAGATATCTACTCAAATATCATCAAATTGCATCTAATAACAATCATTATCATTAGTCTGACTATCATAATATTCCTTTCTAACAGCACAAGCAATCTAGTAGCATAAGCATACCTGACGTCATGAATATGACTAGTAACATAACATGTCTAACAATATTGACATTTCAAATAATGGGAATAGATCTATATCATAAGTAGAACTAACATCATAACACAATGAACTACATATGCATGATTAGCAGTTTAAGCATTTCTAATTACATAGAAATGGCTAGAAATATTAAACATAGCTAGTAGCAACATCTTAACCATCAATATCAGTATATTTGACAACATAAGCATAACTACAACTTATGTATATCTATTATCTCTTATTGTACTATACACAATCTCAGTGAAAAAAAAGCAAAAAAAGGTTATCATCCAATATGAAGCATGGTGTATAACCCTAAATAGATACGCTACATAGTTGTCTTACATCTTTTATTATGCCCTGAGGAATGAGGATAAACTCAAAATGCAACTGACCACTGCTAAGTCGAAATCAATGCCATACATGATCTAGGAAGAGCTAGACTCCTAAGATCTTCTCTGTCCATGGTCTGTATGAGTCCTCTACTACGACACATAAGGTCAAGCTGCTAACAGCCTAGTCCGTCCTTGGATCAGTCATGGCACTAGTGAAAGGCGGTAGGTAAGCATACCATACCATCGGAGGTACAACCATAGTTTCCCTCTAGTCTCATCACATATATAATCACCGAGACACACCGCAACCATTCTCAAACTAAGGGATAGGTATGACCCCAATCATCCACCCTAAATACTTGAATTCAGGATGACAAGCACCCTACATACTCATCAGTATACCCTCCAAATTTCCCTATGGAATACTCATTTCACCATTTGGCAAGTTATGACACTTAGATGGATCTATGGCACATGGCGCTACATGATTAGAGTTTCACTTGATTAGTTATGCCAATTGGGTGAATTAAGGCTGCATCAAACAAGTGGACATACAAACCCAAATTCACTTCTAATAAGTATATAAATATCACATCTTCAAAAGATATAAAATGTGTGAAACATAATTTCTCATCTTATCATCACATGGTACTATTCACTTGCCATTCATGAGGCTACACTACTCATCATACTATCACAAGATATAAATCCTTTTCACAATATCATAAGGTATCAAATCTTATCAAGACAAGTGTATTAGACCTCATTCATGGCTCAACCATGCCCAAAGGTCATCAAGACCATCATACTATTCCCTACAAGATCATCATTATCATTCATGCCTTATAGCAAGGTCTAACAACATTAGTTACATATAATACACTAGATCAAAACAATATTGCATTAATGAGCTAGGAGATATTCATAGACAATCATAGCAGGGTTATATTAACATTAATAACATTCCTTTATTACATCAATAGGTAAGGAATCTAAATATGATTAACCCTCATCATATTCATAATGCACATGTTTAACATAAGAAAATATCAACAATGTGGCTATGACAACCACCAATTGACATATTAATATTAAGATCATATTAAGGAGGTTGCCACCATCATTCCATCATATAAGAATGTTAAACATGAATACTCATCTTTATCTATTTTCATTAGAGTTAGGTTAAACAAGATAAATTATATTAATGTTACTAATTAGCACCTATACCCAAACCCTAACTCACAACATACCCATTGGATCATGGATGCATAAGGTGAAGCATCACCATCACATTCCATACTATTCTCAAATATGAACCCACAGATAAATCAAGGTGTAAACATCGAGTTATAGCATACCAGGGTTTCAACAACAATAAGAGAGACTCCATGATTGTATTAATCATTAAAGGACTATTCATACCCAATTACCAGCATTTAGTTATATTAAATCTAGGTATAACAAGCTATACCAAATTAGGGTTACATATCAACACAATATGGTTGTCATCCCTTCTATTAATATGAGTGAATAGGTAAGACTACCGTATTAAGGGTAACCCTCCATTTGTTCCATCATCATTCAACCCATATCACAATACCACAATGTCACCCAGAACCATTGGATGTTTAAAATGTAAGACCATTAGTTGTTTACATAAGTAAATACCTTGGATAAACCAACTATGAAGTCCTTGATTTGTGATCTATAAAGAGTCACCATCTAACCCTAGACATCCCTTGATCAACAACATAAAAAGTTCCATTAAGAGTAGGGTAAAACCCACAATCGACTGTTCATTTAAAGCAAGCCATCCATTGTCAACAAGTAAGCTCAAGTTAATCATATAAAGGAAACTATATAAATCACATTATTAGGACCAACATATTACATTAGCCATCATTCCACTTTATTGGAGGAATAAACATTAGATCTTGACCATTGGGTCAAGTTCATATGTTAAAACCATCAATTACAATATAGGTTTGACCATTGCATCCAGTGACCCAAGAAACCATTGGTCTAAGGCTTAATTCATGCTTCAAATATATGATTAACTCAACATAGGTTTTGGAGACCTCATCCACCATCATTAGTGACCATTAAGTCACCATAAACTATTAGATCAACACTATATCCATTAATGACCCTCAAATATCAAACTAATATCACCATTGATTGATAGCATCATTAGGGTACTTAGTGCTTAATCACTAAGATTCTAATTAGGCCAACACCTGACCTAAGGGTGAATGTTAGTTGACACCCTTGGTCACCACCATCAGTTGTCATGAAGACAACACCATCAGTTGTTGCAATTGTACCACCATTGAGTCACGTGTTACAGAAGAAATCAACTTTAAACCCTAAAATTGACCATTGGTTGATAGGTGTTTAGCACCATTGGTTGTAAAATCAACCTGATCCAATCATATTATACCTTAGGAATAATGTACACATGATCACAGGTTCATCTAGAACTGAAATCAGAATAGGGAACATTATAAAAATCGAAATCCAAGTCAAGCATAACTTTTTAGTGCAGTGATCATCATTTAGAAGCACGGACATGAGCTAGCAAGGTTATGGTAATCAATAAACGTGGATAAAGTTGTAAAACTTACCTATAATGAGAAGATGAAATCCCAAAAAGAAGAAAACTCTAGCAGGTTGGGTAGAAAATTCAAGTATAAGGTGAACTTGTCCATCTAGCACATTTCTTCATCAAATGAGCAAACCCTAAGCATAAGGAGCAAGAAAGGTAGGGTTTTAGAGCTTTAGAGTAATTTATACCATGGAACAACAAGGGTTTGACATGGATAAAGGTAGGAGGAAGGATAAAAAAGGAATAAATAGAGGAAAGAAGGGTATTATTACTCTTTTAGGTCTAGATCACTAGAAAGGAAGCTTTTCAAACCCTAAAAGGAAGTCAATTGCAACCATAGATTCTTTTTCCAAGAAGATCCCCTATTTCTTCTTCCTTGGATAGGAAATTCATATCTTCATAGAGGGAGAACAAGGTTCATAGAAGGAGGGAAATGGTGGAGAAAAAATGGCTCATTTGGGTGATTGGGGATAATTATATGAAACTTTAAGATAAAGAAAAAGAAAAAGAAAAAGAAAAAGTTGAAGTTCTAGTCTCTTTCTAAGTGTCCATGGTATTAAAATATTAAGAATATAAAATAACACACACAAGTAGGTCCCACACCTTCCATAGCGAAATCCTTATCCCTCATTTCTTGAAATTCCAAGAAAAACAAATAATTCATTAGTTGATAGCTACTAAAGGTAGCTTATCCATGAAGGGGTAAACTCTAAAATACCCTTGAGGAAAACACCTTCAGACCATGGTTTAAATAGGAACCCTATGGATCAAAAAGCTCAATAGTAATGACAAAATATCCAAAAAACATAATTAAAGTGATAAATTGCAAAGAAAACCTCTCAAGTGGATAAATTGTAGAAAAGTTCAAAATGTGCATCAAATTGCATAACTTGCTCAAACAGTGTCCAATTTGGACCAAATTTTAAACTTAAGATTGTGTTATGATTTAAAAGCATATCAAAAGGTTTTAATTAGTGTTATTAGAATTCAATTATGATAAATAAGATTATTCAACTCATTAAGCAAGTTTAGGGGCTCTCTGTAACATCCCCGATTCAACCACCTGATTTTCTTCCTTTGAAAATCAAGTTGATGAAATTGAGATGTTAATATGGCACCAAGAATCAAAGAACAAGAGCGAGATAAGAAATATTTCATTTCAAAATTTTACACTCTTATAAAAGGTATTTCTACATTATCTCCTATATCAATAAAAAAATGATACATGAGTTTAAAAATTAAGCTTGATCTGCCTTTGATTCTTGATGCCCTTCAAGATCTTTTCAAGATGAGTCTTTCACAAAGAAAAGTCCTACAAATCATATAATATGCAACATGAAAGAATATGTCATAGCCCAAGTGGTGGAGTATGGGTTAGACAAATGTCTAAGTATGGAAATATAGAAATAAGCAGCAAGACACTATTAATATAACTATAATGTATTACTTAGATAACTAAATTATCAAAAGTATAAACCAAAATTATTGACCATCTACTAGAAGGAAGTATAAGGAATGTGTATGTATGTATATTCATAAAGCATTTATCAAATGACAACTCTATCAAAATTTTTGACCGATACCATGGAGCATAATTAGAATTAAGGTATAATGATAACAAAAAGGGAGACCTTATTCCATAAATGAGTTTAACTACAAATCTCAGAGAAGGTTTTAATTCACCTTGGGAAACTGGTCTGCAACCACAAAAACTTGCTTAGGCAAGACTTTAGTCCATTAGGGTCACCAAAACACATGTAAGTACCCTGGCACACTGCAACCACTCGTGCACACTACATGCTCTTTACAAAGAATCAGATTACCACACGCAGCCACCGATCGCCTTTCCAAGACCAGAAGAGGGTGCTCCTTGCAAAAAATTACACTTGGAGTATCATTTGTTAGCATTCTTAATCTTTGTAGGAGATTATTCCCCAGCACTTATATGATCATGCCTAACTCTACATGACCAACCCAAGTGTGGGCCTGAGTATGGTAGAGCATTACATTCATCCATCCCTGACTCTAAAGGACTTAGATATAAATCCCAAGCATATCAATCCCCAGATAAGACATGCCGACTCTATTACTAACACATCTCCCAATATAAAGTTTAGAATTAAAGGGACATCATCAAAGGTATACAAATCAATATGATGACTAGTCAAAGTTAATGAGGTCAAAAGGTAGCCATGAATAAATGAATCATTAGTTGAGTATTTCACTATGACACCTAAAATATAAACTTTTGGGATTGTGGAATTGAATCAGACAAATCTATGGCCATGAGCATGCAAGAGGCTAGGGAGTCCCCTCATGCGAACATGGAACCAATTAAATAACCTTTCCTATTTATTGGCTACAGGCATAAGTGAAATAGGCTTCTAGGCACCTTAGAAGTGTCTGATATGATTCCACTTTCCAACAATATCACATGACTCAATAATAGGGATAAATAAAGGAAAAGGGAACCAAAAGACAATAGGACTAGAATTCAAATAAAATCTTGATTATCATCTAAACCTTTAAATTCAATTTGAAGGATAATATGGATGAATATATGGAAGTCATCCCTAGTTTATTAATAAAGAGGTTGTGTATAGTTGATTACTTATTCATTCTTTACAAAAGTATATGAAGTATGTCTACACTCTTTACTACATATAATACCAAACCATTCTATGCCATATATTTTATCAATGTTGATACAATAGATTATGATAGGAATTGAATATCATATTAAACAATAATAAACCCTACTTTTTTGATGAAAAAATGTGGGAACCATAGCTTTATATGTCCTTAATACATATTTCCATAAGAAGACCATAACATCATTAAATATATCCAATCTTGATATATTTGGGTAGCATTCTGTCACATTTTCCAATATCTTGATCCTCATCCTAGCTAGATCATCTTCTAGGGTTTCTCTAACTAGGGTAGAAGAGAGATGGCCTATATATTCTAGAGAAAGGATATTGTTAAGACAAAGTATTGGGGTTCTCTTACTATGGTGGAGGAAGGAAGTAGTAGGTTTCTATAGTGAAAGTGTTTGTTGGGAGGTGGTTCCTTTCATTAACATAGAGAAAGAGTGAGTTCTTTGATAATCTAGAGAGAGATTGGAGGTTTATGGTGAAGGAGATGGGAAAGAAGGGAGAAGGGACGTTCACCTTATCTTTGGGATGAAGAGGAGAGAACTTGTGATTATGGTGGGGTGAATTAGGGTTCTATATATAGGAATGGTGTAGGGTAGCATGGTCCTAATTGCAAAAAGTGTGTGGATGAGACATGGGTGCAAGGTGTCATATTTAATTGGATGTTTACTACTTAGTTTAAATGGATGGTGAGGTGTCATCTCAAGAAAGATAAATTCATGGCTATATGACACATGGATGCATATGTGTCATCTTAAGATATCTATCAGGATTAGTTGACGCATGGTAGGATATGTGTCAAACATTAGAATGTGTGAGGTTTTTAAGGGATGAGAATGACACTAAGATACTTTCTTTACCTAGTAGTGTGTTTTCTCAAGGTACCTACTTTCTAGCCAGCTACATGCTTGCCTACATAAGAAATTTGCTTGCCACCCAGTTACCTACTTGTGTGCATACCCACCAATTTTTTTAAAAAAAATTGACAAAAAGTAGCGCAATTATATTTTCAATATATAAAAGCTTTTAAATAAATTATAATAGATTATTTTAACATTAAAATTGATTTTACAAAAAAATCCTCAAAGAACTTTGTTTTTATGAGTAGCTCTAAATAAGAAGTTTTAACTTGGGAAGGAGATCAGGATGTTACATATACCACCCCTTCAAAGAATTTTCTTCCTTGAAATTTATAAGATTTATGTTATGACTTATTCAAATTGTGAGAACCCATTACACTAAACGAGATTACTCAAAACATAAAACACAATCAATCACTAATTCATCACATACCCAAAAATATGGGTAAATTAAAACAGATTTCAACATCAACACCCTCTCAAAAATATTTTCATAAGAGCCCAACATCTTTCTTGTATCCATACTATGCCAAGAATTTTATACAAATTATTCTATCACCTTAGCTACAACATATATACATAGGAGAACAATATTCGCATATTCCACACAAGCATTAATATGCTAATAACAATCTGATTCATTTGAAACACCATATACAAATTTTTCTCACCCAGACCTGAGAGTACAGGGATGACTCTAGGATACACTAGCCATCTAATCAAGTTCCTCAAAGATTTGTTACTGTAGTTCCTCTTTACTTCCATGGTTCTATTGTCGTCACTACCAATTACCTAAAAATATGTGGCGAACCACAAGGGTGAGACCCATGTCCCAACAAGAGATATAACCTCCAAAAACACTTATTGATTAGAACATTTTAAATAATAAATAACTAATTATTTGGAGTATTTAATAATCAATTGAACATATTGAACAATTCAAGTATACTAAACAAATTAAGCAAATCATCTTAGCAACAAGTATCATCATCAAATTGCATCTAACAACGATCATTATCATTAACCTGAATATCATCATATTCCTTGCTAACAGTACAAGCAATCTAGTAGCATAAGCATACCTAACATCATGAATATGTCTAGTAACATAACATGGCTATCAATATTGGCATCTCAAATGAAGGGAACAAATCTATATCACAAGTAGAACTAACATCATAACCCAATGAACTACATAGGCATGATTAGCAGTTTAAGCATTTCTAATTACATAGGCATGGCTAGCAATATTAAACATAGCTAGCAGCAACATCTTAACCATGAGTGTCAGTATATTTGACAATTATCAGCATGTTTACAACATGAGTATAACTACAACATAAGCATATCTATTATCTCTTATTATACTATACATGATCTTAGAGAAAAGAAAAAAATAAGGGGTTATTATCCAATATGAAGCATTGTGTATAACCCTAAATAGATATGCTACATGTTTGTCTTACATCTTTTATTATACCCTGAGGAATTTGAGGATACCAATCAAAATCCCACTGATTACTGCTAAGTCAAAATCAGTCCCATACAAGATCTATGAAGTGCCAAACTCCTAAGATCTTCTCCGCCCTCGGTCAGTACAGGTCCGCCACAATGACATATATGGTCAAGCGGCTAACAACCTAGTTCGTCCTTGGTACAACTCATGACACTAGTGAAAGGAGGTGGGTACACATACCCTACCATTCGAGGTACAACCACATTTGTCTTCCAATCTCGTCACATATATAATCACCGAGACACGACCACAACCGTTCTCAAACTGAGGTCTAGGTATGACCATAGTCATCCTCCCTAAACACTTAAATTCAGGAAGACAAGCACCCCTCATACTCATCAGTATGCGCTCCGAGTTTCCCTTATGAATACTCATTTCACCATCTGGCAAGTTCTAACACTCATATGGATCTATGGCATAGGGCACTACATGATTAGAGTTTCACTTGATTAGTTATGTCAATTGGGTGAATTAAGGCTGCATCAAATAAGTGGACATACCAACCCTAACTCACTTCTAACTAGCATATAAATTTCACAACGTCAAAGGATATAAATTGTGTGAAACATAATTTCTCATCTCATCATCTCATGGTACAATTCACTTGCCATTCATGAGGCTACACTAGTCATCATACTACAACAAGATATAAATCCTTTTTACAATATCATAGGGTATCAACCCTTATCAACATAAGACAATTACACCTCATTCAGATCTCAACCATGCCTAAAGGTCATCAAGACCATCATACTAGTCCCTGCAAGATCATCATTATCATTCCATGCCTGATAGCAAGGCTCAACAACATCACTTACATATAATACATCAGATCAACATAATATTGCATTAATGAGCTAGGAGATATTAAAAAACAATCATAGCACAGTTATATTAACATTAAGAACATTCCGTTATTACATCAAAATGCAAGGAATCTAGATATGTGTAATCCTCATCATATTCATAATGCACATGTTTAGCATAAGAAAGTATCAACCATGTGGCTATGATAACCACCAATTAACATATTAAGGTTATGATCATATTAAGGAGGTTATTTCATTATAATTCCATCATATAAGAATGTTAAACATGAATACTCATCTTTATCTATTTACATTAGAGTTAGGTTCAACAAGATAAATTATATTAATGTTACTAATTAGCACTTATACCCAAACCCTAATTCACGACATCCCCAATGGATCATGGATGCATAAGGTGAAGAATCACCATCACATTCCATACTATTCTCAAGTATGAACCCACACATAAATAAAGGTGTAACCATCAATTTATAGGATAATAGGGTTTCAACAACAATAAGAGAGTACTCCATGATTGTATTAATTATTCAAGGACTATTCATACCCAATTACCATCATTTAGTTATATTAAGGCAATGTATAACAAGCTATACCTCATTAGGGTTACATACCAACACAATATGGTTATCACCCCTTCTATTCATATGAGTGAATAGGTAAGACTACCTTATTAAGGGTAATCTCCATTTGTTCCGTCATCATTCAACCCATATCATCATACCACAATGTCACCCAGAACCATTTGGATGTTTAAAAGGTAAGACCATTGGTTGTTTACATAAGTAAACACCCTGGATAAACCACCTATTATGTCCTTGATTTGTTCTCTATAAAGAGTCACCATATAACCCAAGACATCCCTTGATTAACAACACAAAAAGTTCCATTGAGAGTAGGGTAAAACTCACAATCGACTGCCCATTTAAAACAAGACATCCATTGTCAAAGAGTAAGCTCCTTAAGTTGATCATATAAAGGAAACCATCTAAATAAAATTATTAGGACCGATATATTACATTAGACATCATTCCACTTTGTTGGAGTAATAAATATTAGATCTTGACCATTGGTTCAAGTTCATATGTTAAAACCATCAATTACAGTATAGGTCTGACCATTGCATCCAGTAACCCATGAAACCATTGGTTTAAGGCTTAATTGATACTACAACTATATGATTAACTCACCATAGGTTTTGGAGACTTGATACACCAACATTAGTGACCATTAAGTCACCATAGGTTGTTATATCAGAACTATATTCATTAATCACCCTCGAATATCAAACTAATATCACCATTGAGTGATAGCATCATTAGGGTACTTAGTGGTTAATCACTAAGCTTATAATTAGGCCAACACCTGACCTTAAGGGTGAATGTCAGTTGACACCTTTGGTCACCACCATCAGTTGTCACGAACACAACACCATTGGTTGTTGCAATGGTACCACCATTGAGTCATGCATTTATAGAAGAAATCAACTTTAAACCCTAAAATTGGCCATTGGTTGATAGGTGTTTAGCACCATTGGTTGTCAAACCAACCTGATACAAGTCATATTATACCACAGGAATAATGTACACACGGTCATAGGTTCATCTAGAACTGAAATCAGAATAGGGAACATTATAAAAATCAAAATCCAAGTCAAGCATAGCTTTTTAGTGCATGTATCATCATTTAAAAGCAAGAACATGAGCTAGCAAGCTTATGGTAAGCAATAAATGTGGAGAAAGTTATAAAAATTGCCTCTGATGATAATATGAAATCCCAAGAAGAAGAAAACTCGAGCAGGTAGGGTAGAAAATTCAAGTATAAGCTGTGAACTCATCCATCTAGTACCTTTCTTCATCAAATGAGCAAGCCCTAAGCATAAGGAGCAAGAAAGGTAGGGTTCGAGAGCTTTAGAGCAATTTCTATCTTGGAACAACAAGGTTAAGACCTGGAGAAAGGTAGGAGGAAGGATAAAAAAGAAATAAATGGAGGAAATAAGGGTATTCTTACTCTTTTAGGTAAATATCACTAGAAAAAAGCTTTTCAAACCCTATTAGGAAGTCAATTGCAACCCTATATTCTTTTTCTAAGAAGATCCCCTCTTTATTCTTCCCTGGATAGGAAATTCACAATATCGCAGAGGGAGAACGAGGTTCATAAAAGGAGGGAAGTGGTGGAGAGAAAATGGCTCGTTTGGGTTCTTGGGGATAAGTATATGAGATTTTAATATAAACAAAAAGAAAATGTTGAAGTTCTAGTATCTTTCGAAGTGTCCATGGCCTTAAAATATTAAGAATATACAAGAACACACATAAGAAGCTCCCACTCCATACATAGGGACATGCTTATCCCTCGTTCCTTGAATTTCCAAACAAAACAAATAATTCATTAGTTGATAGCTACTAAAGGTAGCTCATCCATGATGGGGGTAAACCCTAAAATACTCTTGAGGAAAACACCTTCAAACCAAGGTTTAAATAGGCTCCCCATTGTTCAAAAAGCTCAATAATGATTATATAATATCCAAGGAACATAATGCAAGTGATAAATTACAAATCAAACCTCTCAATTGGGTAAATTCTAGAAAATTCCAAAATGTGCATAAAATTGCATAACCTTTTCAAACAATGTCCAAATTGGACCAAATTTGAAACTTAAGATTGTATTATGATTTCAAAGAAATCACAAGGTTCAATTAGGGTTATAAAAATTAAATTATGATAATTAAGCTTATTCAACTCATTAAGAAAGTTTATGGGCATTACAACTATAAACCCCTAATAGGGATTTTGCACCCAAAATCCAATGTAAACAAATATGGGTACTTCCTTTGCACCTAGTGATGCCACATTATTCATACATATACCCTCTTGGGTCAGTGAAAAAAACCCCCACCTAATAAGACATTCTCAATATGGAATGTAGAAACTTGTTGTGTCATATGTACAACTCTAGTAGTAATCTTCAACTTTAAATTCTAGCTATCATCCTATAATTATATCTATTGTATCAACACATTACTCAAAAGTCATACTTGCTAGCTTTTTACCAATCATAGCATGTGTCCCATACCATTCCTTGAATCATAAAAAAAGGCAATGTATCCAACCTTTTTTTCTTCTAGATACACAGACATTGGAACACTTTTCAGTTGTTTTTCAACATCAAAAGAAATGCTAACACTGACACCTATCATTCCATACAAGGAAACATTATTACTACTCAACCTTGTTAGGGGTGAAGCAACAACACTATCTTCACCTTATTGGTATTTACACAACCTACTTAGAAGCATATCATGATGCCATATAGACACTTAATCAACCCATCTCACTCTTGTTCAACGCGTCTCATAGCTATTCCTACTTCGGAAACCCTAAGGTTTTTGAAGAAATATTGATCATATTTTTTACTCTATTTGAAATACTTTGACATGTAATCATTCAAATCTTGATATAACTTGTATGACATGACTGGAACACTCTGTTCCTCCTATTCATAAATTCTATTTCTACATTGGTTAGTCTAAAGGACATAACTCTAAACTCGTCATGGTCATGTGAATTATGTCACCCAATCTAACTCTTATGCATTGATGTTTCATCATAGGTTTAACTTAAAGGAACATGATATCACATATCTATTGACCAACAAACCATCTATCCTTGATGGTGGTCTTACCCAGCTATCACTCATCACTCAACCATACACAAATTATTGAATCACTTTTGTTTTTCCTTCCAAGAAACATTTAGAGGTCATCATCAACCCTCTCTCTCTCTAAGGAATGGTATGGGACACATGTCATGATTGGTAAAAAGCTAGAAAGTTTGAATTTTGAGTAATGTGTTGAGATAATAGATATAATTTTAGGATGATAGCTAGAATTTAAAATTGAACATTACTACTAGAGTTGTCAGATGACACAACAAGTTTCTACATTCCATATTGAGAATGTCTTCTTAGGTGGGGGTTTTTGTGCTGACCTAAGATAAGATATGTATGAATTTAAAGAGAAGAACATGAACTCTATAAGAGTGATGTGATATTAACATAATATGGAAGTAACCATGTGTAATATTGAGGATGATGTGCATGAGAAGTGTCCATCTATGTGCACCTTGGATTTCAGGAGAAATCCCTGTTAGGGGTTTATGGTCGTGAGACCCCTAACCTTGCTTAAAGTGTTCAAAAAACTTAATTACCATTATTTAATTCTTATAACCATAATATAACCTTGTAATATTCTTGTAAATCATAAGACAATCTTAAGTTTCAAATTTGGTCCAATTTGGACACTGTTTGAGAAAGTTATGCAATTTATGCACATTTTGGACTTTTCTGCAATTTACCCAATTGAGAGGTTTTCTTTGCAATTTATCACTTGAACTATTTTCCTTGGATATTTTATCATTATTATTTAGCTTTTTTATCCATGGGGTGCCTATTTAAACCTTGGTTTGAAGATGTTTTCCTCAAGGATATTTTAGAGTTTACCCCTTATGGGTGAGCTACCTTTAGTAGCTATCAACTAATGAATTATTTGCTTTACTTGGAAATTCAAGGAACGAGGGATAAGTATATATATATGGATGTTGTGGGAGCTTCTTGTATGTGTTCTTGTATATTCTTAATAGTTTAAGGCCATGGACACTTGGAAAGATACTAGAACTTCAATTTTTTTTCTTTATCTTAAAGTTTCATATACTTATCCCTAAGCACCCAAACGAGCCATTTTCTCTCCACCACTTACCTCCTTCTACAAAAATCGTTCTCCCTCTATGATTTTGTGGATTTTATATCCAAGGAAGAAGAAAGAGGGGATCTTCTTGGAAAAAGAATCTAGGGTTGCAATTGACATCCTTTTAGGGTTTAAAAAGCTTCCTTCTAGTGATCTTGACCTAAAAGAGTAAGAATCCCATTCTTTCCTCCATTTATTTCTTTTTTATACTTCCTCCTACCTTTATATATGTCTGAACCTTACTGTTTCATGGCAGAAATTGCTCTAAAGCACTAAAACCCTACCTTTCTTGCTCCTTGTGCTTAGGGTTTGCTCATTTGATGAAGAAAGGTGCTAGACGGACGAGTTCACAGCTTATACTTGAATTTTCTACCCTACCTACTCGAGTTTTCTTCTGTTTTGGATTTCATCTTCTCATTATAGGTAAGTTATATAAATTTCTCCACATTTATTGCTTAACATAAGCTCTCTAGCTCATGTTCATGCTTTAAAACGATGATCCATGCACTAAAAAGCTATGCTTGACTTGGTTTTCAATTTTTAGAATATTACCTATTCTAATTTCAGTTATAGATGAGCCTGTGATCATGTGTACATTATTCCTAAGGTATAATATGACTTAGATCAGGTTGTTTAGACAACCTATGGTGCTAAGCACCTATCAACCATTGGTCAATTTTAGGGTTTTAAGCTGATTTCTTCTATAAACCCATGACCCGATGATGGTACCATTGTAAAAACCCTATGGTGTTGTCTTAATGATAACTAATGGTCAGGGACAAAGGTGTCATATGATGGTGACAACCTATGGTCACCCCCTTAGGTTAGGTTTTGGATCAATTAGAAGTTTAATGATCAACCATTAAGTACCCTACTGATGTTATCAATCAATGATGACATTAGTTTAATATTTCAAGTTGTTTCATGTAGTGCTGATCTAACAACCTATGGTGACTTAATGGTCATCAATGATGGTGGATCAGGTCTCCAAAAACTATGGTGAGTTAATCATATAGTTGCATCATCAATTAAGCCTTAGACCAATGGTTTCTTGGGCCACTTGATGCAATGGTTGGAGCTATAATGTAATTCATGGTTTTAACATAAGAACTTGACCCAATGGTAAAGATATAATGTTTATTCCTACAATAAAGTGTTATGATGGGTAATGTAATATGTTGGTACTAATAATGTGATTTATATGGTTTCCTTTATATGATCAACTTAAGGAGCTTACTTTTTGATAATGGATGTCTTGTTTTAAATGAACAGTTGATTGTGGATTTTCCCCTACTCTCAATGGAACTTTTTGTGTTGTTAATTAAGGGATGTCTAGGGTTAGATGGTGTCTCTTTCTAGAGAACAAATTAAGGACTTCATAGGTGGTTTATCCAAGGTGTTTACTTATGTAAGCAACCAATGATATTACCTTTTAAACATCTAATGATTAGGGGTGACATTGTGGTATGGTGATATGGGTTAATTGATGATGGAACAAATGGAGGGTTGCCCTTAATAAGATAGTCTTACCTATTCACTCATATGAATAGAAGGGATGATAACCATATTGTGTTGATATGTAACCCTAATGAGGTATAGGTTGTTATACCTAACTTTAATATAACTAAATGATGGTAATTGGGTATGAATAGTCCTTGAATGACTAATAAACTCACAAAGTACTTTGTTACTATTATTGAAACCCTATTATTCTATAACTAGATGGTTACACCTTGATTTATGTGTGGGTTTATACTTGAGAATAGTATGGAATGTGATGGTGATGCTTCACCTTATGCATCCATGATCTAATGGGGATGCCATGAGTTAGGGTTTGGGTATGAATGTGAATTAGTAACATTAATACAATTTATCTTATTGAACCTAACTATAATGCAAATAGATAAAGATGAGTATTCATGTTTGACCTTCTTATATGATGGAATGATGGTGAAATAACCTCCTTAACATGATCATAACCTTAATGTGTTAATTGGTGGTTATCATAGCCACATGGTTGATACTTTCTTATGCTAAACATGTGCATTATGAATATGATGAGGGTTAATCATATCTAGATTCCTTGCATGTTGATGTATTAAATGAATGTTCTTAATGTTAATATAGCCCTGCTACGATTATTTATGAATATCTCCTAGCTCATTAATGAAATATTGTGTTGATATGGTGTATTATATGTAAGTGATGTTGTTGAGCCTTGCCATAAGGCATGGAATGATAATGATGATCTTGCAGGGAATAGTATGATGGTCTTGATGACCTTTGGGCTTGTGTGAGCCCTGAATGAAGTGGAATCATCTTGTGTTGATAAGGGTTGATACCCTATGATATTGTGAAAAGGATCTATATTTTTTCGATAGTATGATGACTAGTATAGCCTTATGAATGGCAAGTAAATAGTACCATGAGATGATGATATGACAAATTTTGTTTCACAAGTTTTATATCTTTTAAAGTTGTAATATTTATATGCTTGTTAGAAGTGAATTAGGGTTTGTATGTCCATTTATTTGATGCAGCCTTAATTCACCCAATTGGCATAACTAATCAAGTGAAACTCTAATCATGTAGTGCCTTGTGCCATAGATCCATCTGAGTGTCAGAACTTGCCAGAAGGTGAAATGAGTTTTCCTAAGGGAAACTTAGAGTGTATATTGATGATTATGTAGGGTGCTTGTCATCCTAAATACAAGTGTTTAGGGAGGATGACTGGGGTCATACCTAGCCCTCAGTTTGAGAATGACTGCAGTCGTGTCTCAATGATAATATATGTGATGAGATTGAAGGACAACTATGGTTGTACCTCAGATGGTAAGGTATGCGTACCCACCTCCTTTCACTAGTGTCGTGACCTATACCAAGGATGGACTAGGCTGTTAGCAACTTGACCTTATGTGTCACTGTGCTAGACTCGTACTGACCAAGGGCAGATAAGATCTTAGGAGTTTGACTCTTTCTAGATCTTGTATGACACTAAATTTTGACTTAGAAGTGGTTAGTTGGATTTTGAGTGGTATCCTCAAATTCCTCAGGGAATAATAGAAGATGTAAGACACCCATGTAGCATATGTGTTTAGAGTTATACACAACCCTTCATATTGGATAATAACCCTTGTTTGATTTCTTTTCACTGAGATCATGTGTAGTACAATAAGAGATAATAGTTATACTTATGCCGTAGTTATGCTCATTTTGTAAACATGCTTATGTTGTCAAAGATACTGACCCTGATGGTTAAGATGCTACTGCTAGCTATGTGTAATATTGCTAGCCATGCCTATGTAATTAGAAATGCTTAAACTACTAATCATGCCTATGCAGTTCATTGTGTTATGATGTTAGTTCTACTTATGATATAGATCTGTTCACTTTAGTTGAGATGCCAATATTGATAGCCATGTTATGTTACTAGACATATTGATGATGTTAGGGATGCTTATGCTACTAGATTGCTTGTGTTGTTAGCAAGGAATATGATTATAGTCAGATTAATGATAATGATTGTTATTAGATGCAATTTGATGATATTTGAGTAGATATCTATCCAAAGAAATGGATTTATTTGTTATCTATATATGCATTGATGATCAGACTTGTTTCTAAGATTAATTGCTTATTCTGTTTAGCATACTTGAATTGTTCAATCGGTTCAATTGATTATTAAATACTCCAACTGCTTAGTTATCTACTATTTAAAATGTTGTAATCAATAACTATTGTTGCATGTTATATCTCTTTCTCGGACATGGGTCTAACCCTTGTGGTTCACCACATTTTTTTAGGTAATCTGAATTGACAAAAACAAACCTATGGCAGAAAAGAGGAGATATAGTAATGAATCTTTGAGAAAGTTGAGTAGATGTCTAGTGTGTCCTAGAGTCATACATGTACTTTGAAGCCTGGGTAGGAAAAGTTTGTATATGGTGTTTCAAACGAATAATTTTTTTTGTTAGCATGTTAATGTTTGTTGTGTGACATATAAAAATATTGTTCTCTTGTGTATATATGTTGTAGCTAAGGTGATAGAACAATTTGTATCAAATTCTTGGCATAATATGGATATAAGAAAGATGTTAGGATCTTATGCAAATGTTTCTGAGTGGAATCTGATGTTGAAATCTGTTTTAATTTACCCATATTTTGGGGTGTGTGATTAATTAGTGATCGATTGTGCTTTATGTTTTGAGTAATCTCATTTAGTGTAACAGGTTATCACAACTTGCGGGAGTGGGCAGCTATTTCTCTAGCTCGTTAAGGGTATCCTACCACCACATCACTAGTGCTCCAGTGAGTTCCGCCACCAAGGGCCATCTGACTGCAGAGCTGTAGAATGAGTAGGGATGGCACACAATAGTCACACGATGGTGTGTGGTCAAAGGTGGACCAGACTACCAACGATCCAGATTGATGCAAGAAGGGAGGGACTAGCCTCGGCCAAGGTGGGCAGTCTTGGCACCCAACGAGCGGCCAAGGGTGATCTCGGGAGGTGATGGAGCAGTGGGAGCAGTCACCCAACCACAATAACTTCCCAGTAGCAGTGAATGGCGATCAGATTCTCTAGGCTGCGCCAACACAGCCATGTGGCCCAAATCAGGGTATTTACCACCAAAAATCATCCTTCGATGCTTTAATCTTCAAAACCCTATATCGTTTGCATTTTTAACCATATCTTATGATGTAATATATCATTTTGCTCAGAAAAAACCCCTTATCTCAGGGTACTACCTTTTGATCCTAGTTTCATTCATATCTCCCCTGATTTACTATTTTATGGTGTTGCTTGGTCTTTAGTTATCTAATCTTAATCATCTACGCTTTTGATGTGACCCTAATGGTTATTAACCCTATTTTGTGGTATCTCAGTAACTTTTATCCCTTGGCATTGTTTAGATTGATCTAATGTACTGATTTGTCCTCTAATGGTACATTTCAAGTGCACGACTCATGAGTTGTCTTATTTTTGTACTAAATGATGTAACTTGAGCACTTAAATAGGTTAGGATTTTTTAATATCTATAAAATGTTATCGTCTTCAAAATTCGTAATCACTATTATGTCTCATGCTCTCTAGAATCAAGATCTCATGCTTTTATGCCATATTAACATAATAAGACCTTATGGGCTCACTCTAGTAGATGATTATGATCTAAAGTGACTTATCTTGAAACCATGATTTTAAGCATATGAATTTACAATACTCATCTTGTTAAATCAGATTGGTATTTGCCTTGATTATACTCTAAACATGGACTTTCTCTTAGCCTAAGGCATCCTATGATGTTATGTACCATGTAGTGCACTTTTGTGAATATGTTGATATGACTAGAACCATTCTTGTATAAAAGGGGACATAAGTGCTTGAGAATGTCCATGTAAGTACTCCCATTCCATTCTAATGAGAGATCTATCCTTGTACTCTAGGTTGACATTGAGGGCCTTACCTTGAGATCACTACTACAGAAATAGCATTCAGTGTCGCTTTTCTGGGCGTCGGTTATTAAGGAACACGGACGCCTTATATTAAAGGCGTCGGTTATTTAGAAGAACCGACTTCTATATTCAAAGACCAGCCAAACACGGGTACCGCTTTGTATACATCGTCGGTTGTTTATAAAAAACCGACGCATAATGTCATCTGATTGTCGAGCGAAAAAAATAATGTCACTTTCGGCGTCGAGTCTGTAGTTAAAACACCGACGCTTATGTGCGATGGAAATTTGCGCAAAAAGTGTCCTGTTCCGCGTCGGTCGTCCTTTAATCACCGACGCTGAAGGTGGTTCCCGCCAAACATTTTCACGAAAATATCGTCCAAATGGACGTCGGATGTTGCGAACGACCGACGGTAAAGATGTTTAGGCGTCGGTTTTTGTAAACAACCGACGCTATTTGGGAACTTCATAACCTTCGATCGCCCGACTCTTCCCCTTTCTTATGTTTCATTGCTACCCTATTTCCCTATTGCGGCGATTTCTCCGGCGATTTCTCTACTGCTGGTACTAGTTTTTCTCCGGCGCTTCTCTCCGACGCTTCTCTCCGGTGCTCCATCTCCGGCGTCCCCTCTCCGGCGCCCCTCTCCGACGCGTTTCTTCTCTGGCACCCCTGCTGCCCGCCCTGCTGCTCCAACCGCCTGCGCCGCCGCCACGCCTGACAACCGGCGCCACCGCAACGCCTGGTGCCCACCTGCCTGCCACGCCTGAGAACCGGCGCCGCCGTACCCCCTTCTCCTTCTCCTCCGCCTGGCCGCTGCCTGCCTGCCGCCACCTGGCCGCCTGCCTGCCTGCTGCGGCTGACGCTCCTGCTCGTCGGAGTCACTGCCGCTGGTTCTGGAGCTCGTCGGCCGCCACCCACGTACTCAACCAGCTCGACCTCACCCTACTCTTCTTGCCCAGGTACCTGTAGACCTACCCAGGCGCGAAATTGGTTCTTTATGTGCTGACCTAATCTGCTTGCCTAATCTGCTTGCACGAAATTGGCTCCCTACTCTACTTGCTTAATGTGCCTAATCTGCTTTAAGTGGTCCTAATATCATAACATGATAGTTTTATTATATGATTTGTGGCACTTTAGGGTGTATATACATGCAAATTATATAAGTGATAGATGTTGGATGTTTGTCAAGGTTTCTTGAAGATTGAATAAGTGATAGATGCTGGATGTTTATTTATTTCATCTATCCATGTTGCCTATAGTTTATAACATTGCATTGTGAATTATTGCATGTTTGAAACTATGAAATTCTTGATTTATTAGATGATATTCAAGAAAACCCTAGTTTGATGAGCATGTTGTTAATCATGTTAATTATGATTCTTCTATATATTCTGATGTCATTATATAATTATGTGATCCCAACATATTAAATTGAATTAGAATGATTTCATGAATTATAGGGTTTATATAAGAATGACAACACATGTATTTGTTGGCCTAGAAACCCATCCAAGATTTACTCAGTAGGAGTAAATCTTGGATAGTCCCCAGTTTGGGACTGTTCTTGAACACCTAATCTCACTTAGGATGTAAGTGTATAATGTGTATTGGGTTTTTGAGAAAATTTCGGTAGCATTTCCCCGTTTGTTCTCTAAGTACATATGTACTTAGAGAACAACGGGGAAATGCTGCCGAAATTTTCTTGAAAACCAAATACACATTATACACTTACATCCAAAATGAGATTAGGTGTTCAAGGATGGGATAGGTGGTACACATTTATTATATATAAGATTGACATCAAATGTGTTTGTTGGCCTAGAAACCCGTCCAAGATTGACTAATATATACTTGTTTCCTAATATATACTTGTTTAAAAGGTTAACTGATGTTATACAACTTTTTCTGAAAATATATAACATCGTTATATGTACTTACACTTTGTTAATACTAATATTGTGCAGTCTCTGTCTTCCCATAACAATGACTATGAATTGGGCCTCTATGTCAATGTTAACCTTCCCTATTGAAGAACAATTGGACATCATCCTAGATGATCGTTCCTTAAACCAATTGGTCATACCCAAACATTGGCGTTTTCTAAAAGGAAGACACTACATGCCTGGTAAAGTGACCCTAACTTTTGGAAATTATTCACATGTAATCGAGGTTGAGTATGATTTGGCGGGAAATCTTGTATCAAAATCCGGTTGGCGTGATTGGATTGGAGAGCTGTATCTGGTCCGTTGGAATAGGCTTTTTCTCCGTCCAGTTGGCGATAATTCCATCAAAGTTTGGATAACCAACAACAACTGCGAGACCCCCGATCATCTTCTGCGGTATGAGCGCACGGCGTCGGATATCATCTATGAGGAATCTGAATCTGAGGCGTGATTGGATTGGAGAGCTTCGTGACACAGCTTCATCATCAAAAAGAAGTTATTGATGCATGCGGGACCATGTTGGTGTAGTATTTAGTTGTCTATCTATCTAGACTTGTCTGTATTAATAGTTTTTTTAATCATGCGCATGTTTAGGGGTACACCAACCCCTTTGTTTAGTTATTGTTATAACTAAAGTGTGTGTTCCCATGAATGGAACTGTAAGTTGCTACATGAATGCTTATAACTGAAGTGTGTGTTCCCATGAATGTTCCCATTTACATGATTACACTACTATTTTCTCATATTGTCTTGCCTCAAAAAAAAATTCTTTTATTGTTTAGTCTATTTTAATACGACATACTTGCTTATATCTTTCTTAATGATGAACTGTAATACGACATACTTGCTTATATACTTGTTTCCTAATATATACTTGCTTTCCTAATATATACTTGCTTTCTCTGATCATAGAATGGATAGATCATGGATGTCCATTTGTAATCGTTGCACCCCCAGAGTTTATATCTGGTCTTGATCAGTTTATTAGATTTGCCGAGGAACATAGGAAAAAACCTACAGATAGGTTCTACTGTCCATGTAGGCATTGCGGTAACAACTTGAAAGTCAACACTGGTGAGGAAATCAAAAGTCATGTCATGTGCAACGGGATTGTACAAGGCTATACAGAATGGCACTGGCATGGAGAGATTTCAAAATCGAATCCAGTAGATGTCAATAGCAGTGCTTGGGTGGAAGAAGAAATTGCCTCCGATGACGTAAATGTGAACGAACCAGTTCCAGCAGACATTGTTGATGCGATGCTGGATAGTTGTAGGGTAGAGCACACCGATCCACCTCCTATCTTTACAAACATTGTGCATGATGCTGAGATACCATTATACACAGGCTGTGCTAAGTTTACGAAGCTTAGCGCTGTGCTGAGATTGTATAAGTTGAAAGCTAACAATAGATGGAGCGACAAAAGCTTCACTGAATTGTTGACTTTGTTGAAAGAAATTCTTCCTGAAGGAAACGAGCTGCCAATCTCAACATACCAGGTAAAGAAAATGTTGTGCCCAATGGGAATGGAGGCCAAAAAGATACACGCATGCCCGAATGATTGTGTATTATTTCAAAAGGACTATGTAGATTTGAAAGATTGTCCAAAATGTGGTGCGTCACGATATAAATTGACGACTTCGGGGGAGTCCAAAACTGGTTCTCCTGCCAAGGTGTTGTGGTATCTACCTATAACATCACGGTTTCAACGCTTGTTTGCAAATCCAAAAGATGCGAAGAATTTGAGGTGGCATGCAGATGTTAAGAAAAATAATGATGGGATCCTACGACATGCGTCTGATTCCCCACAGTGGAAGAAGATTGATGTATTGTTCCCTGAATTTGGTGAAGAAGTCAGGAATCTAAGACTTGGGCTTTGTACAGACGGGATGAATCCGTACGGGACATTGAGCAGCCAACATAGCACTTGGCCAGTCATGCTTGTTATATACAATCTTCCTCCCTGGTTGTGTATGAAAAATAAGTACGTTATGTTGTCATTGTTGATATCGGGCCCTAAACAACCCGGAAATGATATCGATGTTTATCTTGAACCTTTGATTGATGACTTAAAGAAACTTTGGGCTGAAGGTGTGATGACCTATGATGCTTCAGCAAGAGAGACATTTCGTTTGCATGCTATGTTGTTTTGCACTATTAATGACTTTCCGGCATATGGGAATTTGTCTGGATAGTGTCAAAGGAGCTAAAGTGTGTCCTATATGTGAAGAAAACACTGATTCAATAAGACTAAAATATGGCGGCAAGACTGTATATCTTGGTCATCGAAGGTTTCTTTCAAAATTCCATCCGTATCGTAGGAAGCGCAAAGCATTCAATGGATGGAATGATGAACGGAGTGCACCTAAACCTATACCAGGGGATGTTGTTTATGAAAGAGTAAAAGACATTGTCAATGAATTTGGTAAGAAATCACAATGTAGTATGGCCACACGGAGTGACAATTCTTCATTCAAAAAGAAGTCAATATTTTGGGATCTTCCTTATTGGAGTTCTTTGTCAGTCAGGCATTGTATCGATGTAATGCACGTTGAGAAAAATGTCTGTGATAGCATCATTGGTACTCTATTAAATATACCAGGTAAGACTAAAGATGGGATAAAATCCAGACTGGACCTACGTGAAATGGGAATAAGGTCAGAATTAACAGAATTACGTGAAATGGGAATAAGGTCAGAATTACGTGAAATGGGAATAAGGTCAGAATTAACAGAATTACATGAAATGGGTAATAAAAGAACATACTTACCTCCCGCTTGTTACACGTTGTCTAGAAAGGAGAAGAAAACTTTTTGTGAATGTTTGGTAAATGTTAAGGTGCCACATGGTTACTCATCCAACATCCGTAGATTGGTATCAATGAAAGATCTGAAGTTGATAGGTCTTAAATCTCATGATTGTCACACTCTAATGCAACAAATATTGCCCGTGGCAATTCGATCTATATTGCCGAAGCATGTAAGGTTTGCATTTACCAGACTTTGTTTCTTTTTCAACAGTCTATGCAGCAAAGTTATTGACCCTGATACTCTCGATAATTTGCAAAGAGAAGTGGTTGTTACCCTATGTCAGCTTGAGATGTATTTCCCTCCTTCGTTCTTTGATATCATGGTACATCTTGTTGTCCACTTGACTAGGGAAGTGAAAATCTTGGGACCGGTTTTCTTGCATTGGATGTATCCCTTTGAACGATACATGAGCGTTTTTAAAGGTGATGTTCAAAACCGTTATCGTCCTGAAGGGAGTATTATTGAAGGTTATGTGGCGAGAGAGGTTATGGATTTCTGCAATGACTTTCTCAGTGGTAATGACACTCCTGATAATGACAAGAATATTGAGGAGGGCAAAGGAATTTTGGGATCTCGGGTGAAAGTAATCAGCCGTGAGCAGTTGGAACAAGCTCACTTGTATATTTTACATAATATGGACGAAGTGAGTGTTTATATCGAGGAACATACCAATTTCATAAAGAGACAACATCCTCGAGCAAGTTCAATGTGGCTTGCTAGAGAGCATAATAAGACTTTTACTAAGTGGTTTGAAGATAAAGTCTTACATCAACTATCTCAAACACCAAATGATATTACAGAAACTATCAAATGTCTCGCCTTTAAACCAAAACCGAATGTTATGTCTTATGAAGGGTTTGACATTAATGGATTCACATATTACACAAAGAGCCAAGATGATAAGAGTGTCGTCCAAAATAGTGGGGTCACTCTTCAAGCGTCAACTATGTACTTTGCAAGTGCAAAGGATAAGAGTCCACGTGAAGCTAAAATGTCATATTACGGTGTCATTGAAGACATTTGGGAGTTTGACTACATAGATTTCAATATTCCGCTCTTTAAATGTAATTGGGTTGATAACACCAAAGGAGTTATAGTGGATAAATTGGGTTTCACTTTGGTGAACTTTGAAATGATTGGCGAGAAGGCTGAACCATTCATATTGGCATCACAGGCAAAACAAATATTCTATATCGATGATCCTGCAAATGATAAATGGTCGGTTGTTCTTCATGGTAAAAGACAGTTCATTGAAGATCCTATAGATGAAGAAGAGTACTATGATAAGTATGATGACTCCAGTCCATTCTCAGTTGGGTTGCCAACTCCACAAAATATTGAAGCTAATGATGACTTATATGTGTGCGGAGATCACAATGAAGGATTGTTAATTGATAAAAGATCACAATTTTAGAGACATGTATGTTTATACAAATGGTAAATGTTTTCCTTTTTCTAATTTATACAAATGCTAAATGTTTTCCTTTTTCTAGTTGATACAAATGCTAAATGTTTGCCTTTTTAGTGATATTTTCAGATGGCTGACCATGATGAGAATGATGTTCATGATGAGCATGAAGTCCATGATGAGCATGTTGTCCATGACGAGCATGGCGAGGATACCAATGTAAGTTCTAAAAACATATCCTGTATTTCTATAAAATTCATTATCTTCTAGTTATGTCATATATCCTATGTTTCTATATTGGCCTAATTCAGTGTGTTTATTTTTGTCAAATTTTAGGTTGATGATGCACATGTACCCACTGAAGCACTGGAGCAACTTGATGCGCGGAGAGGACATTCCAACTCGAGATATCGTCTACCGTTTCCTCCTCCTCCGCAGTAATATCCTCATCTCTAAACATTTCTCGTAGGATTCTGAACCCCTCCCTTCCCTCTACTACATCGAAGTCATGCCGCAGTTGAACCCTTTCGCCGAGCCCTACCCGGCCAAGCAGGCGTCGCCTGAAGCACCACCGTCGTCGTCGTCTCCACCTCCATCGCAACTTGCTGTGCTAGTTCTGACAGTTTATCACCCCACATGCCTTCCTCCTCAGTTCCTGCCGCTAGACGACCACACAATAGATCCAAGAGGATTGCAGGCGTTCGCCAAAGACTATAGGCTGAGTTAACTCAATAGTTAACTCAGCCTATAGTCTTTGGCAAACGCCTGCATATCCTCTTGGATCCGTTGTGTGGTTGTCTAGCGGCAGGAACTGGGGAGGAAGGCATGTGGGGTCATAAACTGTAAGATATAATTGGGATGTTGATAGTGATGATGAATGATACTTTGTAAATGAATGTTTCTGAATGTTAAAACATGTATTTGAATGATTCTATATGTGTGAACGTGACTATTGAATTGATGTCTGAATGTATCTACTTGTGTGAATCTTTTTTTGTTAATTTTGCAGGTTTGTGGCCTGTTTGTAGGCTGATATCAATGGATGTCGTAAACCTGCAGTTCAGAAAACTGAACTGCAGGTTCTCATCCTGCTGACCAACCACAGCAGGCCTGCAAACAGATTTATAAAAAAAAAATAGATATAGGCGTCGGTTATTTACCGATAACCGTCAGCACAGACTTACAGCGTCGGTTTTTTGTTGAACACCGACGCCAAAAGTGTTCGCGCTACAGGAAATGGGAGTCATCTAGGACACTTTTCTGCGTCGGTTTTTTAGTATATAACCGACACAGAAAGCATCCTAGATGACGCCGTTTTCTGTGGCGCGAACCCTTTTGGAGTCGGTGTTTTATAATAAACCGACGCCTTGATGTTAAATAGGCGTCGGTTTTTTAACCGACGCTGAAGTGTCCAACCTTTTAGCGGCGCCCACATAGGCGTCGTTCAGAAACCGACGCCAAAGGGGGTTAAACAACCGACACTAAAAGGCACTTCTGTGGTAGTGGATCTTGGTGCTAAGTTTTATTCTACACTTGCAAGGTACACTTTTATACTCTCTTGAATTAGTTCTATTATTATGACTTGGTTTCTAGTTTTATATGTAGAGTCTTAATGCTTGGACATGAATATTGTTTGACATAACTTACCTTATGATATCTTTTTTGTTCTTTTGAAATATATTATATGTTGAATCAGCCTCAAACATTAATACAAAAAACCATTGTAAAATAACCCTTGTGCCCTACCCAACTCATGGGGTGTGGGTATAAGGAACGGTGACTCCTCCTTGAGTTGTCAAGAGGATAGAAAAATACTTCGTTAAATATAGGGTGACCCTACATATTTGATCATTTGGGCCCCTCATGGTTGAAACGTGCAACTATTGGTTATGCTTTAGTTTTCCATATGGACTCTTCCTTTGAAAGTTGTCATAGGAATATAAGGCCTTATGATGTTGTAAAGTGAATTATTAAATTCACCTAAAAATTCTCTTGAAAACTTCATTACATGTTTCTTATGATTGTTGTTCTTTGGTCTTTACCTTTTTCTAATTTTGCCAAGTTTATATTATGTTACTATCATAATATTTCTAGTTTCGTTTTGCAAAGTGTACCTATGCACCCACATTGATTTTGTGTCCTTTTTTGTTCCCTATTAGTTGGTTAACAGGTGAATCAAGCTAAATGAAGGAACTCTTACAATAAGGAACAACATCTCAACATGGGTCTTATAGTAAATAAATGGGTTTCCCAATATCTTCATGTAATAGAATAGTCATGTTGAACTTGTAATCTTTTCCCATGTTGTTTCCTTTGGATCATGTAGCACTTAAGACATGTTTGTTCTAAATATGATGTTACACCCTATTTTTCTTGTGGCGAGTGAATCGTCAAAACGAGATCAACGAATGCGGAAGCGATTAACTAGCAGCGGAATTATTAAAAATCACTAAAAATTAAAACTTTTTAGAAAGAGATCTTTAAACCATAAAACTCTTTTATAAGAAAACAAAATAAATTGTTTACAACATGATTCATCGTTTCGTCTTTGCAAAATCACATCTCGAGTGATTACATACATCAATTGCCCTGTTATCTGCGCAAGGCAAGAAACAAAAATCTCGAGGCATTAAACCAAAAACCTCAGATCTATTGACTCCTAGGACCTGAGAGTACAGAGACGACACATAGGACATACTATCTACAAGACTTAACAGACAGTGTCTCCAACTGAGAATCACTGCTCTCCCTGATGTTGTTGCTGTTGCTGCTGTTGCTCACCCACTGATGGGTTCCTTCATCCTCGGCGTCTACCTAAAAAGTCGAATTCCACGGGGGTGAGACAATTGAATAATTGTCCCAGCAAGAGTTATAACTCTCCGCCAGAGGCTTTATTATTGCAATAAAGGAATAACAATAAGAGATAGAACTTTAAATTATTCAACAGCTGATTTAATATTAAGTAAAGCAACATTCTTTTAGCAATCAGTTCAATTATAAATAATTGAATATAAAAGCATATCTCAATAAGGAATATGAATACTAGTTATTCTACTAGAACATTATAAGCAATATATCATCAATCATTGTTTCTCATAGTTCAACCTAATCAGTTATGCTACCCGGCTGATTATGTTTTTCACACATTATTATCCCCTGAGGAGATGAGTTACACCTCTCATACTCCAACCGACCATTACGAAATTGCAATCGGTACCATACATAGGTCATCAGAAGAGTCGGATTCCTATGACCTCATCTTCCTCAGTCAGTGTGAGGATCAACATGCAGGACATCTCGTGTCTCTACTATAATAGCTTTCCAGGGTATTTTGGTAACTTCGCTATTAGAGTTACAGTGGCATTCTGTACTCTCTTCGCCATCGAGGGATTTCTTGTTTATCTCACACCGATGCAACATTAACAACATCATCAGGAGATTAGTGATACATCATCCCGGCATAAAACATATAGTGAAGGATTGATGGATTAAAGGTATATTTGACATCAACTCCTACATTAGGATGTAAGGATATTTGCGTCCATAACCCCAACATACACAAAAGTATGTTCTCTAGGAGTTCCCGTCGGAAAACCTGTTTCACCATCATTAAACTACTGACAATGATGGATCTATGATCAGGGCTCTACATGATATCATTATACTTGATTATTTAAGTACATTATAGCATTCTTTTAGCATCAGGCATGTTTTCAGACATAAACCATTAAAACAACTTCTATAAAAGAAGAATACTAGATGTATCAAGTTCATTTCACATCAGTTACATTGGGATACCAATCTCTAACTATCTCATCATTATGATTCAGGAATTGGGGTGTTCAAACCCTTAGATCATTTTAATCCATCTAACAACATGACTTTGACTACCACAATGTAGCTATTGTTCATGGCTCTTACAGCTCATCAATTTCATATGTTACCTCTTAAACGAAGCAACATAGTATATTATTATTCATAAACCTTATAACATTCTTTTGATGAATAAGACATCATAACCCTTACCTGGCTATGATTACCTCTTAGTCTAACCTGCATGACTAATATAATTGAAAACATGCACAATATATCTGTCTTAGCACAATACAAGTTCTTTGCAATTTATCATAGAACACCACGGCCGTGCTACCTTGCACGGTCGTGCAAGAGTAAGCCACCATGGTCGTTCTAGCTTGCACGGTCGTGCCACATAAAATCACCACAACCGTGTCATATTGCCACGACTGGTTTCTAGGGTTAGGGTTTATTCAACTCAATTAGGGTTATTCAACCCCTTTATCTTACGAAGGCATAATGACTACTCATTTATACTCAAATATAGAGTTTCATGCTTAAAAGCATAACTCCAACTTAGGGTTTAAAATTCATTTCATCACATCACCCTAGATTAGGGTTTACTATTCATATTACATGATATTGAGGTCATACCATCATCATGTATGAAGATTACTTCCATTAATGCCTTCAAATAAGTTAAGAATCATTAATCACCATAATTAGGGTTTCCATGATCTCACTTATAAAGGATCATACCCTAATCATGTGCATTCATACATGTTAGAAGTATATTGCCTGATTCACATTCATATTAGGAGTCTTCTCTCTCCTCTTGCTATTAGATGATGTTTACATCACTCTTAATTAGGTTAAGTCAAATCAACCTTGATAACACAGGACATGCCATCACCTTTATGGTCATTAGGTTTTGCTTGGTCAAGGGGTACTAGTCACATTAACCTACTAAGGGTACTTTTGTAATCTTCACCATAGACCATAACATGCATTAGTCCACTAATTACTTAACCCCTTAATGGCTTTAGGTATCTTTAGGGTTTAGGTTAATCAACTACTAAACCATCTTATCCTTTAAAGCATTAAACATTCTTGACCTTAAAAGATCCCAAACGGTTTTACACTTTCAACCTCCAAACGATTTTGAAACCGCATGGAGTTGTTGACCGTTTGGTCCCTTTGACTTTTAAGACCGCATGGCCAAGTACACCATCAAGACCATTTGCCCTAATTGAGGTGAAGACCATTTGGTCTCGTTGACCGTTTGGGCCAACTTTGACTTTTGAAACCGCATGGACAAATCGACCTTGAAACCGCATAACCAAATCAACTTTTGAAACTGCATGACCACCAAACGGTTTGGGATCGTTTGGTCCCAAACGCTCTTGAGACCGTTTGGCCCCAAACGGACTTGAGACCATTTGGCCCCAAATGGTCTTGAGATTGTTTGTACTCAAACGGTCTTGAGACCGTTTGGTCCAAACACCCTCAAAACCGCATGGACCAAAAAGTGTGTCAACTCATCCAATTGAGTTAGGGTTTCCAAGGTTGAACCCCTCAATTGATCATGAAAAGGTTAGCCACTCATAAATTGAGTCAATTAGAGCAATCCTTACTGATTTGACCCTCAATTGAACCTCAATTGGTCACCAATTAGGGTTTGGATTGATTGTATTAGGGTTTGGAATCAATCACCCTTCAACATGTATCAACATGAGTCTAATTGATGTTGAACCCATTGAACCATCATTCAATTGGGTCATGACCTGATCCCAAACGGTCTTGGGATCATTTGGACATCCTCCAAACGGTCTTGAGACCGTTTTCCCATTATTTTATCAAAAACCAAGTCATTTACTTAAGGGTTGAACCCTAAATTGGATCACCTAAATCAGCATTTAATTGTTCAACAACTTAATATGATTGGACCCTCAATTGGTCAACTCCTCTTAACCCTAGATCTTCAAACGGTCTTGGGTGATCACCAAACGGTTTTGAAACCGTTTGAGTGATCCCCAAATGGTTTTAAAACCGTTTGGGCCACTCAACCCAAACCTCAACATGATTGCACCATTGAAATCAACAATAAACCCGATTAGGGTTTAGGTGACTAATGTGCCTTCAATTGGTGATTTTCTTGGAATTAGTTGATGATTCTTGGTGGGTGATTAGTTCATAATGTTTACTACAGATTTCCCAAACGGTCAACCATGGTCAACGCACCCCAAACGGTTTTGAAACCATTTGCTTTCATGCGGTTTGGTTGAAACCGTTTGCACTCAAACGGTTTTGAAACCGTTTGCTTCCAAACGGTTTTGCAAACCGTATGGGCAAGAGGTGGATGATCGTTTGATAAAGTAGGATCAGGATGAACTTTGGAATTAACGCCACCTTCTTCTACCTCAAGAACATGGACTGTTCTTCACGGTTTTGGTAGCAAGAACACATAGAAAAGTCTAAGGAAGGAGATTAAGCTACGTTTTCATAGAAGGAAGATGCATAAACAAAGATTTAAGGGTTAGAGTTATAAAACCCGCCTTAGGATCAGATCTAGAGCTCCAACATCCGTAGCTTTAATGGTGGCTTGAGCTCCATAGGTCGTCAAAGGTCCGTTCCTCAAGATATGGATGGAGAAAATGGCTAAAAAGAAGATTTGTGTAAGAAAGACTAACAAACCAACCTTATAGCAAGACTTCCTCCATGAATCCGAGCTAGATGGTGATCAAAACTTACCTAAATCAGTCTTGGCCGTCATCCTCTACTCCTGAGCTCCTTCTTAGTCGGCCAAAGCAAAGAGATAAGTGAAGGGATGAAGGGAAACGATCCCTTGCCTTGTAAAAGAGATGTGCTTATATACTTTGGGTATATTTTCAAGATGAGGACAATTATTTCCTTATTTCTCAAATAGGTTCTTCTCCTCTCCTTAGGAACGTCTCTACCTTCTTCTCTTAAGAAAAACTCCTCATATATCCAAGGTTTATAGGAAAGGAAGCCAAACACTTTACTAAGTTGTATACATAAAAGGGGTCATTTTTGCATATATCTTGATTATTTAATTATAATGGTTATCTTTCTTATTTGATCATTATGATGAGGCACCCTCCTCATCATCTCTGATCTAGTTGATTCCAAGATTCATGAAGATACTCTAGAGGGTGTATTTTACATGTTGCATCCTAGATTTTGGGTAAATTGCACTTTACACCAAAACTAGGTTTTAAAGCACAAGGATTGCTCTACAAGCTATATCTTGGTGCCCAAGCTTGGAGAATCCATATCACTACATCACATTCATTCTTATGATGTCTCATCATTAGAGAAACATCTTAACATGTGCAATTTGCAAGTTAACTCCTCTAATTGGGTAATTTGCATATAGGTCCACTTTTAACAAAACAATATTACAACATTGTTCAAAAAGGACAGAAAAAGAGATATATGTTTCTCAAAAGATTTTAATTACATATCAAAAGATAACCATAAGAATTTAATCACATAAGTAAGCAAAACACCTAGGGTTAGTTCATAACCTAGGTCAGGGATGTTACAAATTATCCACCCCTTACAAGGATTTCGTCCCCGAAATCAACAAAACATATTATGAGAAAAGAGCAGGGTATTTCCTTCTCATCTCCTCCTCTAGTTCCCATGTGGCTTCTTCAACACCACGATGATTCTAGAGGACTTTCACAAGACTTATGTCTTTCTTTTACAACTTTTTAATTCTTTTATCAAGGATTGACACTAGTCCTTCCTCATAAGATATATAATCATTCAATTCTACTTCCATAGGTTGTAGAACTGACTCTGTATCAGGATGACATTTCCTCAGCATGGAAATGTGAAACACAGGGTGTAACCTCTGTAGCTCTGGTGGTAATTCTAGTTTATAGGCCACTCTTCCAATCCGTTCGATGATTGGATAAGGCCCCATAAATCTAGGAGCTAACTTCCCTTTTCTTCCAAATCTCAGAACTCCCTTCCAAGGTGAGACTTTGAGATACACTCTATCTCCAACCTAGAATTCTAAGGGTCTATGACACTTATCAGCATATGATTTCTGCCTATCCTGTGCAGTCTTTATCTGTTGTTATATTACTTTAATCTTCTCTATAGTCTGTTGCACAAGATCAGGACCTAAAAGTTGGTGTTCACCGGTTTCATACCAGCATAAGGGTGATCTACAACGTCTACCATACAAAGCTTCATAAGGTGTCATATCAATTCTATGTTGATAGCTATTGTTATAGGAAAACTGTATCAAGCTTAGGTGCAGATCCCAACTCCCTATAAATTGGAGAACACATGCTCTAAGCAAGTCCTCCAAGGTATGTATAGTTCTTTCTGACTGTCCATCAGTCTATGGATGAAAGGCTGTATTAAACCTTAACTGGGTGCCCAAAGCTTTATGAAGTCGCTCCCAAAAATGACTTGTAAACTGGCGTCCTCTGTTGGAAACAATGGTGATTGGGACTCCGTGCAGCCGCAGTATCTCTTCAACATACAACTGTGCTAACTTCTCAGTAGAATAAGTTGTTTTGACAGGCAAGAAATGTGCTGTCTTTGTCAACCTATCAACTATTACGCAAATGGAATCATGCCCTTTGTTTGTCCAGGGTAGGCCAACAACAAAGTCCATGGTTACATGATCCCACTTCCATTGTGGTATGGGTAATGGTTGCATTGTTCCTGCAGGCTTCTGGTGTTCAGCTTTAACTTGCTGACACACAAGACACTGCAAAATGAACTCAGCAACGTCTTTCTTCATCCCAGGCCACCAATACATATCTTTTAAATTTCGATACATTTTGGTGCTTCCTGGATGCATAGCATACGTCAAAGAATGAGCTTCTTCTAGTACTAACTTTCTTAAGTTATCCACATCCGGCACTATCATTCTACCATGATAACAGGCTACCTGATCATCTGAATCATGGAACCCATCTCATTTCTGATCACCATACTCCGATCTGATCTGTTGAACTGCAGCATCAACTTGCTGTGCCTCCTTGATCTGCTCTCTCAGAGTAGGGTTTATATGCATATCAGCTAACAACCCAACTAACAATGACACTTTCAACTTTACATTGTCTTGCCTTAAGGAGATAAGCATATCTCTCCTAGAGCAAACCAAAGAATTCAGTTGTGCTCTATCTAAGGCTGGTGTTGCTGATTTCCTACTCAAAGCATCTGCAACCACATTGGCCTTCCCTAGATGGTAATCAATTGTGCAATCGTAGTCCTTGATTAACTCCATCTAGCGACGTTGCCTCATGTTAAGCTCATGTTGAGAGAAGATGTACTTCAGGTTCTTATGATCAGTGAAAATATGGAATGTTTCCCCATATAGATAAAGTCTCTAGATCTTCAAAGCATGAACCACATCAGCTAGCTCTATATCGTGTGTCGGATAATTCTCTTCGTGTTTCTTAAGCTGTCGGGAAGCAAAAGAAATCACTTGTTTATCCTGCATCAACACACATCCGAGTCCATTCTTAGAGGCATCACAGAAAACTATATATCCTTTTCCCTGCTCAGGTAACACAAGCACAGGTGAACTTGTCAACCTCTCCTTCAACAGCTGAAAAGATTGCTGACACTTGTCACTCCAAGCAAAAGGAACATCCTTCCGGGTCAACTTAGTCAAGGGTAAGGCTATGGAGCTGAAGTTCTTAATGAACCTTCGGTAATAGCCTGCCAACCCTAAGAAACTACAGATCTCCGTTGGTGTCTTCGGCTGTTCCCATTGTAGAATAGATTCTACCTTTTTAGGATCAACACGAATACCCGAGGCAGATATCACGTGTCCAAGGAAATATACTTCCGGCAACCAAAACTCACACTTGCTAAACTTAGCATATAGCTTGTGTTCCCTTAGCAAGGTTAGAGCCTAACGAAGATGTTGTTCATGTTGTTGAGCATCTCTACTATAGATCAGGATGTCATCTATAAAGACAACAACACACTGATCGAGAAAAGGTCAGAAGATTCTATTCATGAGTTCCATAAATGCAGCTGGTGCATTAGTTAGTCCAAACGACATAACTGTGAACTCATAGTGACCATACCTTATCCTGAAGGCAGACTTGGATATGTCACTACCCTTAATATGGAGTTGATGATATCCCGACCTCAAATCTATCTTTGTGAAGACAGTTGCACCATGCAAATGGTCAAAGAGATCATCAATCCTCGGCAGAGGATACTTGTTCTTTATTGTTACTTTATTTAGTTGTCTGTAATCAATGCACAACCGCATTGAACTGTCTTTCTTCTTAACAAAGAGGATCGGAGCACCCCAAGGTGAAGTACTCGGTCGGATGAAACCCTTCTCAAGCAACTCTTGTAGTTGTTTCTTGAGTTCTGCCATCTCAGCAGGCACCATCCTATATGGTGTTTGTGCTATAGGTTGCATGTCTGGGATCAAATTGATTTCAAAATCAATTTCCCGAGGCGGTGGCACACCTGGAAGTTCTTCAGGAAATACATCTTCAAATTCCCTGACTACAGGAACTTCGACAGGGTTAGGACTATCCATGGTAATATCTACCACATGGGCTAAGAATGCATAGCATCCTTGCCTCATCAGTTTCTCAGCAACCATGGTTGACACAAGATAGGTGGGCAGAATCTTCCTTTCTCCTTAAAAGATCCATGTGTCACTATCGTCAGCGAACACAGCTTGCTTGGATTCACAATCCAGAACAACCTTATACCTTTCCAAAGTATCCATACCAAGGATTATATCAAATCCTTGCATCTCAAGTGGTATAAGATCCACTTGAATGCGATGTTCAGAAAAGAGAGAATGCAGGGAGAGCATACTTCCTGCAACATAGCGGACCCCCTCAACAGAGTTTCTAGCAACAAACTATATGTTCTATGACTGACTATCATATTGCAGTTACGAATCACCCTTTGAGTGATAAAGGAGTGCGTAGAACCAGGATCAATTAAAACAGATACAACGCAAGATGTAGACATATCAGAATATAACAATTCCATCTGACCTGCCACAACCTGAGGGTTGATCACTGCATCAGGTGGATTCATAGCATAAAACCTTGTTGTTGCCTGTGGTTGATTCGGTGCCGACGATCCAGCTTGGGATGCTTGTCCACGTCCTCTAGCTCCTCCTTGAAACTATCTCCTCTGCGATCCTTGCTGACTCTGCCTCTGTGGTTGAGTTATACTAACTTCTCTAGCTCTGCAGTCTTTCATCAGATGTCCCATCTTCCCACATATATAACAACTTTTGTTCAGTTGTTGTGGTGTGGGTTGTCTTGTAACTGACATAGATGCTGAACTATGAGCTCCTTCTAGTGGTAGGCTTCGTCCTCTACCCCTATTCGACGTCCACTGTGTCTGGGTACTGGGTCTAGGTGGTGGTGTAGGCATAGAAAACCTAGGTTTCTTGAAATCTCTGGATGAAGATCCTTGGAACTGGGGATACATCCTCTTGTTCTGGGTCTGTCTCTTCTCTACTACAGACCTCTCTATCCTTCTGACAGACTCTACAAAGGTAGCAAACCTTTCCCTGTTCTCTAGGGCAGACATGGGAGTAGTCAACTCAGCGTTTAACCCCTTCTCAAAACGCCTGATCATTTCTTCATCTGTAGCTGCCATATGCGGACAGAACCGCAATAGCTCCATGAACTTAGCCTCGTATTCGCTAATGTTCATTGGACCTTGCCTTAACCTCTCAAACTGAGAGATTTTCTCGTCCAGAAACGTCTTAGGGAAATATCTATTGATAAATTCCCATCGGAAATCTTCCCAGACAATCTCCACACCAGGCCTCTTCTGTTCTTCCATGGTCCACCAGTGAACATCACTCCCCTTGAGAAGATATACAACAGGTCTAACCTTCTCAGCTTCTGGGATGTTCAGGATTCTAAAGGCCTTATCAAGTTCAGTTAACCACAAGTTGGCATGTGCCGGGTCAGCTGTTCTAAAATACTCTGTGGCTCCAACCCGGCAAAGTCGTTCAAACGTCTTGCTGATTCCTTGTCCTTCGGGAGGGGTAGGTGCCCTAGGTGTAGGCATAGGCATCCTATCTGTTATGTGTGTCATGGCAGTCATAAATTGCCCAAACATGGTTTGGACGGCTGGGTTCCCCATGTCAGTTGGATTGAACTGGGGTGGTTCAGGTACAGGTTCTTCTCTATCTGGTTCTCTTGCACCTCGTCTTGGTGCAACAACACTACTCTCCGCAACATGTTCTTCGTGAGGTCTAGACATATTTAGTTTTATCTACTTCTCCTGAGGAGCAGAAGACACCATTAGATATACTGGAAAACACTAGAACAGACTTAACATCCTAAGTCCTATGTCTCTGTAGACTCAGCGAACCTAGAGCTCTGATACCACTAAATTGTGGCGACTGAATCGCCAAAACGAGATCAACGAATGCGGAAGCAATTAACTAGCAGTGGAATTATTAAAAATCACTAAAAATTAAAACTTTTTAGAAAGAGATCTTTAAACCATAAAACTCTTTTATAAGAAAACAAAATAAATTGTTTAAAACAGGATTCATCATTTCATCTTTGCAAAATCACATCTCGAGTGATTACATACATCAATTGCCCTATTATCTGTGCAAGGCAAGAAACAAATATCTCGGGGCATTAAACCAAAAACCTCAGATCTACTGACTCCTAGGACCTGAGAGTACATAGACGACACATAGGACATAGTATCCACAAGACTTAACATACAATGTCTCCACCTGAGAATCACTGTTGTCCCTGATGTTACTACTGCAGCTGTTGTTGCTCACCCACTGATGGGTTCCTTCGTCCTCGATGTCTACCTAAAAAGTCGAATTCCACGGGGACGAGACAATTGAATAATTGTCCCAGCGAGAGATATAACTCTCCGCCAGAGGCTTTGTTATTGCAATAAAGGAATAACAATAAGCAATAGAACTTTAAATTATTCAACAGCTGATTTAATATTAAGTAAAGCAACATTCTTTTAGCAATCACTTTAATTATAAATAATTGAATATCAAAGCATATCTCAATAAGGAATATGAATACTAGTTATTCAACTAGAACATTATAAGCAATGTATCATCAATCATTGTTTCTCGTAGTTCAACCTAATCAGTTATGCTACACGGTTGATTATGTTTTTCAAACATTATTATGCCCTGAGGAGATGAGTTACACCTCTCATACTCCAACCGACCATTATGAAATCGCAATCGGTACCATACATAGGTCATCAGAAGAGTCGGATTCCTATGACCTCATCTTCCTCAGTCAGTGTGAGGATCAACATGCAGGACATCTCGTGTCTCTACTATAATAGCTTTCCAGGGTATTCTGGCAACTTCGCTGTTAGAGTTACAGTGGCATTCTGTACTCTCTTCGCTATCAAGGGATTTCTTGTTTATCTCACACCGATGCGGCATTAACAACATCATCGGGAGATTAGTGATACATCATCCCGACATAAAACATATAATGAAGGATTGATGGATTAAAGGTATATCTGACATCAACTCCTACATTAGGACGTAAGGATATTTGCATCCATAACCCCAACATACTCAAAAGTATGTTCTCCAGGAGTTCCCTTAGGAAAACCTGTTTCACCATCATTAAACTACTGACAATGATGGATCTATGATCAGGGCTCTACATGATATCATTATACTTGATTATTTAAGTACATTATAGCATTCTTTTAGCATCAGGCATGCTTTCAGACATAAACCATTAAAACAACTTCTATAAAAGAAGAATACTAAATGTATCAAGCTCATTTCACATCAATTACCATTGGGATATCAATATCTAACTATTTCATCATTATGATTCAGGAATTGGGGTGTTCAAACCCTTAGATCATTTTAAGCCATCTAACAACATGACTTTGACTACCACAATGTAGCTATTATTCATGGCTCTTACAGCTCATCAATTTCATATGTTACCTCTTAAACCAAGAAACATAGTATATTATTATTCATGAAGCTTATAACATTCTTTTGTTGAAAAAGACACCATAACCCTTACCTGGCTATGATTACCTCTTGGTAATAACCTTCATGACTAGTATAATTGAAAACATGCATAATATATTTGTCTTATCACAATACAAGTTCTTTGCAATTTATCATAGAACACCACGGCCGTGCTACCTTGCACGGTCGTGCTACATAAAATTACCACGACCGTGTCACATTGCCATGGCTAGTTTCTAGGGTTAGGGTTTATTCAACTCAATTGGGGTTATTCAACCCCTTTATCTTATGAAGGCATAATGACTACTCATTTATACTCAAATATAGAGTTTCATGCTTAAAAGCATAACTCCAACTTAGGGTTTACTGTTCACTTCATCACATCACCCTAGATTAGGGTTTACTATTCACATTACATGATATTGAGGTCATACCATCATCATGTATGAAGATTACTTTCATTAATGCCTTCAAATAAGTTAAGAATCATTAATCACCATAATTAGGGTTTCCATGATCTCACTTATAAAGGATCATACCCTAATCATGTGCATTCATACATGTTGGAAGTATATTACCTGATTCACATTCATATTAGGATTCTTCTCTTTCCTCTTGCTATTAGATGATGTTTACATCACTCGTAATTAGGTTAAGTCAAATCAACCTTGATAACACATGACATGTCATCACCTTTATGGTCATTAGGTTTTGCTTGGTCAAGGGGTACTAGTCACATTAACCTACTAAGGGTACTTTTGTAATCTTCACCATAGACCATAACATGCATTAGTCCAATAATTACTTAACCCCTTAATGGCTTTAGGTATCCTTAGGGTTTAGGTTAATCAACTACTAAACCATCTTATCCTTTAAAACATTAAACATTCTTGACCTTAAAAGACCCCAAACGGTTTTACACTTTCAACCTCCAAACGGTTTTGAAACCGCATGGAGTTGTTGACCATTTGGTCCCTTTGACTTTCAAGACCACATGGCCAAGTACACCATCAAGACCGTTTTCCCTAATTGAGGTGAAGACAGTTTGGTCTCGTTGACCGTTTGGGCCAACTTTGACTTTTGAAACCGCATGGACAAATCGACCTTGAAACCGCATAACCAAATCAACTTTTGAAACCGCATGACCTCCAAACGGTTTGGGATCGTTTGGTCCCAAACGGTCTTCAGACCATTTGGACTCAAACAGTCTTAAGACCGTTTGGTCCAAACACCCTCAAAACCGCATGGACCAAAAAGTGTGTCAACTCATCCAATTGAGTTAGGGTTTCCAAGGTTGAACCCCTCAATTGATCATGCAAAGGTTAGCCACTCATCAATTGAGTCAATTAGGTCAATCCTTACTAATATGACCCTCAATTGAACCTCAATTGGTAACCAATTAGGGTTTGGATTGTTTGGATTAGGGTTTGGAATCAATCACCCTTCAACATGTATCAACATGAGTCTAATTGATGTTGAACCCATTGAACCATCATTCAATTGGGTCATGACCTGATTCCAAACGGTCTTGGGATCATTTGGACATCCTCCAAATGGTCTTGAGACCGTTTGCCCATTATTTTATCAAAAACCAAGTCATTTACTTAAGGGTTGAACCCTAAATTGGATCACCTAAATCAACATTTAATTGTTCAACAACTTAATATGATTGGACCCTCAATTGGTCAACTCCACTTAACCCTAGACCTTCAAACGGTCTTGGCTGATCACCAAATGGTTTTGAAACCGTTTGAGTGATCCCCAAATGGTTTTAAAACCGTTTGGGCCACTCAACCCAAACCTCAACATGATTGCACCATTGAAATCAGCAATAAACCCGATTAGGGTTTAGGTGACTAATGTGCCTTCAATTGGTGATTTACTTGGAATTAGTTGATGATTCTTGGTGGGTGATTTGTTCATAATGTTTAATACAGATTTCCCAAACAGTCAACCATGGTCAACGCACCCCAAATGGTTTTGAAACCGTTTGCTTTCATGCGGTTTGGTTGAAACCGTTTGCACTCAAACGGTTTTGAAACCGTTTGCTTCCAAACGGTTTTGCAAACCGTATGGGCAAGAGGTGGAGGATCGTTTGATAAAGTAGGATCAGGATGAACTTTGGAATTAACGCCACCTTCTTCTACCTCAAGAACATGGACTGTTCTTCACGGTTTTGGTAGCAAGAACACATAGAAAAGTCTAAGGAAGGACATTAAGCTACGTTTTCATAGATGGAAGATGCATAAACAAAGCTTTAAGGGTTAGAGTTATAAAACCCACCTTAGGATCAGATCTATAGCTGCAAGCTCCGTAGCTTTAATGGTGGCTTGAGCTCCACAGGTAGTCCAAGGTCCGTTCCTCAAGATATGGATGGAGAAGATGGCTAAAAAGAAGATTTGTGTAAGAAAGACTAACAAACCAACCTTGTAGCAAGACTTCCTCCACGAATTCGAGCTAGATGGTGATAAAAACTTACCTAAATCAGTCTTGGCCATCCTCCTCTGCTCTTGAGCTCCTTCTTAGTCGGCCAAAGCAAAGAGATAAGTGAAGGGATGAAGGGAAACGATCCCTTGCCTTGTAAAAGAGATGTGCTTATATACTTTGGGTATATTTTCATGATAAGGACAATTATTTCCTTATTTCTCAAATAGGTCCTTCTCCTCTCCTTAGGCACGTCTCTCCCTTCTTCTCTGAAGAAAAACTCCCCCTCTATCCAAGTTTTAGAGGAAAGGAAGCCAAACACTTTACTAAGTTGTATACATAAAATGGGTCATTTTTGCATATATCTTGATTATTTAATTATAATGGTTATCTTTCTTATTTGATCATTATGATGAGGCACCCTCCTCATAATCTCTGCTCTAGTTGATGCCAAGAGTCATGAAGATACTCTAGAGGGTGTATTTTACATGTTGAACCTTAGATTTTGGGTAAATTGCACTTTACACCAAAACTAGGTTTTAAAGCACAAGGATTGCTCTATAAGCTATATCTTGGTGCCCAAGCTTGGAGAATACATATCACTACATCACATTCATTCTTATGATGTCTCATCATCAGAGAAACATCTTAACATGTGCAATTTTGCAAGTTAACTCCTCTAATTGGGTAATTTGCACATAGGTCCACTTTTAACAAAACAATATTACAACATTGTTAAAAAAGGACAGAAAAAGAGATATATGTTTCTCAAAAGCTTTTAATTACATATCAAAAGATAACCATAAGAATTTAATCACATAAGTAAGCAAAACACCTAGGGTTAGTTCATAACCCAGGTCAGGGATGTTACATTTCTTTTCTTTACATATGCTTTGTGTCTTATTCCATTTTACAGACGGACGCCCGAATCCACTCACCTTTGGCTATTTAGCCATTAGGAGTGTGTACTTGGTGTAACAAACTACTTTGTCACAAATGGTATCAGATCCAGGCACATGAGCCTCTATGTATGTAGGGCATGACACATCATTAGAACCTAGGGGGAACCTAAGTTTGTAATGGTGAAACTAAGGTAACATGTTTGGTGCAACATGTGGGGTTCCTCCTCACATCTACCTGCCCTAAGTGAATCCAAGATTGGATTAGGACTCTTCCTTAAAGCCTAGAGAGTCTTCTAGAATCTCGTCTCTTCTTTAAGGACTAACCCAAGCCACCTAATTAGATGATGCTTAGTTAGCTTCAAAGTGTGAGCTTACTCTGTGACCCATTGATCACATGATCACTCTATTTTGGGTAGTCTATGTATGGGGAGATTAAAATTCGAAATAATTGGTAAAAGTTGATAATCTGATATTGATGCCATTATCTGATTGTAACTATGAAACTCGATTTAAATTAATACTCTTGAAGGTTAGTACTCATATGGAAATCCACCAGATCATGTGAAAATCAACTATGCCCGATTATGACTAATATGCTTCCTATGTTTGAGGATAATGACAATGATCTTGATGTGGTGAAATAAGGAGGATGTATACCTTATACCTCATGTTTAATGAGGTCCCTATTTAATTAGTGCCTTTGATGTCCCAATTTGATTAAACCTCAAACATAATTAAGCAAATATTACCCTATTTTGACATGTACCATGATTATTCTTGACATAATGATGCTCTTGGACTCATGATCCTGGTTTTAAGATTTTGATACCTGAGGTCCCTAATGATTACCATGCCTCCATGTAATCTCGATTTTGACATGATATGATAATTTTGGACCCTTGACCTTTCCCTCTTATACTCATACTCTTGCAATGTCCTATTTGACTACTCTATTTCCAAATATGCCCTTGCCTTGATTTTAAAGGAAGGGACCAATATTTCTAACCTTAAATATTAAGATCTTAGACGATGGGCCCACATGATGATTTTGGACTCCTGATCTCATAGGATATGACTTGATAGTTGGTACTCTTCCTATTCTATACATGCTTGATGATCATGATTAATAAGGACAAATTTTGCTAGATTAAGAGTTGAAGTTTGACTCTTGACTCCCCTAAACAAGGACACATCCCTATTTTGACTCCTCTAAATATCCATCTTGATGATTATCTAGAGAATGGAAAGGTGATCCCTTTCTCACAATTTTTATCTTTTGACCTAAGACCATAATAGGCCACACCCATGGTAATGATGATGCCTGATCTTGATGTCTCAATTTTAAAAAAATTATCAACCTATGCTCTAGTCGAGACCTAGACCCCTAGTCCTGAAATGTCTTGATCCATGACCTGGATATCCAAATATTTACCCTCAATATTGATATATGACCTACAGACTCATGATTTTGATCTTGATATGGCTTGTCTCACATTATCGCCCAATGTTGTATTGGAGACCACCCCGATTTATGACTAATGACTTTTGTGTTTCCAAATTTGATATTTTTGGCATCATGATCATGTTGGTCTCTCGATTTATGAATTTGGGTTTAAGCCACATATGGACTAAGGATGGGGCCTTCCTTTGAGTTTCATGATGAAACCATAATGTTGAGAAATGATGCATGTCTTGAAATGTCGATTATGAAATCTTGAACATGGAAGTATACCCCACCTTAGGAAAATGTAGATGCTAAAAACCCTAATCAGTTATTTGAATTAAAAGTCATGACTAATCTTGGTTCTTAGAGATCAATTAGTTTGACCTTATATGGGATCACTCCAAATTGTGATCATTATGATAAACCTCTCTCTATTTGTGACTCCTTAGTTGATCTTCCCAATTTGATGATATATATTACTATGCTTGGTCCTTGATACACAATACCCCACATCAAGGTTTGAATTATGATAATGATAGAATTAATGATTATGATATGGAATATGGAGTCCCAAACTCAATTTAGGGATGATGTTAATTTTGGGAACAAAATTCCTTGTATGGTGGGGAGGATGTGAGATTTTAGAATTCTCCCTCTCCAAATATATGTTCTATGTACCTCCTACTTACAAAAGTATCTCATTCTTGACATTAGTTTCATTATATAATATGAATTGTCGCTAAATTAACCATTTTGGATACTTATGTTTTGTGGTGGTAGCCAATTTAATAGAAAACCTAGTTTTGAACTACTTTACACCGCATCATCTTAATTCATGTTTTTGATCATATATTTGTACATGCCTATAACCTATTAATGTAATCATGTTGAAGAGAGTTCTCTCATGATTTCAATGCATCTTGTTTCTCCCTAATCGGAGCTAGGAGGAAGGAGATATCTCCATTTGAAATCACCTTGTTTTAACTTTACTTTACAACCTTTTTGGTCAGATTTAAGCGTAATTCGGCCCAAATCTTCTAGGCACGCAGCTCATCTTCTCCACATCCTCCTCTTTATCATGGAGATCTGACTTTTTTTTAGAGGACCAACTAGGAGCCCTGATCTAAGAGCCATTAATGCATGGCCTTTGGATCCAACTGTCACGGGTTTGGCCCCCAATCAAACGGTCTGGGACTCGTCTCCTTCCCCAGGTCATACACTGTGCAACAAACACTTTACAACTACCAACCACAACTCTTCACACCATTTTGGCAAGAGTTTCCACCACTTCTCGACCCCTCTGAGCCCCATATCACATTCCCCTCTCCTATTTAGCCTTTCAGGGAACCTAGCTCGAATTGTTTTGTCTCCCTCTTCACCCTTGTGGCCGGCACCACCATCCTGACCCCCATCCCCTCCCACCCTTGAGCCAGGAGGCCACAAATTAGCCCCAGTTGCTGGTTCACCAAAGCCTGGCGGGAGGAAGCTATTTCTCTGGCTCATCCAGGGTCTCCTACCCCCACATCATCGGTGCTCTGGTGAGTTCTGCCACCATAGACCATCTGAATGCGGAGCTGTAGAACGAGTAGGGATGGCACACAGTAGCTGCATGATGGTGCATGGTCAATGGTGGACTAGACTACCAACAACCCAGATTGATGCCCAAAGGGAGCGAGCGACCTTGGCTAAGGTGGGAAGACTTGGCATCCAACGAGCGGCCAAGGGTGAGATCAGGAGGTGATCCAGCGGTGGGAGCGGTCACCCAATCACAACAATTGCCCGATAGTGGTGAATGGTGATTGGAGGCTCTAGGCCACACCAACACAACCATGTGGCCCAAATTAGGGTATTTACCCCCAAAAATCCTCCTTTGACTCTTTAATCCTTATATATTTTGGGTTTTTTAATCAAATCTTATGATGTAATATATCATTTTGATAAGAAAAAAGCCCCTATCTCATGGTACTACCTATTGATCCTAGTTTTGTTCATATCTACCCTGATTTCTACTTTATTGTACTGCTTGGTCTTCAATCATTTAATATTAATCATCTATGCTTTTGATGTGACCCTAATGGTTATTAACCCTATTTTGTGGTATCTTAGTAAATTTTATCCCCTGGTCATGTGTTTAGATTGATCTATTGTACTTACTTGTCCTCTAATGGTACATTTCAAGTGCACAAATCATGAGTTATCCTTTTTGTATACTAAATGATGTAACTTGACCACTTAAGTTGTTTTGGATCTTTTAGTATCTATAAAATGTTATCACCCTAGAAATCCATAATCACTATTATGTCTCATTCTCTCTAGAATCAAGATCTCATGCTTTTATGCCATATTTACATCATAAGACCTTACAGGCTCATTCTAGTAGATTATTATGATCTAAAATGACTTATCTTGAAACCATGATTTTAAGGATATGAATTTACCTTACTCATCTTGTTAGATCAGATTGGTTTTTTCCTTGATTATACTATGAACATGGACGTTTTCTTAGCGTAAGACACCCTATGATGTTGTGTACCATGTAATGCACTTTTGTGAATATGTTAATATGACTAGAACCATTCTTGTATAAAAGGGAACCTAAGTGCTTGAGAATGTACATGTTTGTACTCCCACTCCATACTAATGAGAGATCTATACTTTTACTCTAGGTTGACATTGTGGGCCTTACCTAGAGCTCTTAGTGATAGTTTTTATTCTACTCTTGTGAGGTACACTTGTTACCCCTCTTGATTTATTGCTATTGTTATGATGTGGTTTCTAGTTGTATATGTAGAGTCTTAATGCTTGGCTATGAATATTGTTTGACATAAGTGACCTTATGATATCCTTTTCATGCTTTTAAAATATATTGTATGTTGAATCACCCTCAAACATTAATGTAGAAAACCATTGTACAATAACACTTATTCCCTACCCAACTCATGGTATGTGGGCATAAGGCACGATGACTCCTCCTTGAATTTTCAGGAGGGGTGAAAAATACTTGGTTGAATATAGGGTGACCCTATGACTTTGATCATCTAGGCCCCTCATGGTTGAAACATGAAACTATTGGATATACCTTAGTTTGCCATATGAACTCTTCCCTTGGATGTTGTCACATGAAAATAAGGCCTTACGATGTTGTTAAGTTAAATGGTTAAATTCACCTAAAAGTTTCTCTAGAAAACATTGTTACATGTTTCTTATGTTTGTTGTTCTTTGGTCTTTACCTTTTTGTTATCGTGCCAAGCTTATATTATGTTAATCTCATAATCTTTCTAGTTTCATTTTGCAAAGTGTACCAATGCACCCGCAGTAATGTTGTGTCCTTTTTTGTTCCCTATTAGGTGATTTATAGATGAATCAAGCTATATGAAGGAACTCTTACAACATAGAGCAACATCTCAACATGGGTCTTGTAGTAAAAAAATAGGTTTCTCAATCACTTCATGTAATATAATAGTCATGTAGAACTTGTAATCTTTTCCAACATCATTTCCTTTGGATTACGTTGCACTTAAGACATGTTGGTTCTAAAATATGATGATGGACACTATTTTCCTTTGCTTTACATATTCTTGTGTGTCTTGTGCCATTCAACGGATAGACAACCCAATCCAGTTGCCTTTGGCTATGTAGCCATTAAGAGTGTGGACTTGGGGTATCAAATGGCTCTATGACTATATGCCTCATACATTTAATATATTTTGGAGTTGTTATGTACCAATGTTTTTATAGAAACGATAAAGTTTGTTTGTATGTAATTTGGATGATGCATCTGAAATCAGGTAGTGATTGAGGCCATCAAAAATATGTAATGATACCTACATGGTACAGTATATGATTTTATGCAACTATATGCAAATGTTCTTCGATATTTATGAGAAGTTTTATTTGATTCTAAGTATGCACCTTTTTGGCAACATGATTAATTAGCAATGGATCATGTTTTAGTTTATGAGTAATTATGGTTAGGGTGGAAGGTTGCCACATCTTGAATCAGGTACCAACCTCCTACCATCACCTCTCGGCTCCACATAGCTACTATCATCATGCTCTTCACGTTCTCTAGACATATCTACATAACCATAAGCCATGATCAGATGTGCTGGATTATGTAAGAACAAACACAAAACCTAAGTCCTATGTCCCTATAGATTCAGTCAACCCTAAGATCTGATACCAATAAAATTGTGGCAACCCACCACACTAAATGAGATTATTCAAAAACCAAAATGTGAACGATCTCTAATTAATCATATTACTCAAAAGATGCATAATGTAAACCAGATTAAACTTTTCAAATATGTCCAAAAACATTTACATATTGGTTCATCATCTTGCATAAAAGGTACCAGGTATCTTTACATCTTTTGTATGGCCTCAGCCACAACGTGTTATACAATAGATTTTATACACAAAATTACATAATGTACAACATTAGTGTAGTGCCAAAAACTAAAGTCAAAGTACGTCATCTACAAAACTTCCCCACCCAAACTTGACCATACAGGGACGACTTAGGACACACCATACAACTAGCCAACATTGTTCCTCTAAGGATATCGAAGCTCCTCCTCACCAACACATGCCTAATGATGTTGCTGACTATCACCTAAAAATATGTGGTGACCGACAAGGTGAGATGCATGTCCCAATGAGAGATACAAGTTGCAACCACATTTATTGCTTACATTAGAAATGGATTTAAACAGATAAGAAGATAAAATTACCAAATTGAAAGATTAACATAATAATCAAGGAATAGACAATAGAACCATGATATGTAAAGTTGATTTGTCTTGTCTCATATATATCATTTAAATATTACAAGAAATAATGCAAGGGTTATCATCCAATTTGAATCACTGAATAACCCTAGAAGATATGCTACATGGATGTTTTACATATTTTATTAAGCCATGGGTAGTTTGAGGTGTACCACTCAAACTAATATCTGACCATTACAAAGTCACAACTAGCTCCATACAAGATCTAGGAGAGTCATAACCCTAAGATCTTTTCCTATGATCAATACGCGTCTACCATAGTGACATAATGGTCAAACTACAATTAGCCTAGTCCACCCTAGATACATGGGCCAACCACTAGAATCAAAGGTAAACAACTCTTAAAAATCCAAGTTATGACCACAACAATCCTCAATCACATCACATACACATGCATTTATTTGAGACACAACCTCAATAGCTCTTCATAAACCTTGGGACCAGGATGATAAGGATATACCCTTCCTACACCCACATATACTCAACAATATACAACTATGAGTTTCCCTTTTTGGAATAATCATTTTACTATCCAAAAAGTCCTAACACTAGAATAGTAATCCAAATAAGGGCACCTACATAAATAGGGTTTCACTTGTTTATTTAAGCTAGTTGGGTGATTTCAAAGTTGTACAATCAAGTTACATACAAACATATATATTTTCTCTATAAAACATTGGAACATAAAACTGCAATAGATATAAAATGTATGAGATATATTCATTATCACAACATCATAATATATCGGTCTGTTATCACCCACGAAGAGGGTTAAAATTCCATTAGGGCTTGAACATGCCCAAATTCCATTTTGACCCTTCAAAAATACTCTCCTACAAGAACGTCATTATCTATCAATATTTTTGTAGAGGGTTCTATATGTCATTAACACACTTGTTGCTTATAGACTTACCATAAGGTTTCATCAACCATAAGATCTATGACATTCTTTAGAGTAACATAGTAGGGTTACCATTATAAACATGAATGTATTCCTTTATCATTTCAATATTAGAAGAAATTTAAGTATGAAACCCTCATAATAAGAAGGATCTGAAGTATGATTTGGATTTACATCACCAAAACAACTTACATAGGCAAAATGGTTCATTAGCATACTTAGGCAAACACTTAGGAAAACCATAATTTCATTTGCATACTTAACAAAAAAAAGCCAATGGTTCATTTGAAGACTTTGCCAAAACATCAATTCTTATGCCTAGTATACCTATTGACTCACTCATGTACTTTGCCAAAAACAAAACCATCAAATGATTAGGGTATTTGGACAAAATAAATACCATTATATCATTATGAACAACAAAGCCGTAAGATTTTGTGTTGGGTTTATTATCATTTTATTCACCTAGTAAACCCATAGGTTTCTACACTTAATGAAACCATTATTTCACTCACCAAGTGAAATCATCAACCATACACTAAGTAAAGGCCATCGATTTAGAGTCCAAGTAGAATCATTTATTCTAACACTAAGAAACACCATAATTTCCTACACTTAAATAAACTATCATTTCAAGGATAATGAAAAGCAGTAGATTTATAGACTAAGTATAACCATGGATTTTAGCAGTAAGTAAAACAAAAGATTTCTATACTAAAGGGAAAACAAACCTTTACACTAAGTAAAATCAATCATTTCATACTTTAAAAAACAAGGGAGTTAATCAAAGAATAAAAAACATTTCTATGATCTGAGGATAGTTAACAATACACAATCATCATGCACATATATAAACAATGTACACACGATCATCTCTCTCCATAATACCAAGTTATAGGTTATGATCTATATAGAGAAAGTTAAAGGCAAGCAAGACACATGTTGAAGGTTATATAACTCACCAAAAGAATGAATATGAACGTCCAAATTGCAAGGTGACTCAAGAAGAGAAGATGAAAACCCTATCATGCACTCCCAGGGATCCAAGATAGCTCCCCTATTCAAGAACAAGTTGAATCTAGGGCAAAAGAGAGAAGGAAAGGAATTCGTCAACTAAATGCATGAGTTTCCATAAAGAACTCTAGGGTTCCATCCATGGATGAGTAGAGAAGAAAGAAAATAGAAAGGAAACTAAATTAGAGAAGAAGATCTTAATAGATGAAGGCAAGAAACTCAGTTAGATGGCTCCAAATGACCTTAGTGTAGCTTGATCCAAACCCTATAGCAACATGCATCCAAGATCCTCCTAAGATTCATCCTGTAAGAGCGTCTCCTTTAACAAAACAATGGTCTTGAGTCTCTCTAGCAACAAGAGCAAAAGGGACTAGTAAAAGGTTCATTTGGGAGAGAGGTGAAGGCTATATATATATATATCCTAGAAGAGAGACAAGGATGGTCAAAATATTGAAAAACTAGATTCCCATGTGTAGAAAAACAAAATCTGTTTCCATGTATATCAAAATTTCCATTGGATCTTTTACCAAGGTCTTCCATTATTTCATGCCTTAGTAAATCATCAATATGTATCATTAGAGAACCCAACAGATTATGCACTATACATAGAAAAATAGGAAACAATGATCTTCCATCAGATTGTGTACATAAACCAAGGCGGTCGTCAGTTATAGGACCAAAAGGGAACACTAATAGATCCTCAAATACAAGGAAGGACCATTGATTCATTCAACCACTTTTGAATCCATCAAATCATCAACATATATGGTTCACTGCCAATTCTAACACTTAGTTGAAAATCCATTGGTTTTCAACCTTTAAGACAAAGAAGCTAACATTTGATGGTACATCAAACCATCCAAAGGTGCGACTATATCAAACATTATGAAGAGTGCTATGAAGCAGAAAATGCATGTAGAAAAATTACATATAGACCCTAGAAATGGGAAAATATCATAAAGGTACATATGAACACATAAATTGAAAAACTTATAAAAAAAGTCCAAACTGGACCCAAATTGAAACATAACTTTGTCACCTGATATCAAATCATAAATTAGGGTTTGATTAAGGAATAAAGGAATTAAGTACATGTAACTTAAGCACTCAATCAAGTTAATCAAGTATGTTTAACCATAAAGCCAATTTAGGGGTCTTAAAGTCAAGGCACCTAAAACCAAGCACGATGGAAACTAATATAATTTAACCAATAGATGATTCTTGAGGCTTCACTAGGTCCCTAGGTGAGGTATGGCAAACTCATCCAAGTATGAAGCTCCCTAGACTACTATGTTGGTGGGTCAGTGCTGTCATGGATATTGGAAGTTTATCAACAGAGAGAATGAATAAATAGAAAGGAGAAGAGAAAGTATATGAATAGATACCAGGGGTTCATAATTGTTACAATGAGGTTACTTGCACAATTTCATCTTGTATAGCTGAGGTACAATTCCAGAAACTAGAGAAGAAAATTGAATTAGCCATAATAAAATAGGAAGTCTCAAGATCTATTGGATATGACAGGGGGTGAAGAGGGTGTATAAACAACATTATAGATCTTTTCATGCTTGCACGATTTAGGGTAAAGGGAATCTGTGCTTGCAAAAAGTTATCACCAAACAAAATAAACAAGGGACATTGGGGTTTTCCTCAATAATTGAGGACTTTTTTATATCTATGGCTTAGTGAATGTTGGAAGAGAAGGGGATGTGAATGGAGAAGAAAATATAAGATGATAGTTACTGAAGAGAGAGTGATTATCATTAGGGAGTTGTTCCTCTTATTGCCAAAAATATATAGGAGGAAAATATGGAAGGAACATAACAGTCCAATCATCAAAAATTTCAAACTAGAATTCAGACCAGATGATGAGAAACACCTCCATGTTACCTTTAAGCCCATGTGACAAAGAAATAAAACTAAAATATAGAGAAATAAAATTATATCACCATATAATTGAATATACACACCAATTTATTAATTATTTCTTTACACTTCAATTGGGGGTACAACAAAAAGTATATTTGTCATGGATTTTTGCATGTAAGCTAATTTGGGTACAAGAATCTGAATTTGGCATAAGCTTCACATTGTGAAGTTAATTGATATACTAATTGACCACTTGTGTGTTAGGTATTGTTGTAAGGGTTTTTATTGTCTGATGATGTCATTCATTCAATGAGGGCTTATTTGAGGGGGTTGTTATGGCCATGCTTAACATGAGTTTGTCCATTGAAGGGGTAGTCATGTGTGTATGGGAGATGGTGATGACACTATGGTACTCAAAAACTCATGTGATATTTACGATGTAGCATATACCCAACAAGTTGATGGCCTTGCAGTCTAAATAAAAGTTGTTGATATGGTTATTGAGGTAGAGGCCTAAGAAACTACTCTTCCATGTGATGGTACTCCAAGTACATGCTTGGTGACTGATAAGTTGTAAGACTTAGACATACACTCAAATATGGTGGTTGTGAAGGAAGTCTTCAACATCAGAGTCTGATTTGTCTGGTTCCACATTATTGCTGATGGGAGAATTTCCTAATAACACTCTTCTCCATTGCCAACACAAGAAGTCTAACACAAATAATGAAGAGACACCTCTAACAATTGTCTATTCCAGGAGACATAACTATAGTTCTCTCCTTTTTTGAGTGATGAAGTTCCTCCTACAATGGCACATGTAACATTGTCTTGTATAGTGGCAAGGGTTGAAAGGAAATTAAGTTAATTCTGATACCCTTTTCCACACAAAGTGAGATTACTAAAAAAATTAAACCATAATAAACCATTAATAGTGGTTTATCAAAAATCATATGCAATTAAAACTAATTTGTAGCAAGAACCATGAGCTGGGATTTATTACAGATGAGTTAACACTTGCATTTCATAAAATATTCAAGGAGATACATCATTGTTTTCCAATCAACCTGTCACATAAGATTACAACTCCACATATATGTACATACCACCAAAGGAACACAAGCAAAAAACCACATATCGATCATCACGTCCACAAAACTCATCGAGAATACCCCCAAGGACCAGAGTGTACAAGGATGTGACATAGGACTCTATTACTAGACACTATCCATATACCATGATCCACCAGGTGTGGCTCCTCTTCATATTATATGCTCATAAATATGATCTTTAGATTGGTTTGCACGTCCACCTAAATGATATTTAACCAATGGGGTGAGACAAAAGTCCCAACGAGAGATATAACTCTCCATCAACTCTATCATTATCACATATGACTAAGTAGAAAAGTTAACATACTGAGCAAGTTGAGCAGAATCAACTAAATGACATATACCTCATAAATAAAGTAAATAGAGAAGTAATATGCACTTGCCACTGACTAGTAGAACAATCAATAATTTAAGAAGGAATAAGAAGAACATGGATAATTGTTATAAACTAAATAGTATAAAAGAAAGGCAAGGATTCAACCAGTGTTTTTGTATTTGATTCTAGACAACTATGCTACATGGTTGTTTATGAGTTTATTATGCCATGAGGATTTGAGTCATACCACCCAAATCCAACTGACCACTATTAAGTCAAAATCAGTGCCATACAAGTTCTATGGAAGAGACATAATTCATGACCTCACCACACCTCATTTTCAATACACGAGTACACTGCAAAGATATGTCAGTCAACTACAACCAGTGACATATGGTCAAGTTGTGAAAATCCTAGCCCATGTTGGTACAGGTCACGACGCTAACAAAAATGAGTTATGACCCGTAGCCACACTCCTTCCAGGTATGGCCTGCATCCAATCCTATGAAATCTCATAAACATCAAGTCATTGAGTTGTGACTCACAGCCATACTCTTGCCAGGGTATGGACCGTAGCCAATCCTATGAATTAAGGATACAAGGAGATACCTCAACTTGTACCCCGCATATTCAACAATATGCGCTCCCAGTTTCCCGCAGGAATTGCTCGTTTAACCATCCAACTAAAACTGACACTGAAGATGGATCTATGGCAATGGGAAACTACATTATTAGATTACACTTGATTAATTAAACCAATTAAAGTGTCTTTTGGCATCAACCAAGTTATAATGTACAAGATATAGACAAATTATTCAATAGAAAGGGAATAATATCACAACATAGATATAATCAATTAAACTATAACTTGATCCCATCATCTCATAAAATTGTGTCACTTCCACTCACAAGGCTATCACCATCAACACAATATCATGGTTTGTGAATCCCCAATCACAAACTTAAGGTTATCACATCAACTAGTTACTAAGCCTATGCCAAGTCATAGACCCATCACATCTCACTTGTGATTCATTGTTATCTCATCATACTTTATTGGGCATACAAGCATTACTTGTACCAACCATCACTTGTGCCACATCATATATACATACCATAGAAATCATTAGCTATTACATTAATCTCCGTGGAAATATCAATATTATATAAATATAGAGAGAATACATTTCAACACATTTAAAACCTTTAAATAAAGAAAGAATAGCATCATAAGTTCCCTAATTTAGGATTTAATTTCATGATTAATCCACATAGGGTTCTCAAGCATCATTCTATCTCAAATCTCTAATTTTCACTACCTCACATAAGTTGGATTGTATGATGCTAAGAATTAGACAATATAACCAAGTATGCACGTTCACATATGTATAGTTTCCATGTACCCATGTCAAGGCTTACAACCAATACTTGATATTATTTAACCATCTTCATAGTATTTATAAGATATCACACCCAATTAACCCACAAGTTTAAGTCATGCAATTAATAGAGAGAGTACAATCTCAAGCTTTCTATTCATACTCATTCAATAATATTACATGCCCTTCGAATCAGGGTCAGTTATCTTCACATATAACCAATTAGGGTTTTACCTCATGGTTACATCACCCATCCTAATCACTCAAATTCCCACTTTCCTGAAACCAATTTAGGATTGAACAACAATAGTTAGATATGAATAGAACCTTGTGTCATCAGCACTAGGTATCACCATTTCATAAATGTATACATGTATTATCTCATTAAGTTATGTATGTGCTACAACAATTAATTATGTAAACATGTTGATTACACACCAACATAATGTTTCATCATAATGTGACCAATATGTTATTACCCTTCACAAGTTATCAACCACATTATCATACTAACAAATGTAAAACCTTAGATTAAATATATATAGGGGATTTTACTTCAAGTTATACACAAGCCATGTATTAGATCATTGAACTTGTTCATATGATTTCGACACAAAAGCTAACACCCTTTATTACAACATGGCTCATCACCACCATCGTATACTCACATAGTTGTCTCATTAACCTCTCTCACAAGTTATGATCATGTAGAAAGGAATATAGAGGACACTCATCATGGATTACAATCTTTCACTAAAGGTAAAACATAAGTCTTACCATCTTATGATTAGGATTATCATATGGTTACTTTATGACTAAACCCTACTTCTATAATATCCTACCTTATTGGAGAGTTTTAGAGCTAACCATCATATTATGGATTGACCATTCATAGCCACGAAATCTTAGATAGATCATCAGACTATGTATTGACTATATCCATACACGAGAGTATAGGTGTAATGGTCCATCATTACACATGTATCAACTAGTCAATCACATGACATCTCAGTCTATCCCCTAGCCCTAGATGTCGGATTCACCTTCAACTTAAGATATCAGTTTCACACTCATCATGGCATACCGATTTCTCAAGATGTCGGGATGGCATTGGCATAGAATATCAGTTTATCATCAACCCTAGATATCAATTTCATCCCTTCCAAGGTGTCAGTTTAACCTTACATGAAAGTGTGTCAGACTCTCAATCAAAAAGATAGTATCTCGACTTAGCCTCACCGTGATGTGTCAACCACTTACTCCACAAAGTGTGTCAGTCTCTCACCTATAGGAGGGTACCTCAGTTTAGTACCTACATGACGTGTCAGTGTGACCTTATCAAAGTGTGTCGACTACCCATAAACATAGTATGAAGGATTATCATTCTCAAGGCGTGTCAGTGTAGGCATCAACAAGGTATATCTAATGTCTTCTCTTGGGTACGTCGACTTGGTGCTACTCATGATGTCAAGTTAGTCCACAATTTAAGGTCACAGTTTAAGCACTTCATAGCAGCATGTCGGGTTAGCCTCATCAAAGCATATCAGTTTGACACTTCCATGTGTGTCAACTTATCACATGATGTGTCAACTACTCAAAAGAAAGGTATGAAGGGTCAACCTCCCCAAGGTGTGTCGGTTTAAGTGCCAATTAGGCATGTCAGTATAAGCACCACAATGCATGCCGACTACTCACAGCCTAGTATGTGTCAACTTGTAATCTTCAACATTAGGATATCAACCACTAGTTAAAATATTATTAGGGTAGGTAAGTACAAGATATGGACAACGAAGTAAATGAGGTTCCTTAATCAAATTGATTATTAAAACCATCATTAACCACAGGAATATATGAGATAAATGATTTAGAGATGATAATCAATATGAGCACATGAAAGAGAGAAAATAATAAAGAAGGTTAAGAGTTATAAAACCCATCTCAAGAATATATCCACAGAGGGTTCACGCTCCGTGAAAAAAGATCCAAAGCACACGTTTTCTCAAAGTTGAAGATGATCCATCAAAAGTCCCAAACTTGACCTCAACATTATCTCCAAGAAAGAAGAAGAAGATGCCAAGGTTATGATATCTCAAAGCGGAAAGAAGGAAAGAGAGAACCAAGACCTAATCAACCTTCATTGAAGGTTTGATCCATGGCTGAGAGGGAAAGAATAAGATGAATACGATAGCTCAAGTAAATCATCAACAAGAAGCATAACTCACCAAGATGGAAGTTTAACAAAGAATCACCATGAGCAAGGAACTCAAACTCCCAAGCTCCATGGGGACTTCCTCTAGCCCCTCAATATTCCAAGCTCATACACAAAGAAAAGAATAACAAGAATGGATGAAAGGATTTACTTGTGTGCAAGGGGAGGAGGTTATATACTTGAGGGAAGAAAGAGAGATAAAAAGAAAGGTGTTATCACCTTAGGAGTCTAGGTGACACTTGTCCACGTACAAAGGCCATGAGCAACCACTTTAGCTTAACATGAAATATTATAGTGAAATACTCAAGGTAGAGTATCATCCTCCTGGCCTCCTACTATGGGCACCACTTCTCCAAACCAATATAGTACGCAACACCAAACTGATACACTACATTCCAAGGTCAAACTACACATTGTCCATAGATCATTATTGCTATGATGATGCCAATTTTTTCTGAGAACTAAACTAGGAGCCCACCTCTTTCTATATCCTCTAGATGATATCATTGAAGAGAAGGAACACTCTAGAGATTGTAAATTGCATGTTAACCCTTTACTTTTGGTAATTTGCAATTTCACACCAAAACTAGCACAAGAAGCACAAACATCGTCCACACATGCTCAACTTAAAACTTAAGCTCTCCACAAGGCACCCCATAAAATCATCCTCTCTTTCATGATGCTGAATCACTATGGTCACGTTCAACATTTGACATATTTCAAGATAACCCCTCATCTTGGGTAAATTGCACTCTAGTCCAAAACAAGCAAACATTTCTCAAACATTATCCAAACAGAACCAAACTTAAAACATAAGTGCGTCACATATAAAAAAAACCTCAAAGGATTAGAATAAAGTTCTCAATAGCTTAGTTAAGCAAAACAAACATGGTTAGTCCAAAGCCAAGGTTAGGATCCTTACAGTAATCCTGATGGCCTTCATTGATTGTGGACATATGTAGATGTGATCAATTTAATTGGACGATCAATGGGGTATCTCACATTTTACAATCAGTTCAAAATGCTACAGAATCCAATGAGCTACTTGAGAGTTTATGAACTTAGTATGAATAGTTTATGGTGCAATTCACAAACAACTAAGACTATGAATGGGCCCTTACTACTGATCCATGGTCCATCAACTGTTGTTTCTAGATGGTATGGCGTTTGACACCCAATTTTGTGCCTACTATGGATACCATAGACTATTATCATTTGGGAAAGAATACTAGTTTCTAACTGATTGTATCAAAATATATATCAGTGAAGTTTTTTTGTGTGGATGAACACACTCTAAACTATATTCGATCCATTCAGTTGGATACAAATCCCTTCATATCTTATGTCACTTATTCATAAATCTAGGTTATCATTGTTGGTATGTATGCCAATAGAGCAAGTCATATGATGATTGTAATGGGATACTTTGTAAATGATTTGAATAATAATAAAGGCAATTTCCGATCTATATGTTTAAACTGTTTCTGAGATGATAGTGTAACATGATAGATGTCTAAAGAATGATTTTACTCAATGACGTATGCTTTTAGGTTAAGAACCTAAATGATGAGATCATGCGGATGTTAAGAGTATGCATTCTTGTTTGGTCCCTAGTCGGTTGTTATTGTGGAAATAACCATAGGCATCAATAACACTAAAGACTAGATTGTGTGTTGGTTGATGACAGAATCTCATTAGTCATGATATAGTGATATCAAACCAAGCACATAGGTACTTGTTAGAGAACAAGGTACCGGACAGACCCACCCTGAGAGTGATACATGGAACCATGACTTGGTAGTCACAGTCAGCTTTCACAGTGATGGTGGTGAGTGTGATTCTTAGACCTGAAATCACTACACTCAAAACATGTCGTTGGGTACACTTTGACATCATCAAACGCAGTCCTGAAACATGGGTTGTTATAAAGGTGATGATTGGGTGGCTTTGACACATGGGGCTTTTGAGGGGTGAGTGATAGATATGGGATTTGTCCCTCGTGAGGGAGTGTCATGTCCCTGGCCACTTGATGAGTAGGATTGAGAAAGGCATGCGCATGCACGTGTGAATCAATATGTGATATTGATGTCACACACATCTCACTCAGTCTGCTCTGAGATCAAGGAAATGAATGAACGTTGACAGGATGACTGTTCCATGCCTCGAGTTCATTCAGGACATCATTGACAAAGGAATTTTACATTCATTGTAACACCATTCACGAATTGTAGGATTGAAAGTTGTTATCCAAGTTTTTATTCACTTGGGTAGCACTGATGTGTGACTAGGCACCGCTCTTTTCTTGTGAAGTCATAAGTGTTATGGACTTTCACTGCCAACGTGAAATGGACCTGTAGGGTCACACACATAGGATTCAACCTGGAATAGGAGTTTGTCCACAAACATGTTTAGATTGATTACTAAAGGAGTTTCGTAGTTCAATTAAACACTCAATCAATTGATAGCTCAATATCATAGTGTTGAAGGTGTTGGACTGATTGATTAGAGTATCGGATAGATTGAAACCACAATTGACTGATTCTGCACAATCTGTACTCCCAACCGATCGACTCATGTGATGAACCGATCGGCTCAGCTTGGTGAACCGATCGGCTCATGTGATGAACCGATCGGCTCAAGGACAGGGTGAAACGATTGCTTCAAGTGTTGAAACGATCGATTCAGCTGGTGCAACCGAGCAAGTTGGGAAAGTACGATTGGTGAGAATTTTCCTTTCGTTTCACTTGCCCAATTTGATTGGAACAAGGATTGGTATTTGATACCAATTAGAAACAAAAGTTGGAAAGTCAATCGAGAACTGACCAGGACCACAAACTGACCGGTTCAGAAGTGAACCGACCGGTTCATGGGTCCCAACCAATCGGTTGAGGTGTCAACCGACCGGTTCAGATCCCCAACTGACCGTTTCAGTTGTGAAACGATCGGTTCAGGTTGCGAGTTGGTTGTTTTGTGGAAAATCTCGATTCCTTCTACTCCTGCTTTAGTCTCCCATGACCCTCCTATATATATAGGGGTATTGGGGGCTTCTCAAAGTACAACTCAGTGCAAACCAGTTGCTCTGAAAAGTTGTCATTCGCTCTAGTTTTGGTAATTGAGAGAGCCTGAGCAAGTGCTACCCGATAAGGGAGGCACAGCAAGGGAAAGACAACTGGAGAAAGTGATTGGTGGCAGGAGAGTGTGTTGGCGAATAGTATGCCAACAGGAGGGTACGACTCCTTCTAATTCCTTGTGGGACAAGGAGATCAGAGTTCTAGGTAGTCCGTTGGACGACTGTAGAGGCGGGAGACCTCTGTAGCTCGGAGGACAACTGTCAATCCTGACAATCCCGGTGAGATTAGGAGTCTTCAGTCCCGGTGCGACCAGGAGCTGCACAGACACCGTCTAAGACCGGAGGTGAAGACCGCGCAAGGCGCAAGGTACTATCGCCGAGCAAGCCTCGGGACAAGGTATGCATCCACAAACCATCTTTCCTATTGTATAGACGTTGACGCGATTCCTTTTGTTTTGGGTTTTGGGGAGAAAATTTTTGTTTCCGCTCCTTCTCTGCCTCCTCTAAAACCAAACAGTTGTATCAGAGCCACGTCAACTGCTCTATATTTTAGGATTATCGATATGATCGATTTTGGTTTGTTGCCTTTATTTATTGCATACGATGCGAATAAAATTGGCTTTATGCATGTCCAATCCACAAATCCCAAATATACATATATAATATGTAATATTAATGCACTCGATACGTGTTGCCCTTAAATGAGTTTTGTGGTGGATGTGTAGCATGGTTATGGCCTATAAACCCCTATATCTATGTGTGGTTGTATGTGGTTGCTTGCATCTCGTTCTGTGCACCGATTCCCTTTCTCCTATTCCTGATGTAACTCGAATTAATTCGAGATTTCTTTTCCTACCTTTGCTCCTCCCGAATGTAACTCGGCGTTTAATTGTAAATAGGATAGATTTTATTTCCTATTATGTCAAAGAACGGCGGATGACCTGAGACGATCGGTTCAAGGCGTGAACTGATCGGTTGGTGTTCCAGACGACCGCTTCAAGGAGCGAGACGAGCGGGTGGCGACCTGAGGAGATGCACGACGACCGGTGAACCGATCGGCTGGAGGCGCCAGTCGATCGACTGGTGGCACCTGAACAGCCAACTTGATGGTGAGCCGATCAGTCATGGAGATGAGCTGATCAAACCCAGAAAGGCAGGCACAAATTTCATCTTGTACAGGTTGCATGTGATGTAGACCTAGATGACCGTGATTCCTCTTGGCTCGAGGAATCACAATAGGATGGCCATAATCATTTCTTTTGTCGTTTTGCATGTTTTCTGTGGGATATAACATGTATATGATACGTACTATATATTGTGGTGATTGGATATGTATATGTATATAAAACCAAATCCCTCATTAAATATTAAGTTTTAGATGCCTTCCAAATGCGACACATGTGAAAAGCTTGATCGACCAAGTGTGGGCACGCCCAAGCGTGGTGCACCGTATATCTCATGGAAGCGTGAAGGATGAATGTGTGGGTCTGCCCAAGCAGGGTACATGTTCATCGTGTTGGCTTTGGGTCGGACTTAACAAGGTGACCTAGATAGGATCTAGCGCCTTGAGGCATGGAGATGATCATGGCAAGGAGTTGCATATGACATCTTTCAAGAGTTTCGTATGATGCAATTGGCAAGAGTTGCCTAACTGGAAGATCTGAGTTGTGGGTGACAGCCCAAGCTGGTCCATGGCTCAGAGGATTTCATGATCTTGACCCACTAGAAGATTGTACGCTGCAATCTTCCGAAATGATGGTGAGGGTTGTCAATTTGAATCAAAATAATGGGAGCGGTAATTGATTAAAGGCCTAATTAACTATCTTCAAATTTTATTCAAATCAAATCAAAAGGAGTTTTGACAAATGCAATTTTCTCTTGTAGAATGGCAAAAGAATCATCTTTTAAAATGGGAAAATTAATTGAGAACAAATTCCATAACTAGTTGAGGACTGTGAGAAGTGTTCTACACAATCCAGATATACTAGGAGCCTTTGAATCCACTCTATGTACGCTTAATACGTTGGTGAAGTAGAAAGTAGGTAAGGGAGAGAAGGGTTCTCTCGCCAAACCAATTTCTTCTACATGGAGAGGATGGAAGGAACGATGGAAGAAGAAGTCAGAGATAGAGATCTCTACTTCTGGTGCATACGTGATAGAGATTAACTTACTACTTCTTCGTCATGGGTACTTGATACCGGATGCGGATCTCACATTTGTTCAAATGTGAAGGATCTTAAGAGAAGTAGGCCTTTAAGGAAAGGCGAGGTTGAACTACGTGTTGCCAATGGGGCAAGAGTTGCTGCCAGTGCCGTAGGAACCTATGAGTTAACTCTACCAAGTGGGCTAATAATAGAGTTGAAGAACTGCTATTATGTACCTGCCATAAATAGGAATATCATTTCCGTCTCTTGTTTGGACAAGGATGGATTTGAATTTCTTATTAAGAATGGAAATTGTTCCATTTCTAAAGATGGGATCTTTTATGGCAGTGCCCCAATGTCTTATGGTCTATACTTGATAGATTTGGAGACAAGTGTATACAACGTAAACACCAAAAAGCAAAAACTCAACAACTCAAATGAAATATATCTTTGGCATTGTCGTCTAGGGCACATAAATGAGAAGCGCATTTCTAGACTCCATAAAGATGGTTATCTAGACTCTTTTGATTATGAATCGATAGAGACATGTGAATCTTGTTTGTTGGGCAAGATGACCAAGACTCCCTTTTCAGGTAAAGGTGAGAGAGCTAGTGATCTATTAGGACTCATACATACTGATGTATGTGGGCCTTTTAGAACTAATGCCAGAAATGGGTATCAACACTTCATTACCTTCACTGATGATTTCAGTAGGTATGGCTATGTGTACCTAATGAAGCATAAGTCAGAAACCCTTGAAAGGTTCAAGGATTTCATGAATGAAGTACACAACCAACTTGGTAAAAGTATTAAGGCACTTCGATACGATCGATGTGTGGAACACTTAAGCCAGGAGTTTGAGGACCTTCTGCGAGCCCGTGGTATCGTATCACAGTGGACTCTGCCTGGATCACCACAACATAATGGTGTGTCTGAAAGAAGGAATCACACATTGTTAGATATGGTGCGATCAATGATGAGTTTTGCTGATCTTCCAATTTCCTTTTGGGGTCATGCTCTTGAAACTGTCGCGTTTACACTTAACCGAGTACCATCTAAATCGGTTTAAAAGACACCATATGAGATATGGACTGGGAAGCGTCCCGATTTGTCTTTTCTAAAGATTTGGGGTTGTGAGGCTTATGTTAGGAAAATGTTTCCTGATAAGCTTGGACCCAAATCCGATAAATGTTATTTTGTTGGATACCCCAAGGAAACGAGGGGATATTATCTATACCACCCTACTGACAACAAAGTGTTTGTTGCCAGGACAGCTGTGTTCCTAGAGAAGGAATTTATTTCCAAAGGAAACAGTGGGAGGAAAATAGAGCTTGAAGAGGTTCAAGCCCAACAAGAATACATAGAACCGATAGATGTACGAGAGGAAAATGGAGATTCACAAGGTGTTGTGGAATCTCAGTCTCCTCAGGTAACACAAGGACCTCGTAGATCTAGTAGGACCCCCCTTGAACCTGAGAGGTTTGGATACCTTGTGACTCTGGAAGGTGGTGAGTTGATCATAGATGATGATCCAACTACCTACATAGAGGCTATGGAGGGACCAGATTCTGAGAAATGGCTTGAAGCCATGAGATCCGAGATGGAATCCATGTACTCCAACAAAGTATGGACTTTGGTGGAACCACCCGAAGGGGTAAAACCCATAGGGTGCAAGTGGGTCTTCAAGAAAAAGACCGACATGGATGGCAATGTGCAAACTTATAAAGGCAGATTGGTTGCGAAGGGACAAGTTCAAGGTGTTGACTATGATGAAACCTTTTCTCCAGTTGCCATGATTAAGTCCATCAGGATCATGCTTGCTATTGCAGCTTATTATGACTATGAGATTTGGCATATGGATGTTAAAACCACATTCCTTAATGGGAATATAAATGAGGATGTGTACATGACACATCCTGAAGGTTTTGTAGATCCAAAGAATGCCAATAAAGTATGTAAGCTGCAAAGGTCAATCTATGGATTGAAGCAAGCATCTCAGAGTTGGAATCTTCGATTTGATGAGGAAGTCAAAGTGTTTGGCTTTATTCAAAATGAAGATGAACCTTGTGTGTACAAGAAGGTTAGTGGGAGCTCGACCACATTCCTCATATTGTATGTGGATGACATACTTTTGATGGGGAATGATGTCTTAGACTTAGAGAAGGTAAAGACTTGGCTTGGGAATACTTTCTCGATGAAGGACTTAGGAGAAGCATCCTACATTCTAGGAATTAAGATCTATAGAGATAGATCTAGAAGGATTCTCGGACTAAGTCAGAGCACGTACATCGACAAAGTGTTGAAGCGGTTCAACATGGAGAACCACGAGCACCCGGGAAGGTCAAGAGCGAGGTTTCTAGGTCGCCCTAGGGTTGGGAACGGGAGGTTTAGGGCTGGGTATGAGAGCTCGGGGCTTAGAGGTAAGGAATCGGTTGGCTATTTTCTAGTTGCAAGGGAAAATAGTCGGCCAATCATAACTTTTAAGTTGGCGCAACCCATCGATCAGTCAAGTTCTGAGAGGGGGAAACTCGACAGAACGGTCCACTGAAGAACTTCTCTCGGCTCCTGATCAGTTGAGTTTTCCAGGGTGGAAACTCGACTGAAGGTCAACCTGACCTAACAGTCTCATTCTTAGATTCTAGCCATATACATGCCAATGAAATTCATTTTTCCATTCTATTATGTATAATTAACATACTTAGGCACATTTAGCTCATCATTGGGCACTATTTAATGATAAAACACAAATATCGATAAAAACCCAAAAATAAGCAAAACTAAGCATGTTGACAGGCAATTTAAGCTCAAGCAAGCATATATATGCAAAGCAAGGTGAAGATAGACATGAGCAAGCATATAGGAAAGAGACAACTAGCTAGATCACATGGAAATATTGTTTAAATCAACAATGAGCAGTTTAGATCGAATAAAATTAAATTGATCTCTAGCTAGAGGTTTTGTAAAGATGTTCGCCAACTGATTTTCCGTGTCCACATGTGTGATATAGATATCTTTCTTGGCAATGTGGTCATGAAGAAAATGATGGCGAACCTCTATATGCTTGGCTCTACTATGCAATATAGGATTGTAAGATAGATTAATTTTACTAGTATTGTCACAAAAGATAGGAGAAGCATCAAAAAATATGTTGAAGTCTTGGAGCATTTGCTTCATACATAGGACCTATGCACAACAACTCCCGGCTGCAATGTATTCAGCTTCAGTAGTTGATAATGCCACTGTACTTTGTTTCTTGGAGAACCAAGACACTAAGCATGGTCCTCAAGCAAGTGCCACTTGTGCACTTTCTATCAATCAAAAACCCTGTGTAATCCGCATCACTATATGCTTTAAGAGTAAAATCCCTTGATTTAGGATACCATAGTCCAAAATTTTGAGTTTTGGCTAAGTACCTCAAAATCCTCTGAACAGCAGTGAGATGCGACTTCTTAGGGCTAGATTGAAAGCAAGTGCACAAGCCAACACTAAACATAATATCAGGTCTAGAGGCAGTTAAATAAAGTAAACTTCCAATCATACCTCTATAGAGCTTCTCATCTACCTTTTCACCTTCTTCATCTTTGTCAAGTTTTGCAGTGTTTGACATGGGTGTATCCATCAGCTTCATGTTCTCCATGAAAACTACTAGAGGGGGGGGGGTGAATAGAGTTTTATAGATAATTTAACAATTATTGAATTCAAACAACCACAAAGAAAATATTGGACAAGGAGACACAAGGTTTAGAGTGGTTCCAATTATAGCAAATACTATAGCCGTCAGTCCACTACCCGGTTGCTTACCCAACCGGGATTTGAAAAGAAATTTATTTTATTACCTCTCAAGGAATTACATAAAATACAATCTCTTTTCCCTAAACCCTTCAAGAAGCCTTCACCTAGAAGTAATCGCCCAACTCGAAGCAGCCTTCCCTTGAAGTAGATGCACCAACTCCCGTTGCACCAGCCTTCTGAAGTAGCTTCCCGTGCGATAGCCTTCTTGAAGTAGCTTGAAGTCCCCTTCTCCTCCAAGAAGTCAACCCTCTCCAATCCGCAGCCTCCAACCCTAGGAGTAGCAAGGAGAGTACAAAAGATAACAAGGAACAAGAAAGAAAAAGGAAATTACAACTTATCCTTTAAGCCCGAGGCTTGATATGCCTAGATCAAGCGTAAGATCTCCTAGCCAAGTATGTGAACTTGTAATTGCTGTGGGTAGGAGAATCTAGCCTATAGGACACGAGATTGAGCTAAAGAGAATGTAGGACAATGATCACAGTGCTCAAATATGCTTGCAAAAGATTGCTCAAGTATGCTCAAGTGTATTCTCAAGTGTAACAAGTGAATTCTAGTGTCCTATGGCTTGTCCTATTTATAGGAATGGCCTAAGTATGCTTAAGGACGTTCTAGACAACTTCTAGGGGTTTCTAAGTGCTTAACTAGCCGTTAGGTACAAAGTTGTTGCTTTAACAACGACTAATTAATTTATTCTGCAGTTGCTGTCAGAGACCATCTCGGTCGACAAATGGTCGACCGAGACACCTACTCGGTCGAATTTTTGTCGACCGACAGGCTCTCTGGAACAAGTGATTTGCAACGTCTTTCTTCAACTACCAACTAACTTGTCTGTTGTGTCTAACGGCTACTTTGGATCTTTCTCGATCGAGAAGATGGTCGACCGAGAGTGTCTCGGTCGAGGAGTTCGTCGAACGAGAATGATCCTGTTTCAAGGTTTCAATTCAAGCACTAATTATATGTGTGAGTGTGCAAAGGTGATTCTATTCAAATGGGATGACATGTCTAACTATGGTGTTTGGCTAGGGAAAATCTAACGCTTGATTTACATGCAAATCTAAGTACTTGTACATTATATATTTGTACAAGTTTTACAACATTGATTACATTGCATGAAAATAAAACTAAGTAAGCTCTTGGATTTTCACTTGCTATTTTGTCATCCTGCACACTCAAGTAGCTCGTTAGATTAATAAGAATGAAATGTTTGTCATAATCAAAACAAAGGGATTTTTAGATGTCCATTTAGCCAACAATCTCCCCCTTTTTGAAGATGACAAACATTTCCAAAACAAATATAAAACATATGAATTTCATACCTTTAGATTGCCTTATGTATCTTTTCCTCTTGTTTATAAAATGTGTGCTTATTATTCCCAATGAATTATGGAACATGAAATCCAGTTCATTTGGGAATGTAGCAACTTTCAATGTAAAGCCAAGAGTATATTTATGAAACTCATTGATTGAGTTTTTCATAAATACTAAGTTATAGTTTTATATATCTCTCCCCCTTTGTCATTTCAAAAAGATAACCGTTTTAATAAAAAAAAAACTCCCCCTTAATTAGATAACTGTTTTGATAAAAACTCCCCCTTAATTAGATATTCCGTCAAATCGAATGAAAAAGATGTCCATTGAAAAGCCAAAATGAAACAAGTAAACGGATTCGTTTTAAGAACCGCAGATATCAAAGAAAACATCTTCCAAAGGAGTAATAAGCAATTGCTTCCTAATGTTGTTGAATTGATCTAGTGGAAGCGGTTTTGTAAAAATATCAGCCAATTGATTTTCCGTATCAACATGATGAAGGGAAACATGATTCTTTGAGATGTGATCCCTTAAGAAGTGATGACGGATTTCAATGTGTTTTTCCCTGCTGTGTAAAATAGGATTGTGTGCTAAGTTTATGGCGCTCGTGTTGTCACAAAAAATAGGTGTAGATGAAAGATTAAAACCATAATCGCTTAATACATGTTGCATATAAAGTACTTGAGAACAACAAGACCCGGCTGCCATATATTCAGCTTCAGTTGTAGATAGGGCAACCGTATTTTGTTTCTTGCTAAACCAAGATACTAAGGCTCTCCCTAATAAGAAACATCCACCACTAGTACTTTTGCGATCAAGTCGACAACCAGCATAATCCGCATCAGTATATGCTTTAAAATCCAGGGATTGTCCTTTTGGATACCATAAACCAAGGCAAGTAGTACCAGCTAGATATCTAAGAATTCTTTTAACCGCTAGAAAATGAGATTGCATAGGTTGAGATTGAAATCGAGCACAAAGACCAACGGAAAACATAATGTCCGGTCGAGAAGCAGTTAAGTATAGCAAACTACCAATCATGGCTCTATATAAGGAATCATCAATAGGTTCCCCATTTTCATCCTTATCAACTTTGATAGAAGTAGCCATAGGAGTAGTAGCATGTTTGCATTGATCCATCCCAAAACGTTTTAAAAGTTCTTTAGTATATTTTTCTTGGCTTATGAAAATTCCTGCAGGTGTTTGCTTAATTTGAAAACCAAGAAAGAATGTTAGTTCACCCATGAGACTCATTTCAAATTCTTTTTGCATAATGGCACTGAATTGTGTGCATAATGAATCATTTGAAGCTCCAAAAATAATGTCATCAACATAAATTTGCACAACTAGGAAATCAGATGCATATGTTTTGAAAAATAAAGTAGAATTTGAATTTCCAATAGAAAAACCATTATCAAAAAGATATGTCTTGAGCCGTTCATACCAATTCCTAGGTGCTTGTTTTAGACCATAAAGTGCCTTTTTAAGTTTATAAACATGGTCACCTTTTTCTGGTATTTCAAAGCCAGGTGGTTGAGCAACATAAACTTCTTCTTGTATGATGCCATTTAGAAATGCACTTTTGACATCCATTTGATATAGCTTAATGTTTTTATGGGCAGCAATAGCTAGTAACATCCTAATAGCTTCAAGTCTAGCTACGGGTGCATATGTTTCATCAAAATCTATTCCTTCTTGTTGATTATATCCTTGTGCTACTAACCGAGCTTTATTCCTTATTACTTCTCCTGCCTCATTGAGCTTGTTCCTAAATACCCATTTAGTTCCTATGATAGTTTTATCTTGTGGTTTAGGAACTAAATCCCATACATCATTTTTAGTGAATTGATTTAACTCCTCTTGCATGGCAATTATCCAGTAATCATCCTTAAGAGCTTCGGATATCTTCTTAGGTTCAATGATAGAAACAAAAGCCATGTTTGCAACATCTTTGAAGGATGACCGAGTTTTGACTTTATCATTTGGATCTCCAATAATTAGTTCTTGGGGATGATCCTTGATAAGCCTAGGTGTGGGTTGTGTTTCAACTTGGGGATCGGATATAGGAATTTTCTCACTATCATTTGAAATGGTTATATTGTCGAATTGATTGGTGAGATCAATGATATCTAGATTTTCAGACTTTGATTCTTCATGAAAAGAAACATGAATGGATTCCTCAACTTTCCTAGAGATAGTGTTATATACTCTAAAGGCTTTGCTAGAAGTGGAATATCCCAAGAAGAATGCTTTGTGTGATTTTGAATCACATTTGTCTCTATCATCTTTGGTATTCAAAATGTAACATGTGGAGCCAAAAGTATGAAAATAGTCAACTCTAGGTTTCTTAGAGTGTAATATTTCATATGGAGTTTTCTTCAAATGAGAGTGAACAGTTACTCTATTAAGCACATAACAAGCAGTGTTTACAGCTTCAGCCCAAAAGGTTTTAGGTGTGTTGTGTTCAAGCATCATGGTCCTAGCCATTTCCTGTAGAGATCGATTTTTTCGTTCAACTATACCATTTTGTTGTGGGGTACGTGGAGCAGAAAAATTATGAGTATACCCTTGAGATGTACAAAAGGTCTCAAATGTATGATTCTAAAATTCGCCACCATGATCACTTCTAATGGTACATATTTTATGTTGTAAAAGATTTTCAATCTTGGAACAAAATTGCATAAAGACATGAATAGTATCATCTTTAGTTGCAATAAAATGTACCCATGTATATCTACTATAATCATCAACAATAACAAAACAGTATCGTTTACCACCAATAGATTGTGTCCTCATTGGTCCAAATAAGTCCATATGAATTAATTCTAAGGATCTACTGGTGCTAAGTACATGTTTTGATTTAAAAGATGTTTTGGTTTGCTTTCCCATTGTGCAGGGTTCACAATTTTCAACTTGATCAAAAGACAAAGTAGGTAATCCACGAACAAGATCATATTTCACTAACTTTTTAATAGCATGGGAACTAGCATGTCCTAGCTTTTTATGCCATAGTTGTAAGGTATTTTCATTTGCAAGCAAGCATTTACCTACTACTGATTTCATAGAATTTGGTTTAAGGATATAAAGATTTCCAACTCTATTTCCTTCATAAACGACATTTGTGGTGTTTTCTATCAATAGTTTGCAGCAAGTTTTGTTAAATAACACATCATAACCACTATCACATAGTTGACTTACACTTATTAGATTATGATGCAATCCATCAACAAGTAGAACATTTTTAATTTCAAGATTTGTTCCAACATTACCTATTCCAACGATTTTTCCCTTACCATTGTCTCCAAAGGTGACCGTTCCACTTTTCTTTTCTTCAAAAGTTTGAAATGCGTCCTTATTCCCGGTCATGTGTTTGGAACAGCCACTGTCAACTACCCATTCCTGCATTAGAATGTAGATTTTGGTACCCATGTGATGGTCCGATATGGTTAGAAACCTTTTAAGTGCTTATATATAAAAGTTCTGATACAGAAACCCAGTCGGTCGACAATTGTTCGACCGATATTTGTCTCGGTCGACAATTTGTCGATCGAGCAGGTTACTGTATCACAAGAAAAGACACAGAAAATTTCTCGGTTGACCAATTTTCGACCGAAATAGGTGCTGTAAAATTTTTATTTGTTAAAGACATCCAGTCGGTCGACACTACTTCGACCGACCCAGAGCTCGGTCGACAATACTTCGACCGACAGAATTTCTATTTCAGCAATGCAGAAAAATAATAACAATAAGCATAGCACCTTTTGTTGAGATAAGACAATATAGATAGCAAAATTAAGCATTTGGTCATATCTCAACTACATTCCATTCTTCTAAGTTTGGGGTTTTGGGATCCAAACTAAGTCGGACTCCTTAGTCTTGTAGGGGCATGAAAAACAATAATGTCCAAGACGTAAGCAGAAATGACAAATAATAGAGTCAATTTCATTTCTCTTTCTAGTCATTGTGTTCTTGGGTACAAACATAGTTTGGGTCTTTTTGGGTTGGTTTTTCTTTGGAACATATCCCAAACCTTTTCTTCCATTGAAAACATTACCAACTTTCAATATGTTATCAAGAATATCTTTTCTTCTTAACTTATAAAGTTCTCTTTGCAACGTAGCAATGTCATTCATCTTCTTATGTATATCTTTTCTTGCTTGGTCTAAATCAGAAAATAATGAATCCTTTTCTTTTACAATATTATCATAGTCCGAATGGTTGCACAAGATAGGTTGAGTTTGGTAATCTTGTAGTTTAGCTAGCAAATCAGTCTTTTCTTTTGATAGAAGATCAACATTGGTTTCCAAATTGAGTAGCTTTCTAGTGCAATCATCTAAAGATGTTTTTAAAGATACATTTTCAAGATCAATGTTATTCTTTTCATAAGAAAGTTCATCTACTTTGGCAATGAGCTCATTATTTGATTTTATAGCCTTCTTTAGTTTCTTCTTGGCATCAACATACTTATCATGAGTTTCTTGTAAACTAGTAACTAACTCTTCTTTAGAAAGATCAACTAGGCTTACCTCTTGAGAGTCTTCATTTTCTTCTCTTGCCATTAGACATTCCACCTCTTCTCCGCTTTCACTGTCACTTGACTCATCCCAGGCAGCTTTATAGGCTTTTTCTCCTTTCTTCTTATGTGAGCTTTTCTTTCCCTTCTTTGCTTTGGGGCATTCATTTTTGAAATGCCCTTTCTTCCCACATTCAAAGCACCTGGGAGTTGAGGAACTAGAAATTTTGTTAGATTTAAACCTTTTGTACTTCTTACCGTTGACGATTAAGGCTTCTTCTTCTTCTTCACTTGACTCTTCACTTTCTTGTGTGACAACTTTTGAGGCTTTGAGAGCTACATCCTTCTTCTTCCCACTTTGGTGTTCACGTTCTCTTCTTTCTTCCTCTTCTAGATCTGCTTCATGAGCTTCTAAATTACCAATGAGTTGTTCCATTTTGAGGCGAGTGAGGTCGTTTGCTTCTGCAATGGCTGTCACCTTTGGCTTGTATTTTGGAGGAAGTGATCGAAGAATTTTTGATACTTGATCTTCCTCAGGAACAGGTTTTCCTAAGGCACTCAAACCATTAACAATAGTAGAGAATTTTGAAAACATTTCACTAATAGTTTCATTAGGATCCATACGAAAATGTTCAAGCTTTGTTTTAAGCAGGCTAATTTTGGAATTTTTAACTTGGGCTGTACCCTCATAAGTGATAGACAATCTATGCCAAATATCATACGCTATATCACAATTTGAAATTCTATTAAATTCTCCTACAGAAATAGAACAATATAAAATGCTTACGGCTTTTGCGTTCATTTGGGCCTGTTTTACCGTGTTTGCATCCCATTCCGCAAAGTCATTTTGAGGGAATTGATAAGGAGTAGATACCATTCTCCATAGATCCCAGTTGATGCCTTGGAAGTAAAACTGCATCCTTCTCTTCCAGTATTGGTAGTTTGTTCCATCGAACGCCAGTGGCCTAGCAACAAGAGTCCCTTCAATGTTGAGGTTGTTGAGCATTCCATCACCCATTTCTTCAAGACCTTGTTAGGGTTCCTTAAAGCCTTGCTCTGATACCAATTGAAAACTACTAGAGGGGGGGTGAATAGAGTTTTATAGATAATTTAATAATTATTGAATTCAAACAACCACAAAGAAAATATTGGACAAGGAGACACAAGGTTTAGAGTGGTTCCAACTATAGCAAATACTATAGCCGTCAGTCCACTACCCGGTTGCTTACCCAACCGGGATTTGAAAAGAAATTTATTTTATTACCTCTCAAGGAATTACATAAAATATAATCTCTTTTCCCTAAACCCTTCAAGCAGCCTTCACCTAGAAGTAATCGCCCAACTCGAAGCAGCCTTCCCTTGAAGTAGATGCACCAACTCCCGTTGCACCAGCCTTCTGAAGTAGCTTCCCGTGCGATAGCCTTCTTGAAGTAGCTTGAAGTCCCCTTCTCCTCCAAGAAGTCAACCCTCTCCAATCCACAGCCTCCAACCCTAGGAGTAGCAAGGAGAGTACAAAAGATAACAAGGAACAAGAAAGAAAAAGGAAATTACAACTTATCCTTTAAGCCCGAGGCTTGATATGCCTAGATCAAGCGTAAGATCTCCTAGCCAAGTATGTGAACTTGTAATTGCTGTGGGTAGGAGAATCTAGCCTATAGGACACGAGATTGAGCTAAAGAGAATGTAGGCCAATGATCACAGTGCTCAAATATGCTTGCAAAAGATTGCTCAAGTATGCTCAAGTGTATTCTCAAGTGTAACAAGTGAATTCTAGTGTCCTATGGCTTGTCCTATTTATAGGAATGGCCTAAGTATGCTTAAGGACGTTCTAGACAACTTCTAGGGGTTTCTAAGTGCTTAACTAGCCGTTAGGTACAAAGTTGTTGCTTTAACAACCGCTAATTAATTTATTCTGCAGTTGCTGTCAAAGACCATCTCGGTCGACAAATGGTCGACCGAGACACCTACTCGGTCGAAGTTTTGTCGACCGACAGGCTCTCTGGAACAAGTGATTTGCAACGTCTTTCTTCAACTACCAACTAACTTGTCTGTTGTGTCTAACGGCTACTTTGGATCTTTCTCGGTCGAGAAGATGGTCGACCGAGAGTGTCTCGGTCGAGGAGTTCGTCAACCGAGAATGATCCTGTTTCAAGGTTTCAATTCAAGCACTAATTATATGTGTGAGTGTGCAAAGGTGATTCTATTCAAATGGGATGACATGTCTAACTATGGTGTTTGGCTAGGGAAAATCTAACGCTTGATTTACATGCAAATCTAAGTACTTGTACATTATATATTTGTACAAGTTTTACAACATTGATTACATTGCATGAAAATAAAACTAAGTAAGCTCTTGGATTTTCCCTTGCTATTTTGTCATCCTGCACACTCAAGTAGCTCGTTAGATTAATAAGAATGAAATGTTTGTCATAATCAAAACAAAGGGATTTTTAGATGTCCATTTAGCCAACACTCCATCCCAAAGCGCTTGAGTAGTTCACTTGTATACTTGCCTTGGTTGATGAAGTTTCCTTCTTTTGTTTTCTTGATTTGAAAGATGAGGAAGAAGGTCAACTCACCCATCATTCTCATTTCAAACTCACTCTACATAAGAGAACTGAACTCCTTGCAAAGATCAAGATCAGTCCCGCCAAAAATGATATCATCAACATATATTTGAATGATAAGAAGATGGTTAGAAGTGTGTTTTAGAAACAAGGTAGAATCAACTTTGCCCATGACATACCCGTTATCTAACAAAAAGTTCTTTAGTTTCTCATACCAAGCTCGAGGTGCTTGTTTGAGTCCATAGAGAGCTTTTTGCAACAAATAAACATGATTGGGTAACTTGTCATTTTTAAAGCCCGGAGGTTGAGCAACAAATACTTCCTCCTCGATTGTACCATTAAAAATGCACTTTTAACATCCGTTTGATATAACAAGAAATTTTTGTAACTAGCAAAGGCAAGTAGCATACGAATAGATTCTAATCTAGCAATAGGAGCATAAGTTTCATCAAAGTCAATACCTTCCTGTTGGTTGTAACCTTGTGCCACTAACCTTGCTTTGTTTCTTACCACTTTTCCTTGATCATCTAGCTTGTTGCGGTAGACCCATTTGGTGCCAATGGTTTTTCTATCACCTGGTCTTGGTACTAGGGTCCACACACGATTCTTCTCAAGCTGCTCTAGCTCTTCTTGCATGGCAAGGATCCACTCATCATCACCAAGGGCTTCTTTGATGTTCTTTGGCTCTAGTTGGGAGATGAAGGCACTATCTGCTTGTTCTTTGTTGTGAGTAGCTCGTGTCCTTACTCTCTCAAACAGGTTGCCAATGATCAACTCCTTGGGGTGATTCTTCACAAAGCGGGGAGTGGAATCCTTCTTTTCTTCTTCTTCTTCTTCTTCTATCACCTGCTTACCTTTGTTTTTGTTGTTGAGGTCTTTTAAGATGGGAATCAATTAATCTGCAACATCATCATCACTAATATTCTTGCCAACAACAGGGTTAGTTTCAATAAACTTAACATTGATAGATTCTTCAATTTTAGACAATTCAATGTTGAATACTCTATATGCCCTGCTAGTAGTGCTATAGCCTAGGAAGAAAGCCTTATAGGATTTCAGATCAAACTTGTCGAGAGAATCCTTCGTGTTTAAAACAAAACAAGGACATCCGAAAACATGAAAGAAATCAATAGACGACTTGTCATCATTTTTATTTATTCTTTTGAGTTTTGTATGCAGAAGACAGATTTTCTATCTCATATTTCAAAATCATGTTATTATCTTATGGGTGAATTTAAATCCACATAATTAATTAGATGTCAATATTAACTACGTTATTGGTTCAATGCAAATATTAGAAGCATGATTGCTATATATCCACCATCCATGTACAAAACTCTCAAAAGAAATATATTCAGGCCATTAATTGCATCATGAACCTATATGAAATCTTCCTGCAAGAGGAGGGAAAGGTTAAATGATATCACCTTCTATACCACTTAAAAAAATCTTCATGGTGTTCCCAACACCTTGTTTCATAAGGAATTGTTGATAACCATATCTACAAATTCTAACAACCTAATCTTTGAAAAAAAATATTTGAAAAAAAATATTTTAAGATATCTATTTTGTGTAGTATTAATCCTCAACATCCATCGTTCGTAGAAAAATGATGATGTGTCGAATTCATATACACAATGGTTTATTGTTTTTCATGATCTTTAGGTATATGAATGGAATGAAACATATTTAAATTTCTCATAAAGAGATTAACTAAGTTTCCAATAAAAGGTTAGGTGCTTGAAATAGTTCAACACATTGGTACAAGAAGCTCTTTATATAAGCTATCTTCTTTTGTGTTGTATCTTGCAATATATTCATAAGACTAAGAACCTCAATCAAGACAACTTGTATGCTTTATTTATATTATTTATCAAAAAAACAAAATTCAGACACTACTTTCTTGTTGTTGAATTCTAGTTATACAAGGTTTAGTTGTGTACTTAAACCTTTGTAATCTTATTGACAATTTTTAAGTTTTACATATTTATGAAAATAAAATCAAATGATAATTAATATGATGAGAAAATCACTATTAAAATTACAATATACTTGAATGATAATTTTTAAAGTTAATTGATTATTACTTATAGATAAAAATTGTATACTTTTAGGGGGATTTGGAATCAAAAGAACACGAGAGGGAAGGTGGAACATCGTGAAGCATGTGAATATGTTAATCGCCCGAATTGCTGACTGTATGAAATTGCCCTCTTTGAGATGGTTATAGTTTAGTAACAACATGTCTCACTACACGCCAAAACTAAAACATGTAGACTGCATTCAGTAATGCAATATGAGTTGGACCATTCCATATCAATAGGAAAATATTAGGGTCTACCCTCCTATATATATGGATTATATTTGTTGAAAACTCCTACATCATCCAGAGTGCAAACCTCGGCATTTCTTGCAGGCTTGAAAGCATGGACATGGACTCAGCTGGTACTTCCAGACCTACCAATGGAAGGCCGAGAATACACATAGAGAAGATACCGAATAAAGATAAACTCCAGGTATCATTTTCAAAGCGACGTATGGGCATTCTTAAGAAATCAAGCGAGTTGAGCACCCTCTGCGGCGTACAAAGCATGGTACTAATGATTTCCCCTGCTGGCCGCCCCTACGCAGTCTCAATGAGTTCTATGGATATTGAGGACGTCATAATCCGTACTACAGGGCGATGATTCGTGATATGAACCACGAAGTCAAGGAGAGTGAGTCCGGCGTTAAACAACATCGTGGTCGGAGGGCTGCTGCTCGGAAGTCGACACTACACTATTTCAAGGGAAAGCCAGATATTGAAGATATGAGCCTTGAACAGCTTCAACAGATCCAAGGTCAAGTGTCGGGTATATGTGAGGTCACTGATAGGATTAGCAAAGGGATTCATGATGGCACCTTGTTCCACGAAGTCCAATTGCAACCAGTCCAGTTGGACAACGCAGCTTTGGACTACGTGCAGCAACAACCTCTGCCGCTGCAATTCTCTGGTGTGGGAAATGGTGATGCAGATCTGAATATGGTGATCGCAAATTACAATGATTTCCCAGAAATATTCCATAAAGCTGTTTCCTTTCCACCGACTAATGACTTTGATGGATCGCGGCCTCCAGAAAATTGGAATCCATCTGTGAACTACATGCAGCAACAACCCATGCAGCAGATGAACCCGTACAATAATTTCCAAGGAAATATGAATCAAGAGAACGGATATGGATACTTCGATTCAACTATGAACTACATGCAGCAACAACCCATGCCTTTCCCATACAATAATATCCCTGGAAATACGAATTACCTGATGGTTCCCCTTCGGATGAGGATGATGATGCCAAAGATGATGACGAGGACAGCACACTGCCTCCTCCACGGAATTCAAATGCAGCCCCCCCTTCGAATCTATATCCATACAGAGCGTGGGAAAGGTACATGTGATGCCATACTCATGGGCTGCATAACATCACAAACTTGTTGCTACATTAAAGTCTATCCGTTAGTGGGTCACAAGACTTGTATTTTTTTATTTAAATTTCTTGTTGAGATGTGATGTCGATTATTATGATTGGTTTGTCTAAGAAAGTCACGAATATTCTGTAACGGATCCAAAACTTTCTTTGAAATAATTCAATATTTCTTGGTTGTTCAGAAAAAAAATTGTATACTTTTGTCAAAAAAATAATTTAACAGATCATTTTATCCATTTATATTTTGTATGAACATGGATTAATGATAATGTATATAATTAATAACAACTTCTACATATAACATAAAATATTCATATGCAGAGAAGGCATGAAGTTTAGTTGTAGATAATTCTTTAATATCAAAATTGATAAAACTATAGTATGTTCTGATTTCCTTCTCATATGTATCCTATACTCTCTTGCTTTTAATCCACAACCGTAGAGAATGTAAAAGGTCAATTCAATTATTTATTCAACACCATTAAATTGAAAAAAAACAGGGATTGACAAACCAACTTTTTTTATCTGGACAAAATAACATTTTTATGCCCATTTGTACTAATACATTAAGACATTTTCTAACAAATATTAGATAAGAATCATTATATTTGTAATAAAAAAAGATAGACATATTGCGTTAAAGTATTGTATACAGTGTTGATGCATTAAATTTTTTTGAATTTTAAATTTGATTACATACATTAATGATGTTGTTCAAAATTAGATAGCATTTTGTTTTACAAAAATAAATAATGTTTTCAGTAAAAACCTTGTTAAATCATTATATCAAATTAATATGTGTACCATAACATATTTTCACTATCAAGCTAGTATTTATAAAATTATATGCGTGATGTTTTATTTATGGAATATAGTTGTATTAATTCTAATAAACTCAAAAACATGTTATGCAAAATTATTTTAAGAAGTATTCTCAAATTGAACAATCGTTGTTTCCATTAAAATTATCTTAATGAAGACAAGATGTCATTCGTGAAAGATTTTATATTTGAGTTGTAAATAGAAATAGTCATATTAATAAAACGAAGTGAAACGAATTCATTGTTATCTTCTTAAAAGCTATGCCGTAAGACAAAATTTTCTTTAAGTATATGAATCCCTCTATCCAGTTTAACTCTATTTTGGCATCATAACTTTTAAATTAAAAATGAAATTTCAAGAAAAGGCAGATTTCTTATTATTAGAAAGCTCTTTGGGGGACTAATTTGGATATCAAGGAATAAGCAACATGATTTTTTATCAGTATACACTAATACTTTTTTAGGGGAAAAGAATGAATCCATATTGGGATTTTTCTTTTTGGATTGAAAGATCGCAACACTTTTGTCAAGGTACTCATGCTTTGTTTGATAGTGATAATGTCCAAGTTATACAGAAACATGTGGCATTGATCATCAAGTAGGTCACATATTTACCATGAGACAATGTTGTCTCATTGATCACCATCTTGTAAGGAGGATATATTCTAAAATGCTTAGATTGGGAGATATAAATAAAAGGTCATAGTCTAAATAATAGAAGTGGTCCCTGTCGGTAGGAGCATATAGGAAGAAGAGTAGTACATACTGAAAAGAAACACAAATGTAGGCTTTAGATCTCAAAGAATAGCAAACCATGTATGTAGAGTATTGTACCGTGCTTCCTGCAACCCTTTGGTTTGCATATATAAGATGTTCTAGAGGTGTGTGCCTATGCTCACATCAAGTATGCTCCCCTACTCAACGTCAATAGATACCAACTGATATGGACATCCCTCCGCTTCCTCATCACAGCAAGGAGAAGGAAACTTCATGAAGCACTCATGTTTGTAGTACTCATGTATATGTACTACAAATATATAATGTTATTAACAATGTATCACATTTATAGCTAGAACATTATAACAATATATTTCCTAACGTGCTAATTTGAATATACCGTTTTTCTTAAAATCATTGATACTAAAGTTAAGAGTGGTCATTAAAATATTTAGAATGAAGTACACTGTTTCAATTTATTTAAAAAAAAACACCACAGCAAACTTTATTATGCAAAAAATTGTATTTACATTTTGCAAAGTTGGGAATATCAAAACATATTTTTAAACAAAAAATTTATGAATCAATAATGTGGACGTACGTAATGTCGGCTAGGAACGCTAATTCATATAAATTTCAAAATCTTTGTATGCTAACTTTTGTTTAAAATAATGATTTTGTTTCATTGATAAATTCATATGCAGAATATAGATGAACATATATATATTTCGTCACTGGTAATATAGCTCACACTTTTATATGAATCAATATATTAGTGTTTCCAACCATTCAGAGAATTACCCAAAGGTTGAAATCGTCGTCAAGCATCTTTTATGAAAAAACCCTAAGTCATGTCTTAAATGAACTTGCATCTAGATCAAAGAAAATAAATTGAGGGAAGAGAAGCATCGTTGATGTTTACAACCGGGCATTGATTAACCCATAGTGAGGTTTTTTCTTGGATTGCACCAATGCAGTGCTTACTTTAAGGGGCCGTTTGGGTGAAGTAATTAGAGGTGGTATTGTATTCCATTGTGGTATTCTAACTGCAGTTTTTGTGACTATTTAGTTTGGATACTTGTGGATGGTTTTACGGATTGCAGTATTCTAACTACCAGATTCAAACCCCTTTCATCTCGTCTCTTCCGCTCTCCTACCTCGTCTACAACCACCACTCCTTCTCAAGCTCCGTCTCTCCTTCCCTGTGCCCAACGTCGCCTCCACCGACGCTGACAGATCCTCCAGTGCGGCAGTCACAACGGGAAGGAGCAATCCTGCCCTTGAGCCAAACTTGCAATCTACCGCGTCGCAGGTCACTCCGGGATGGGGAAGGTGTAGGTCCGGCCGCTGCCATCCATCGTCGTGTTCACTGCGGCAAGCGGCGTGTCTTTGCCATGCCAGGCGTCCGGCAAGACTCGACGACCGCCTGCTGGCGATACCGTCTGACTCTTCCACCCACTAGTGCCCTACGTTTCCGGGTGGCAGGAGAGGATGCCGAGAAAAGTTCAACGATTCCTCCGCAAATGCCGGCGTGGAGATTATCGGTCATCCAAACAATATCTATACTACTATAAAAAGAGGGAGTTTTTCTGACTAATTACAAGCACATACCATTTTATCCCTTTCAGCCAATCACAACACACTATTTTAGAATGATGCCTTCTCCTTCACTCTCTCTCTTCTCACAATTTTTCTCACATTTTCTCTTATTTTTATTATTTTTTTAAAAACAAGTTTCCACGCTCTCCAAACTCCCTATTCTATAACCACCACTCCCACCATTTCCATAATCACCCCCACAAAGTCCGTTCCTCCCTCTCCTTTCTTTCTTTTAATTATCTTTCTTTTATTGATTTAATCTTACTTGCTTTCTCTCTCCTATTTTTTCCATCCACACCATGTTCTCCATTGCCGATAACCAACCCATAGTTCCTTCATCTCACTTCTCTTTTCTTTTTAATTCTCTTCCTTTTATTGATTTATCTTACATCTTTTTTCTCCTTTATTTTTCTCACACGAATCACGTTCTCAAACTTTGAAATAAATGAATCTTAATTTAAAAAAAACGGGTGGTTCAATTACTAACATTTGTTGGATAGCAATTGATTTACAAATCAAACCATTATCTCATTCATTAACAACAACCATCTCATATCCCCACCCTTCCGAACTCATTCCATAATCACTCCCACCTTCTTCGGTAACCACCCCCCAACAAAGTTCGTTCATTCTTGTGTAGTTGTTGCTCACGATAATTTCAAGTCTTACCTTTCATTCCTTTGGTTCTCTCCCTTCTATTGATTTTCTCTTCCCTTTTTTTTCTTCTTTTTTCCCTCACGACCTGCATACCACGTTCTCCATTTTTTAAATGAATGAGTCTCAACCAAAAAAGTAGAACGGTTCAGTTACTAGCATTTACTACATATCCACTATATTATTTTGACCATGCCTCAACCATTTAAAAGGCATGTATGCATAACATGTAACAAATATGACACCTTCTGAAAAGCAACAATGATTTATATGTTTTACATGTACTTAGACCCTTATTTGGAAACATATGTGGACGACGAGATAAATTAATGTAATTAAATTTATTATAATTAAGGTTTCACACAGATAAATTATTATAATTAAGGTTAATACAAATGCAACATCTTATTCTTAGTAAAGAATATTTCTTTATAGTTTTCCTTTAACAAAATTGAATGATAAAATTTTACACCGAATATTAATTTAAACAATAACATAATTTTTTTTTCTAATTTTATGTTTACGTGCGTGGCACGTATGTGTTGACTAGTTATTAATAATGGCAGACTTTATTAATCAGGTAGTCTAAATCCTAGAATTGGTCAAGTACTACAGTAGTTACGATGAAGCCACCCACTAGTGCGCTTACTTTTAGGTACAAGTGCTTTGCTTCACGATGTGAATGACAATGTTATATAAAAATTAAAATGGCTGTCTACTCATCCCCATCGAATAACTGGAAGTTGCATTAAACTACATACAATATAGCTAGCAAGATATAAGTCATGAGTGGCTTTTCCCTTGTGAGTAGAAGTGGTCCTCGTCGACGAGCATATTGAAAACGAGGAAGAGTAGTAGTATGAACTTAAAAGAAAAAGGGTTGCAGGATAATATAATAATTTTATGGTTTTGAATAGTTTACCCTTTCCTTCCTCGCCTGCCTGCACAACTGTTGCTCTTCTGTCCTCCGTCTTCACCAAAAACGTCGACGGAGCACCGTAGGGCTCTGGACTGCGGCTGCGTGGTTCCATTTGCGACTCCGCGCGCCGATTTGATATCCGGAAGCGGTGGCAGCCGCCGTTTGCGTCTGTGCACCAGCAGCTAAGGTCCGATGCACGTCAAGCCAAAAGGATGCCAAAGTGCAGATCCCGTTTTCTACCTAAACCGGGAGTGACTTTTGTGTGAACTTCGTTTCGAATTCTCACTCAGTTGTCCTTATAAAATCATGCAATCATTAACAATAAACAACAATAATGTATTGCATGCATATGAAACATTGGTAATAACAAGATATAAAAGGTAGGGATGAAGGAACATCACATATCAAGACTTAGGAGAGAGGAACCAACAACTCAAACCCATATGTAACGTTAATAAAAGTAGGTGAGAGCACCAAACTTAACCACCTAGGTAGGGCTGTCAATGGGGAGGGTATTATTCGTTTACCCTTACCCATACCCTGGAGGGTAAGGATAATGGTAGAGATTTTTATTACCCTTTACCCGTTCCCCGTTTCCCCGCTATACTATAAGGGGAGGGTAAGGTATAGACATTATCCATACCCTTTTACCCTTTTACCCGCACATGATATAAAGGTTATGCATACTTATGCAAAGGAAAAAAATGATTTATGCATAAAAAATTGTTATTGTGTGAATTGACTTAACTTTATACGGAGAAACATATGATTTTGAATTGGATATAATGTTTTATATGCTGTTATCAATAAATTATTTGTAAAATTATTAAAAATCAACACACAATGTGTATAAAATTCCTTTTTGTCAAAATTACCCGCTTACCCTTTACCCTCCCCATTTACCATGTGGAGAAGAGGGTAAGGGTAAGGGGAGGGTAAGGAGATTGCTGAGAAGGATAATTACCCTTACCCTTACCCGCTACCCAAAGAGGGTAAGGGTAAGGGTAAGACCTTACCCTCCCCATACCCTCCCCATTGACAGCCCTACACCTAGGGCGAAGCAAAGTCAAATATATGGCTCTGTTCTAGGCATCAACATCTATAATACACTACTAAAACTAGATTTGACTGGACCAAAAATTAAACGTGCATTATAACATAGAGGCAAGATTTTTCAACCATCTCAAGTTAGTTTCAAGTAACAATGGGATCAAATAATACATAATGATTGCATAACATGCAAGGATCGATGATGTTGGAAATACAAATTTCAGTGCTAACGACCGTGAAATCTAAAACAAATAAGGTTTCTCAAGCACAATTCAATATGTTTTTGCCTCCTCATTGAAAGATCATTGATCGAGTGTTAATTTAACAAATAAAATAGGAAAGGTGACATACTAGGATCGATGAACTTATTAAATACCAAATAGTCGCCAAGACTGAATGTCTCAAAATACCTGAAATGGTTTTGAATAAAGTTACCATTATTTATACATTATTATATAAATATATGAAATCTACTCTTCAATCCAGTTGAAGCAGGTCTATAAGACCATGCCAAAGGATAGAGTGTTTTTTATTTATTTTAGATCATATTTTATTTTATATTCCTAACATGCCAATATTTAGTTATGAATTTAAAGTTTACATACAAATGAAATCTTTTTCAAATGATTAGTACACATTTAGTTATGATTTACATCCAAAATGCATAACATGGGTACAACAAGCCTCTCAGCAATGTTTGATACTTTGTGTAGCTAGATCAAATATATTATTTAGAAAGACAAATGTTATGTTACTATTATTTTCAATAATTTTTAGGGCATGAGTGGAACAAGGATTCACCACATCAATCCACCCAGCCTGAGATTAATCTTGTGTTCCTCCTTCAAGTAAATAATATCAACTTGTTTCCATCTCTCATGAGGGTTAGAGATTGCCTCAAAACCAATTGACTCTGTAGATGATGAATCAATAGACTCAACCATGGAAAACCAAACCCAGGTTAACATAAACCATATATATACCTTCTAGTTTAAGAGGAATATTCTCCCATACAAGTTGATCTAAACTATAATTTGGAGATGGAACCAATACTGCAACACTTATTACTAATTTGTATGATTAAGATGAATTTGAATACATAAAGTAATTGGAAAACCATATTTTGGGTAAATAACAAAGGAAAAAGACATGAATAGCATACCCCAATTTGCTTGATGTATGAATATTTAATTATAACTTACCTAGATTAAAATATTATTTGACCCAAGATTTTATTTTTATCCTAATTCTAGAATAATGTATTACTTTAGCCTAAACAAAAAGAGTAATATGTGGCATGCCTACTCTAATTAAAGATAGAAATGTGTTAACTTCGTGTTAATATACCTTAATGTATGATTGAAAATCAAAACAAGGTTAATTACTCTCAAAATAATATTTGGAACACATAGAATCATGTTTCTAGAGTACAAGCCTAAAAACTACCAATTTCAACTAAAGTTGGGATGATTTTGGATATCAATGCATTCACTTGATCTGTTGCATTCTGACTTGATCAGTTGGATCAGGTAGGCCTAAAATTGACTAACGTCAGGGTAAAATCATCCATTTCATGAAGCTTGGGTTCACATCTTGTTTTTCTATTTCTGTTGAGCACATTGGTCGATGTAGATGAGATGCGTTGAGAAATTAGTCGATTTTAGTGGAATTGAACTATTTTTTCATAGCCCATAACTTCGTCTTTTTTCCCTTTAGTGTCTCAAGTGTACTTAGATACTTACGCTACCAAAATTCGGCACCTAGCTAGGGAAATCATATCCACTACAACCAAAAAAGCCTAACATTGAGCTTCTTAATTACCCAAATGCCTAGTCGTGTTACTTGAGTATGAATTGATCCGTATTCATGTCGTGTTGGTTATTCAAGAATCAATTTTATGACTACCATTTTAACTACTCAAGTTAATTCTATGATTTGAATTAATGATATTTACTTATTAAAATTTCATCTTCATTTAAAATAAAGATTCTTCCAAATTTTTAGAGTGTATATATGTATGAGGCTATAATCTTTTCTTTCCTTCAATCTTATCCTACTTTATTCTCTCCTTTTGTGTTATATTTACATACAAGTAAACCCTAAGAAGCATCGTTTCTTACATCTTCATCCTTAGATTCAATTCTCACAAATATTATGTATACAAGTTGCAAAAATATGACCTAGACTCATTTGAAATTCATGTAATAAGATAAACTAAGATATAATACCAAGCTATCAAGTGTCAATGCTATTAAATAATAGAAAACATTATTAGAGGTGACCCAGAGATTTTGTTCAATACATATCTAACATATGTGATCAACACAATATGTGTATATAAATACACAAATGTCTACATCAAATATTCATTATCAAGTTTATTTTTAAGTTCCATAATTTGCACTTAACATGATCGCTAAAATATGACATTATTATTATAGCTAAATATTTCATAAAATCAACATGCTAGAAAAAAATCATGGCAAGTAAAAACATCATATATTTAATCTAGATATAGACTACCAGATGGCGGCTAGGGTTACCTCCGTGAGCACTGGAGGCGATCCCAATGACGAAGGTGAGGGGGACACTGGACGTTGTGCGACCTGCATCCCCATTGGCAATTCAGGTCTGAGCTTCACCTATGCTAGCCGACGAATTGATGGGCAGCCTCTGGCTTCAACCCAGTCCTCCTTGGTCATCGACATCGAGGAACACCCTGACCCCTTTCTGCCACTCCACTCCACCGAACAGGATCAAACCGGACCCCTGACCGCATCAAGAAAGTCCCATCGAGACTCCTTGGGGAAGGGCTCTTCTGTTAAGCCAAACAATTTCATCATGATCGATGTTGATACTAATGGTGTGAACTTTCAACTGACTGACATCGAGATCTCCTCTGAACAAGGGTACCCTTCGTTTCGTGTCCAGAACGAGCCCATGGAAGATCTGATTCGACCCTGGAATTATACAGTCATCGTCAAGCTTCTTTCAAGGGACATCGAGTATCTAACGTTGCGAGATCGTATAGCCAAGCTATGGAAGCTGGTAGGGGGCTTCAATCTGATTGATGTGGCAAAAGAGTTCTTCCTTGTCCAACTACAATTAGAGGACGATTATATGACTGCACTTTCCAGAAGGCCTTGGCCTATCTTTGGCTCATACCTAACAGTCCAACGATGGACTCCTTGCTTCTTGCTGGATCAGGCCACACCGCCAAGACTGGTGGCTTGGGTCAAAATCATGTATCTGCCTGTCCACCTCTACCAAGAGGTCCTTCTTAGATAAATCGATGACCGGCTAGGGAAAACCGTTAAGGTCGATATGAACATGAACCTTCAGAGGAGGGGCCGCTTCACATGTCTAGCCATCGAACTCGACATGCAAGTGCCACTGGACCCCTTCATATGGATAGATGGAATTCAATACAATGTGGAATATGAGGATATCCCTTTCATCTGTCTTCACTGTGGTTGAGCAGGCCATCTTGAAAATGAGTGTGAAGAGGATTGAGGAGGAGAATGTCTTGCACCGCGCAAGTGTCAAGGCACGCAAGATTGTGTCAGACAACCCACAGTAATGCGAGGGGTTTTCCGAAGCCATCCATGCATAGCCTACCCCACGAAGGTAGAAGAAACCTATTGCTGGAGGCGTAGCACGGAGGTCCAACCAGGAAAGCAACCGGTTCCAAGGGATGCAAGACGCTGAGGACAGGGATGACATCGCAGAAATACTGGATGTGGACAAAGTGGCAGAATGTGTATCCGGTATTGACTGGAGCATAAGGAAGAAACAAAGAAAGCAAAGAAAAAATCTCAACAACAAAGAGATAGCCCTGCAAACAAAAGAAACGTTAACCCCTTCTATTCCCACACAGGCCACCCAGAAGGATCCCAATCACACCATTGCCAAACCCTCAGGAGATGAGGTATTAATAGGGAGGGGAAACCAGAAGCACCCGTTTGTGATGACTCCCTTCAATATCGGGACTAGCAACATTCCCCCCACAAACTACATCAAATACAGAAGCTCGACTAAGGGCTCGCCGGGTATTCATCTGAGGAACCGCAAGATTACACATGCTAGTGACCCGGGGAGAGCATCTATGAGAAAGCATGGTAAAACGTCTTTGCTCCAGGATCTTGAGAAGGAGGCACAGGCTATGGGGACTTCCACCTTCGATGAAGGTGACAAATGAATCTTATAAGCTGTAATGTTCAGGGTATCTGTGACGACGATACCCAGAACTCAATCAAAGAGCTCGTCAGAAAATATGGCGTTTCAATCATCGAACTATAGGTGTAGTGGCTCTAAGGCATCCTCTATCATTAAAAAGTTGGGATTTCCTCACTCTCGCCGCGTTGAAGCAGTAGGGTTTGCTGGAGGTAAATGGGTACTCTGGAAGTGAGCATCAACCTTGAAGTAATTTCCTCCCACAAGCAATTCATCCACTATCAGGTGGACCAGCACTTCCTCTACACGTTTGTGTATGGAGGCACCACGAGGAACAATAGGAATTTCTTGTGGCATCATCTCTCGGACATGTCCACCACCATTACTGACCCTTGGGTGGTAATTGATGATTTCAATGCGATCATGTATCAATCGAAGAAATTTAGTAGCTCTTTTTTTGATAAAGCTGGTAGCAGAGAGTTCATTGACACCATGACCCAGTGCAAGCTTTCTGACATCGGGTTCAATGACACACGAACCACCTTCCGACGAGTCATGTTCATGAAAGGTTGGATCGAGCCCTGGGCAATGACCCCTGGCTTGAGGAATCGCACTCGATCCCGATCCAGGTCCTTGATCATAACAATTCCAACCATGCACCACTCCTTCTCTCTAATGGATCCTACAAACACAGAGGCCCAATACATAAGAATGTGTACGCAAGATGGGAAGAGATAGCAGGCTTCAAACACTTCATTTCTGCAAACTGGAATACCCATGTTCCCCTTAGCCAAGCATGCGCTGGGTTTCTTACCAAGGTGGCAACCTGGGACAAACAGGAGAATCGGAAACACCACTGTAGGAAGGATCAATTAAGAAACAAAATCAGATGGAACTAATTTGAATTAGCTTTGGGTTACAACAGGCTAATGAGTAATAAAACGATCTCCCTCCAAGTCAAACTTGATAGCATCTTGAGGCAAGAGGAGACTAACTGGCAACAGAAAGCACATTGTGATTGGGTTTAATTGGGGGACCTTAATACTAGATATTTTCAATCAATTGTCATGTCCAGGAGACAATGAAACAAGATTGTGAAGTTAAAAAAATCAGATGGTTACTGGGTTGACAATGAAGATCAGCTAAAGTAGCTGGTCATCTCCTTCTTCTCGAATGTGTACTAAGAGTCAAACCTTCGGGACTACCAATGAGCTAGCGTGAGTTTCACAGGTAGCTTCCCTCTACTTAACTCATATGCTCAAGAATATCTAGGTCAAGCACCTTCACCTGATGAGATCTGGGAAAACCTCCAAGGCATGGTGCCGCTCAAGGCTCTGATCCCAGATGGCATTGATGCATTCTTCATCCAGAGGAATTGGTCCTTAAACACCAGGTATGCGACTTTGTCAATGATACCCTCACATGCTCCCCTCTTGCACAAGGCTCTGTAGATTCCACACTAATTCTCATAGCCAAGGTGGCGGCACTGAAATCTTGTTCCCGGCTAAGGCCGATTTCCCTCAACAATGTATGTACTAAACTGATATCGAAGATCATCACCTCCAGAATCAAGCCTTATATGGATAGTTGGGTCTCCCTATTTCAATCGAGCTATGTCCCTGGGCAGAGGATAGGTGACAATATAGTTCTTGTTCAAGAGATTGTGCACTCAATGGAGTCCAACCAAACCAGAAAACACTCCATGGTAATCAAAATGTACTTCATGAAGGCCTTTTACAAACTTAGCTGGCCATTCATCGAGGACACTCTCAATCGGATGGCTATCCCCAAGAATATCATCAACACTATAATGAGCCTAATGAAGTCGGGTAGTACCTCAGTTCTCTGGAACAGAGAGTTGATTGGATCTTTCAAACCTTCTTGTGGTGTTAAACAAGGTGACCTACTCTCGCCTTATATCTGTGTGCTCTACCTCAAGAGATTCAGTCAACTTATCAATGAAGAAATTAACAATGGCTCATGGAAGCCGTTGAGACTAACCAGGCAGAAGACGCCTTTCTCTCATATTAGCTTTGCCGATGACATTGTCCTCTTTGGGGAGGCCTTGAATCGATAGGCTTTAGCCATTAACCAGTGTCTCGAGCAATTCAGCAAAGCTTCTAGCCAATTCCTATCCCATAAGCAGTCCTCGGTCTTCTTCTCGCACAATACACCGATCGAGGACCATTAGATCCCAGATATGCCGCCATCTGGAAATCAAAGAAATGGATAATTTGGGACGCCACCTGGGAGTCCCTATTCTTCACAAAAGAAAGAGAAAATCACATTACCAATATCTCATCGACAAACTTCATCAACAAATCTCTTGCTAGAAAAACAAGTTTCTATCTCTAGTAGGAAGAGTCACACTCACAAACTCTATTCTCCTTTTGCAAGCATGTTACACAATGCAGATGGTTCAACTGTCGTTCTCTATTATGGATCACATTGAACAACTGACAAGGAACTTCTTATGGTCAGGATCCACCATGACAAAAGGAACTCACTTGGTTGCTTGGAATCATGTCATGAAACCCCTAACACATGGCGGACTGGGGATCAAGAAAGCAAGAGATTTCAACATGTCTCTCGTCATGAAATTAGCTTGGGACTTTGTGAGGTGCAGACGAGCCCCTTGGGTTCAGTTGCTGAAGGCCAAATATCCTCGACATCACGGTGGTAAAGCCATAGGCTCACACATATGGAGAAGTATCATCTCTATGATTCCTTTTATCATGGGTAATTCTAGAATGGACCTATCCTCAGGACTACAGACTTCCATCTGGTCCGACATCTAGGTTGGTGAGGGTATTGCACCTTCCCTTAAACTGGGCCTCTCAATCCCAGAGGAGATCAGGGACCTGCAAGTGGCCAGCCTGGTAATGGATGACAGGGCATGGGTGACGTGTATTTTACTACGCGCTAAAAACGCAAGTATACGCGTCGAGTAGTACAGGCCTTGTGAGGCCCGAGTCGAACACAGGGATACTCGGAATTGTCGGAGACTCCTACTAACTATTTGCGATCAGCTAAGCCGAATAACAAATTGGGGTTTGTTGTCAAAATGAAAAGAAAATAAAAATGAAACAAAGCAAACAATCGATTAAAGGTTAATTTAATCAATTCAAAAAGGTATCTTTAGGATTGCGGTTTCACCGTGGGTATTCATTGTATTAGATTTTATATAATGCCTCAATCTTCTCTCTCTATCCGGGTAGTGGCCTGAAAACATAATTACCCACTGTCGTGGTGCAATTCACTACTTAGGTTTAGGTCGGTTCCACCGTCGTAGTAACCTATTCCCTAAACTAAGTGCATTACGAACGGTCTCTCAGTTTCCACCATTAATTTTACACCACCTTTGTCAAGGGATTTATCGATTAATGTAGGTTCCATCTCTTTTCAACCATTAATCCTTCTGTCGAAGTGATTAAGGACATTAGGTTATTATCATGGTGATCAAGCATAACAATATATAGAGAAAATGAAACTATACCACGGATTTAAGAGAGAAAATATGAATTACTAATATAAAATTGTCATACAATGAATTCCCAGGCTACTCCCGGTCCTAAAGATGGAGGGGATTAGCCCTGCATGTTCATCTCACACAAGTACATGGTAGAAATAGGGGAAATCATATGAAAAACATGAATTGAATGGGAAAACCCCTGAACGGAGAAGAACCGATTGATCCTTTGCGTAGAACACGTGCTTTCCCGCCTCTCGGTGGTGAAATCCGTCTTCGACAGCGTCTGGATCGACAGGTATGAACTTTTTGCCTCCGTTCTCCTTTCTCTCCCTCCTCGGCACTTGTGCAATGGCAAAAATCCGATCCTCTCTCGTCTGGGCGGCCGTCATTAGGTATAAGTCCCTAATTAGGTCGTTAATTAACTCCAGCCGTCTGATTGAGATCAATCTGAATCCAACACATATCTGACGGCGTCGATACCATCGACGCGAGTCGATGGTATCGACCCACTACAGTAGCGGCTGGCTGCAAATCCTTCCTTTGTCGCGCCCTTCATCATCTCGATACCATCGACGCGGGTCGATGGTATCGACTTCATTTAGGCATCGGTTTTGTCGTTTTGCGACGTTGTAGCCTCCATGTGTCGATGGTATCGACTTGGTGTCGATACTATCGACTGCTTCTTCGCCAGCAACCTGAAGGTGTCTCGATACCATCGACATCAGCGTCGATGGTATCGACTCTTTGCTGCTCCTTTCGGCTGGCAACCTGCGACCATGTCGATGGTATCGACTTCCGTCGATGGTATCGACGGAAGCAAATACTTGTTTTTCCTGAAATTTGAAGACAAGATCAAATAAATCCACACAAATAATAATAATGTGATAATGAATGCTCAAAATGATGAAACTAAGAGAATTTGACATAAAATGATGGCAAAGACCAAAATGAGTGAATTATGCAATATTAACCATAAAATGACTAATAAAAGCACAAAACACATATCAAATAGGTCTATAAATGCAACTCAAAATCATCGCATCAAACTTTCCTAAGCTTGAACATTGCTCGCCCTAGAGCAACTAATCCTTAGAATAGAATTGCAAATGTCAACTGGAAAACAACACACCAACCCAACATCCCATATGACTCCCACTGAACATTCTCAAACCGGCCTTTCCTAACCACAGAACGGTAATTACCCTAAAGGCAACAATAATCATCAATAAAAGAAATTAAACTCCAAACCGATGAACACTATCACATAAGGCAGTTAACATAATAAAATTCGCCGGTTCAGCATTGGTGCATCTCGTGATCGCCTATACTATGTTGCTCGCCCTAGCTACCATCTACATGGAAGTAGTTCTCCTTATATTCATTAGTGAGGAGAAATTCACGGTGGCCTACCAATCCAAGCAACGGGTGGATGAACATGGGTGGCTCATGGAAGAAAGTGGAAGTATTGTACCGTTTCAACATGCATAATACAAAAATGTCCTATGTGATGCAAATGCACATTAGAAATGCCCTAATGCTTAAAATTGGGTGGAATGATGCATGCACTAACCATCCACCTCAAAATGAGATGGATATCTAGTCAAGCTACATCATATACTCAATTATCCTGAAATGTAGGTGATATCATGTTCCTTTCTCCTTCTTATTTCACTTTCTTCTAAATTCTTTTTTTTCTTTATATATTGCATATTTTCAGATTTTTTTTTTCAGCCCACATATCCATAATTTCTTAAAGATAAGTTTATTGGGCTTTTTCTTCATTACTCAATTTTTTTTTTATATTTAGAAGGTATGGAACAATTAATTCACCATTAGGGAAAAATTGAGATACATGAATTACTTTATGCATGAAGATCATGAATGCAACTACATGGCATGCACCTAAAGGTAATGTGCATGAATCATTGTATTTTTTTTCTTATGCAAAAGTATGGAAAATACCAATGCAAATCCTATCTAAATGATATGCACACAAAAAGGAATCAAAACTGCACTTTACTTCCAATTCTTAGGTGGATTATGGAAAAATGAAGTGGAACGATCACAAGACTAGATGACTGAACCTTAGAAAGATATTATGTGTCCCTCCTTACTGACCTGTGTAGTAGTTTAGAGGGTTCTCTCTCTTACATACAATTAAAGTCTCATTACCCTTTGGTTAGGTTAGGCTCAAACAACCATTTCCGTCCACTTTCATGAATCATTAGGAGTACAAGTATGAAATGTTGTTTTAAAGTTGACATAATCAATCATTTTCATAGGATGTGTTCCCAAGGTCAAAACAAAACAAGCTATCCAAAGACACAAAAATTTTAAATTTCCCTTAAATTCCCCATGCACTAACAAACAAGATGACACACTTTTATGACATCCACAATTTACACTAGATAGCGCGAGGATCCTACAAAAAGTAAAGATGCAAGAAACAAATAACAATGCCATAAACTAAAAACAATAAAAGATAGAGCTGTTCCAACTACCCCCCTAAGCTTGAATCCGACTATGGCCTCATAGTCAAAAACAAACTTAAAGATTGGAACAGAGATACCCGATCACTCTTGTGGAGGTGGAGGTGGTTGCGGAGAAGTGGGGTCCCAAGATGGGAACTGCCCTTGGAAGTTCGTCTCATACTGGGGCATTGGTGGAGGCTGTGGATACCCACCAAAATAGCCCTGACTCCAGTAGTGGTCGTAGAATGGATGCTGCTACTGCTCCATCCTATGCAGCCGATCATGGATGCTTTCTTGATTGGCGAAAAGAAGGCGCTCATTCTCGAAGATCGCCTGCTGGTTGACGAAAAGCCGGTTGGTGGTGTCTTGAATACCGGCATATGCAGCGGTGTGGCTGTGCTGCATCTGCTGAATGTCTTGGAGCATGTTGTACATGCCCTGCATAGAGTAAACATCCTCGCTCTGCTGCGAGGACTGCGGCGGTGGAGGCAGATGCGGAGAAGATGATGAAGCACCTGGATGCATCCGAGGACGCTTCCGGGGTGCTACGCGTGCTCGAAGAGGTGTGAATGCCTCCTCTTCCTCCTCAGCCTCGTCGTCCTGTCCATCGTCACCGTCGTCATTGTCACCTTCTTCCTCATCAGAGTCGATGGCTATGATTGGCCATCTGAAATGCTGTGCGCCCTCGATATGGAAGACGGGATCTGGCAGCGCACACTCCTGGTAAGCGTGGTTGACGTGGCAGTGCGCGTATGCCAAACCATCCCGTAGAAGAATAAGGTTTGAACGGTGAAGATGTTCCACGTTCACCTTACTCCTCATGGAAAGCGAAGTCATGGTGGAGAAGTTGAGCCCGAGGTAGTGCGCCAACTTGGTGATGAGCCCGCCGAAATGAATCGGGGCCTTCCTCGTACTCCTTTTTACCGCCAGAACTCGCTGCAGGAAAAATGCACCCCAGTTGCATTCTTGTCGCTTCAGGAGCATGTAGAGAAAGAAGAGGTCGGTCTCCTGAAATTTGCTCAGCGCCAGATCGCTACGAGCAAAGAATGTGAAACTCAACATCCGGTGTAGGACCCGGACAAATGGGTGCTCGAAATCCGCTACCGCAGCATTGTGGTAGCTCACTGTCTTACCCGCCGGCACTGTCACTAGATCGGCGAAGATTTTGTCATAATCGGTGCGGGAGTTCGGTCGCCGGTGATCGTGTTGCGAGTGGTTCCAGTTGAAGATGTTGTTAAATTGCCTAAGAGTGATGTTGTAGTCGATGTTGAACAGCCAGAACGACACCTGACCCTTGATCCACTCACGATCAGTAGCAACTACGTCGTTGGGCACGATGCAGACATCAAGGGACGCCATGAATTCCACCACCAACTCTTTGTAGGTGGGCCACTCGCCGAAGAATGGTTGACCATCCGCATGGTACTCCAGCTCGTCTGGCCTTCTGCTGGTGTGGCGTGCTTGACCCTTCAGAACATAGGCCAAGTTGGCCTCGAATCCAAGATCGCAGATCATATCCCGGTCCACATACCACGTAGGCTCGATCTTCCGCTTCAAGATCTCTTCATAGATCTTCTTCACCTCCGTGGATGGGTGAACCAGGAGCGGACGTGATACTGACACAGTAGGGGGTGGCACGAACTCCGTGATATCCACAGGATTCACACGGGAGGATGATGCTCCGGCGGCGTGCACCATTGTTGCGAGAGAAACGGGATTAGAAGAAAAGCTCGGGGAAGATGGAGAATTGACTCTCTGCTCGGTGAAGATCTTCACTTGGTGTTGCTGCTCTTCAATCTTGGGTGGCTCGGGGGAGTGCTCGGCGCAAAGGAGGAAGATCACTCTGAAGGTGTGACGTCAAATGACGTAATGACTCTCCTTATATAGACTTGGACGGCGCCACTGTTGACCCGTCGATACCATCGACGCGAGTCGATGGTATCGACACGTCTCGATGCTATCCGCCCCCCTCGCGAGTATCGACGGTTGTCGATTTCTTGATCTTGTAACCCGGATCGCTCTTGTGTCGATACCATCGACTCGGGTCGATGGTATCGACGCGACACCCGGATCGATGACGTGGATGCCACGATCGCCGTCGATTTCTTTGCGCGGATCGGTGACATGGATGGCCGATACCATCGACAGGTGTCGATAGTATCGACTTGGCTTCATTGCGACACCACCACTTTGCACTTCAACTTGTAACGATGTCGATACCATCGACGAGGCCGTCGATGGTATCGAGTTGACTGAGACAAATCGATCTGAACTTCTCCATCGATCTCGATGGTATCGACGCCTGTGTCGATACTATCGACTGTTGTTGGGCGACCTGCCTGTATGTGTGTCGATACCATCGACGAGTCTGTCGATAGTATCGACTCAGAACGAACTCTGCAGTTGTCAACCTGAACCTATGTCGATACCATCGACCTGAGTCTCGATGGTATCGACTCTTCCTCAGCCTGCACAATGAACAAACGGATCAAGGTATCTTCTTTACACTAAAAATTGAATGAAAATAAAGCAACCTATGATTATAATTAAACTATCCTAATGTACCGATGGTTGGGTTGCCTCCCAACAAGCGCCCTTATTTAACGTCTTAGGCTAGACGGCTTCCGGGCATCTTATTCATCCGAAAGTGTAATGAGTTTAACCTCATTCACTTTTCTCTTGTAATTCTCACCAAAATACAGCTTTAACCTCTGTCCATTCCCCAAGAACGTGGCATCACCATCACGCACTAAAATCGCGCCGTGTGGTTTTACCTCTTCCACCATGAACGGTCCACTCCACCGGGACTTCAGCTTCCCGGGGTGTAACTTGAGTCGGGAGTTGAACAACAAAACATTATCTCCCTTCTTGAACGTGTGCAACTCAATGTGGCGATCGTTGATTAGTTTTGTGCGCTCCTTGTATATTCGGGCATTCTCATATGCCGTCATCCATAACTCATCCAGCTCATTCAACTCAAACATTCTCTTTCTTCCTGCTTCATCATAACTTAGATTTAGCCTTCTAAGCGCCCAATGGGCCTTGTGCTCCAACTCCACCGGTAGATGACAAGCCCGGCCATACGCCAACCTAAAAGGCGTAGTGCCTATAGGTGTTTTGTAAGCCGTTCTATATGCCCACAGTGCATCCGGTAGTAGGGCACTCCAATTCTTCCTTGTGGATGCCACCGTCCGCTCTAGAATCTTCTTGATATCACGGTTTGAGACCTCCACTTGGCCTTGAGTCTGCGGATGATATGAGGTGCCAATGTTGTGCTTGACCCCATATTTCTTCAATAATGTCGAGAACTTCTGATTCCTAAAGTGTGTACCCCCATCACTTATTATCATTCGGGGTATCCCAAACCTGCAGAAAATATTCTCTTTCACAAACCTCCACACTATAGTAGAATCATTAGTCCTTGTGGGGATTGCTTCCACCCACTTCGACACATAATCAACGTCTAACAAGATATATAAATTGGAGTTCGAGGACACAAAGGGTCCCATGAAGTCTATGCCCCACAAATCAAATACCTCAACTTCTTGAAATACATTCAGGGGCATCTCCTGTCGCTTCGATATATTACCTGCTCACTGACAAGGATCACATTGCCTCACAAAATCGTAGGCATCCTGAAACAAAGTTGGCCAATAAAGGCCGCTTTCCAACACCTTAGTTGCGGTTCGCGAACTGGCATGGTGTCCTCCCGTAGGTGATGCATGGCAATGATGGAGAACACTCTCGTACTCCACTTCAGGCACACACCTGCGTAAGATACCGTCCCTGCATTGCTTCAAAAGAATTGGATCATCCCAAAAATAGTATCTTAAAGAATGAAAGAATCTCTTTTTCTCCTGATATGACCAATCTTCCGGGATGATCCCACAAGCCAAATAATTAACGATTTCAGCGAACCAAGGCTCTTTAGAATTAATTTTTAAAAGCTGTTCATCGGGAAACGTCTCGGTTATGGGTATATGCAAATCCTTTTCATCCACCCTATCTAACCTAGACAAATGATCAGCCACTACTTTCTCAATTCCAGACTTATCCTTGATTTCAATATCAAATTCCTGTAAAAGCAAAATCCACCTAATGAGTCTGGGCTTTGCGTCTTTTTTTTCCATCAAGTATTTTATTGCAGCATGGTCAGTCCATACAACTACTTTAGATCCAACTAAATACTGCCGAAATTTTTCGAAAGCAAACACGACGGCAAGTAATTCTTTCTCAGTAGTTGTATAATTCAATTGAGCATCATTCAGAGTTTTGGAAGCATAGAAAATCACAGCGGGCTTATTATCCACCCGTTGCCCCAATACGGCTCCTACTGCAAAATCTGAAGCGTCACACATCAATTCGAAGGGTTTTGTCCAATCCGGCGTCTGAACAACCGGGGCATAAATCAATTTTTCTTTCAAAACATCAAATGCATGAAGACACTTATCGTTGAAATCGAAAACCACATCTTTCTCCAAAAGTTCGGATAAGGGTTTTGCAATTTTAGAAAAATCCTTTATGAATCGCCGATAGAACCCGGCGTGTCCTAGAAAGCTTCTCACCCCTTTTACAGAATTTGGTGGGGGCAACTTGGAAATCACCTCTATTTTCACCGGGTCTATCTCAAGACCTTTGCTAGACACCTTGTGTCCTAGCACTATTCCCTCTATCACCATCATGTGACATTTCTCCCAGTTAAGGACCAAGTGTGTGTCCTCACAACGCTGCAACACTTTGTCTAGGTTATAGAGACATTCATCAAATGATGCACCATAAACCGAGAAGTCATCCATAAAAACCTCAAGACAGCGCTCTACCATGTCAGAAAATATGGCGAGCATACAGCGTTGAAACGTCGCCGGTGCATTACATAAACCAAACGGCATTCTACGGTAAGCAAAAGTCCCATAGGGACAGGTGAACGTAGACTTCTCTTGATCCAAAGGATCAATCGAGATCTGGTTGTACCCCGAATATCCGTCTAGAAAACAAAAATGCGACCGACCGACAAGGCGTTCTAAAATTTGATCAATAAACGGTAAAGGAAAATGATCCTTAAGTGTGGCGGCATTCAGACGACGGTAGTAAATACAAACTCGCCACCCGGTTACCAGTCGGGTGGTGACAGGTTCATTCAACAAATTTTTAGTGACAGTAATTCCCCCCTTCTTAGGGACTACCTGTGTGGGACTCACCCACGTCGAGTCTGATATGGCATAGATAATCCCTGCAGCAAGAAGTTTGATGACCTCCTTCTTCACAACCTCCATCATGCTCAGATTTAAACGTCTTTGAGGCTGAATAACAGGCTTGGCTCCCTCCTCAAGCTGAATCTTGTGCTGACATAGAGTAGGGGAAATCCTCTTGATGTCTGCAACAGACCACCCAAAAGCTCCACAGTGGTTCTTCAGCACTATCAAAAATTGCTCCTCCTCGTCTGCACTCAAATAAGCAGATACGATCACCGACAACTTGTCTTTCTCAGCTAGAAAGACATACTTGAGATGCGGGGGCAGCGACTTCAATTCTAACTCTGGCGGGCTGATAAGAGATGATTGCAGCAGTGGGGGAAGTACACCTAAATCTTCATAATGCCTCGCATAGAAGCATGGAAAAATCTGAAGCATTTTAGCGCACTCCTTGAGTGATTTACCCCACATCCAATCATAAGTAACATTCAACAAACAAGCCTCTAACGGCAATTCCGAATATGCATCAACAATAGAAATAGCAATCGCATCATCCTCCCAAGAAGGCAGAATGTCCTCATTGTCATCATTCGGAAATCCGACAGCTTTACACAAAGAAACAACCTTAGTTTGCTCCATGATATCCACAGCTAAGGTTCCATTATCCATCTTGCTCATCACATGAGCCATGTCCTGAAATGGTTTTCCAAGGCAGAGTGAGATGTTGTGATCCATATGTTTCACCATATTACATTGTTCTTTTGCTTTAGAAGACGCAGTGCTAGAGGGCATGACCATCTCAAAGCGATCATCTGCTATGCCCAAGGTCAAGCGACCTCTTCCCATCTCTAAGATCATGTCAGCTGTAGCTTGGAAAGGACGTCCAAGTAACAACTCGTTGCCATGCTCATCCTGCATCTCCATAACCACAAAATCAGTCGGAAAGACAAATCGATCCACCTTTACTAAGACATCTTCACCGATTCCATAAGGCTTCACCACAGAGTTGTCGGCCAATTGAATAGTCATATTGCTCAGCCGTGACTCCTTCAGTCCCAACTTTTTGAATGTCGAAAGGGGCATTAAGTTGATGCTCACCCCTGAATCACACAGTGCTTCTCCAAATTTAAACTTCCCGATATAGCAAGAAATGTTGAAACACCCTGGATCCTGTCTCTTTGGTGGTAGAGTTCCCATAATGAAGGCACTCACTTTCTCCTTCAGTACAACGACCTCAGTGTCTGGTATTTTCCTCTTTTTGGTAATGACATCTTTTAGAAACTTCCCGTATGAAGGGATTTGCTCAACGGCTTCCAATAACGGAATATTGACTGAAAGCTTCCTAAAGCTGTCCAAGAATTTCTTGAACTGTGCATCTACCTTCCTTGCCTTCGCACTATTCAGATAAGGGACCGGAACAGCTTGTGCCCTTTGATGGGGTGGCACATAAGGCGTCTTTTTCTATGGTTCCTCCTCAGCAACCTGTTCTTTAGTACCATCTACGGCTATGTCTTGAACTTGCGCTGTGACTGGTGTGGGCTGCCCCTCATTCGATTTACCTTAAACTTCATCTCGCGGTGTGCTTGTTTCATCAGTTCTTGGATTCAACACTTTCTTACCGCTTCTAAGCAGAATAGCCTTAGCTTGCTGGTTTCCCCCGGGAACATTGGTATTCCCCGGAAAACCCGGATGTGCTGGTTTCTTCAAACTAGCTATTTCAGCTGCCATCTGCGCCATGGATGTCTCTATGGTCCTCATTTGAGCCCCATGGCTCTGCAATGTCTGCCCAAATTGATTCATGTATTCTCCTTGTTGCTTGATTTGCTGCCTGAATGTGTTCATTAACTCTTGATTTTGCTTGATGACCTGATTGAGCAACTCCGTGCTCTTGTCCTCTGCAGCTGGCGCGGGCTTGGCTTCCAGATCCTGTAGAAAATTGTTTGGATCCTTCCATGAGAACTTTTTATCCTTTCTCCATGAGTAGTCATTGTTCCTGTACCCTTGTTGTTGTCTCATGTACTTGACTTGAGCCTCATCCTCGGACTCATTTTCTTCTTTTTGCAGTAACTTCTTTGTGAGAAGATCCATCTTCTCATTCAGCTCTCTCATTGCCTTTGATTCACTGGCGAATCATGCTTGCTCAACTGGGCCTCTCTCTCTTTCTCCCCAGGACTACTTTCTAGCCATATTCTTGAGTATTTCCCAGCATCTAGTGTCAGTATTGTTCAGAAAAAATCCCGACCCGGCTGAATCCAGATTACTCCTATCATGCTCGGAGAGAGCAAAATAGAAGATTTTCACCTGTGTCTCTTTGTCCAGCCCATGATGCGGACATCTCCTCAACATAACCTGAAATCGCTCCCAGGTCTCAGAATATGTTTCACCGGCCTGTTGGGTGAAATTGTGAATCTTCCGGATCATGTCGTTAGTCTTCTCGGGAGGGAAGAACCTCTCAAAGAAGACCTCCACCATATGGTCCCAAGATTCCACGAACTCATCGTCTAGATTATGTAGCCACTCTCTTGCTGCTCCCGCCAAGGAACTTGGGAACAGCTTGAGGTACAATGCATCTTGTGGAAACCTGTCTATTTTTACCATGTCACAGTTTTCAACGAACTGGCTAATGTGTGCAACAGGATCCTCATTCTTCAGCCCATGAAACACATTTGATTTCACCAAATTAATCAATGTTGGATCGATCTTATATGTCGGTATGTTGATCGCCTGCTTCTTTATAGGCCCCTTTGAAGCTGATGAGGAAGAAGCTTTGATCTTCTACCATATGGTCTGTGGCTCGGCCATCTCTTCTGGTTCAGATTCAGAATCTACCTCTTCTTGGTACTCTTGCTCGGAATGCTCCTCGTCCTCAGGTCCCGAAAACGGAACCTCGGGTGTGCGATTGTCGTAGTCTGTACTACGTGTATGCACCATGCAACGTACCTGAAATGAGAAAATTCGAGTTCAGTACTATGCTTAGACGAGTGTAAACAATTATAGAGGAATTTACAAATATTTGAAGTTGTTTCAAAATAATAAAAAAATGTGGCCTAGAGTGGCTGCTCATAGCCCTCGAAGTGCCAACAATTCACCGTATCCCCGGAAACGGCGCCAAAAACTTGATGTGTATTTTACTACGCGCTAAAAACGCAAGTATACGCGTCGAGTAGTACAGGCCTTGTGAGGTCCGAGTCGAACACATGGATACTCGGAATTATCGGAGACTCCTACTAACTATTTGCGATCAGCTAAGCCGAATAACAAATTGGGGTTTGTTGTCAAAATTAAAAGAAAATAAAAATGAAACAAAGAAAACAATCGATTATATGTTAATTTAATCAATTCAAAAAGGTATCTTTAGGATTGCGGCTTCACCACGGGTATTCATTGTATTAGATTTTATATAATGCCTCAATCTTCTCTCTCTATCCGGGTAGTGGCCTGAAAATAGAATTACCCACTGTTGTGGTGCAATTCACTACTTAGGTTTAGGTCGGTTCCACCGTCATAGTAACCTATTCCCTAAACTAAGTGCATTACGAACGGTCTCTCAGTTTCCACCATTAATTTTACACCACCTTTGTCAAGGGATTTATCGATTAATGTAGGTTTCATCTCTTTTCAACCATTAATCCTTCTGTCGAAGTGATTAAGGGCATTAGGTTATTATCATGGTGATTAAGCATAACAATATATGGAGAAAACGAAACTATACCACGGATTTAAGAGAGAAAATATGAATTACTAATATAAAACTATCATACAATGAATTCTCGGGCTACTCCCGGTCCTAAAGATGGAGGGGATTAGCCCCGCATGTTCATCTCACACAAGTACATGGTAGAAATAGGGGAAATCATATGAAAAACATGAATTGAATGGGAAAACCCCTGAACGGAGAAGAACCGATTGATCCTTTGTGTAGAACACGTGCTTTCCCGCCTCTCGGTTGTGAAATCCGTCTTCGGCAGTGTCCAGATCGATAGGTATGAACTTCTGGCCTCCGTTCTCCTTTCTCTCCCTCCTCGAGACTTGTGCAATGGCAAAAATCCGATCCTCTCTCGTCTGGGCGGCCGTCATTAGGTATAAGTCCCTAATTAGGTCGTTAATTAACCTCAGCCGTCCGATTGAGATCAATCTGAATCCAACGCATATCTGACGGCGTCGATACCATCGACGCGAGTCGATGGTATCGACCCACTACAGTAGCGGCTGGCTGCAAATCCTTCCTTTGTCGCGCCCTTCATCATCTCGATACCATCGACACGGGTGGATGGTATCGACTTCATTTAGGCGTCAATTTTGTCATTTTGCGACACTGTAGCCTCCATGTGTCGATGGTATCGACTTGGTGTCGATACTATCGACTGCTTCTTTGCCAGCAACCTGAAGGTGTCTCGATACCATCGACATCAGCGTCGATGGTATCGACTCTTTGCTGCTCCTTTCGGATGGCAACCTGCGACCATGTCGATGGTATCGACTTCCGTCGATGGTATCGACAGAAGAAAATACTTGTTTTTCCTGAAATTTGAAGACAAGATCAAATAAATCCACACAAATAATAATAATGTGATAATGAATGCTCAAAATGATGAAACTAAGAGAATTTGACATAAAATGATGGCAAAGACCAAAACGAGTGAATTATGCAATATTAACCATAAAAATGACTAATAAAAGCACAAAACACATATCAAACAGGTCTATAAATGCGACTCAAAATCATCGCATCAATGGGACAAGGAGTTCCTGACTGCCTGGTTTACTGATGAATCTTTTAGGGAAATCATCAGTATGCCAGCAACCCATTTGGAGAATGGTGATGATGGCAGAGTTTGGCTGCATACTACGGATGGGGAATATACCTCCAGTTCTTCATATGCTCGTATATCCAACCTGCACAATGGAGACCAACCCAAATCACTAGCTAGGTTATGGAAAATGAAGATTCAATAGAGAATGAAAGTAAACCTCTGGCTTCTTTTCTAAAAGTGGCTTCTCACAAACATCATGAGGTTAAAACGCAAATTAACTAATGACCCTCGATGTTCCAGATGCCAACATGAGGAGGAAATAGTTATGCATGCCTTGAGAGATTGTCTGGAGGTCAAGCAAACATGGCTGTGCATGATTCCCAATGCTGCCAACGTATTCTTCCTTCAAAGCTCTACTAAGAACTGGCTGGATTACAACCTCATACATCTGCACCAAGCGGAAGACTAGGCGCAACTCTTTGCCATTACATGGTGGTTATGGAGGAATCACAACCTCTCCATCTTTGAGGGTCGTGGATCTTCCCCAGTGGTGCTTGAGTCCAATGCAAGGGTGAGTTTAGTCACGACTAAAATCGCCTTCCGCAAGCCTACGAGTAGCATGAATAGACATTCCCAACCCTTCACACATCCTTGACGATACACATTCCCTCTACAGTTATGCAAGTTGATACCGCGATGAACATTTCCAAAAAACTTAAAGCTACAAGCATGGTTCTACGGGACAGAACTGGGCAGTGGATTGCAGGATGAGTACATAAACACTCGGGCAAAGACCCAATGGATGGGGAGCTGAGGGTCATCCTTGATGGTCTTGGCTTTGCCATAGCAAGAATTCTGTCTAACTACTTGGTGATCAATGATTCTAACATTGTAGTTCAGTGGATCACCAGGAAGAACTTGACTCCAATCAAATATCACCTCCAGGTTCTAACCATCCAACGTCTGCTTCAGCGGGATGCCTCAGACATCAGTTACATACAGTGAGATCAGAATAAACTGGCAAATCAACTGGCCAAGTGACACCTCAAGCAACCAGAATGAGAAGGAAGTTGGGATAGCTATCCTGATTTTCTAGCCCCCCTGTATCTCCAGGACTTAGAATCTTGTCCTACCCCTTTTATCCGTGTTGAACCCATGTAATCAGTCTTCTAGTAGTGGTTATTTTAAAAAAAAATATGACATTAGTGCTTTTCAAATTCCATAATCAAATACTTATCAATTTTCAAGGTTAGATATACAAAAGGGTCAAATTCACTTGGACTGGGGTCTCTATTTCCCAAGTATTAATTTCCACATACAAAAGAGAGTTTGGTCTCACTCCCAACTATGTGAACTCACCTAAGTCCCTCCAGATTAACCTTTAGGGTCTAGGATACCCTTTCTCATCATCATACAAATTTCTACATATCTAAATATATCACTTTCTCCTACAGGGACATTGAGGCAGTCTCAAGGTGTTCATTGGCACCAAACTATAGAAATTTATGTTTCTCTTCATTATGACGTATATTATTCACACTGAGGATCTTAATCATTAATAATATATTTTTTTATTTAAACCACAATAATAAAATCAAGGATTACAGATTAACAACATCCCATAAAAATATAAGACTATTCTGGTAGAATTCAATAGTTATATATTTCATAATAATCGCATGTTCCATATAGTGCCTCCAAAGGCTTCACCATTATCACATCTTGTCACATCCTTCACAATGAGTCTAGATCAATGGAGTTAAAGACTTTTCTACAAGAGATATGGATTAATACTTACAACAAATGTATCACATATGACATGTCCATCCTTCTTCCATGATTCCTAGGGTACAAATTGCACTAACCATGTATTGAATCCTCTAATTCAACCATTGTTTATACATTCCTCACTATCATGACCATATATATACAATCTCTGATTTTAATCTTTGGATTATACATTTTCCATACTATAAATGTGTTGTTCAAGAGGACATAAATTGGGCTTTCATTTAAATTTCATATCATTAATATGAATGCCTATCAATAATATGGTTTGAGGATGATGATAAAGATACTATTTTCATCCTTTACCCTATTCTTGTTGTCATTATACAAGTCCTAATGTTCTATTATGCTAGTTGTTGTGAACTGCCTTATAGTCATGAGCCAACATATTAATGAATTTTGACTGATAGAGGATACTTTAACTGCATGTTCTCTCAAATCTAGGAAATTGGTAGTAAGAGCCTCAATCCCACAAAAGAACACAAATCCACTAAAGCCATGATAATCAATGTTCTAGAAAATTTCATATATTTAGGATCTAGTGCCACCTTTAAAAAAGGCCTTTTGCTTGGAATACTAGATCAATTCGTTTTTCATGCGAATTGGCTAATAAGGTTCTCCATTTTTTTGGTTTATCATCTACACAATTTTGGTTTGATAATAATCCCATTTCATTGAAGGTAGAATTAAAGAAATCTTTCAGGAAAATTTTAATACAAATGATTCATATTATAACAAGAGGGAGTCTAGAAGCTTGTCTCAAAACCCTTGGAAGAAAAATAAGAACTTGAAAGGCATTGGATTCCTCCAAAATATAGGTATAAAATGGATTGGCAAGAAAGAATATGAGAAACACAAAAAGAAAGTCAATACGTTAGAAAAAATTGAGGAGATTCAAAAAGGGTTGAGGTAAATTATACCCATTCAACAAATAACATGTGTGATAATCTACAAGTAGAGATAGAAGAGATCTTATGAGAGAATAATATAATTAGAAAAATGAGATACTAAAATATTCCAATAAATGTGGATAATAATTCAAATTTCAGTCATGCCTACGTCAATTACAGGCAACAATGCAAATATGTTGAATTCATGCCAGATAATAATGATCTATGGCTTATAAAGAAGGAAGAAATGAATTAGAACATTCAAATGCATTTTAGAAACGTATCAACATGCGTCACTCCATCATGTGTGTGTTCTACGAGCATATTATCAAAATGCTTCAAGCCCTTAACACCCAAGAAGCTAAACAATCTTGGAGAAGTAGTATCCATGTCTGAAGCTATGAATTTTCTTAAAATGATGACTCCTAACAAGTCTACAAGTCGATTGTGGGGATGTCATGTTCCTAAAAGAACAATGGTGTGTATTTAAGGAGGCAGTTCATACCTTATTATTGGATGCATAAAATGGGAAGTAGTTACCTGATTACTAATGTGATTCTACCATTGTTATGATGCCTAAAGGGCCAAATCTTGATAACTACAACCAACTATGAGCTATATCACTCAATAACATATGCATAAAGATTATGAAAAATTATCATTGAGAAACTAAATCCCTACATGCGTAGTTGGATTTCCTTAAATAAATCCTAGTTTTTTATGAAAGAAGGATATCTAATAGTATTATACTTGATTTGAAACTGATACATAACATTAGGAAAACCAAGAGCAGTTCTGCATGTGGATACAAATGTAGATTTTATCCAAAGCCTATGATGGGATAAATCTAACTCTCGTGAAAGATACTATTTACATATTTGTTGGCCATCCAAAATCGTCTCCAATATTGTGGTATACTTGATAGGAGGAGTGACAAGAATGGTAACAATGAGGAAGATTTCCTAGGGTTTTGAATAACTAGTGAGCCAAGGCAATATGGTCCTATTTTATCTAACTTGCTTGTGACGTGCCTTGAAAGGTTGAGACAGATCATACAAAATAAGATGGATACTTGGAATGGAAGTAGTTAAAAATTTAACACTAGAAATTTTACTTAGTTTATTTGTTGTGAGGGTAATATATTGTTGTTTAAAAAGGTGTATGTGAGATAGATAAAGACTATTATAGAATTCTACCATCTTCTACGAGAAGCATACAACCTCTTTGATAAGCTTCTAACTTTTCACATTAGCATCCACAAAGATCATATCTACTACAAAAACCAAGGTTTTCTTCTACCATATACCAAGCAAGAGATAGGGCAGTCTATTTTCATACTAAACAACATCAATGAAACTAATGACTGCTACAAATACATGGGGTTTATAGTTTGAAGCAAGAAGGTAGACAAGACAACCTATGATGCCATTATAAATTGTATGGAAGGCCCTAATAATGGATGGACGAATACATCCTTAATGTTTGAGTCAACTTTAGATGTTATAATAACCTATATGATGAAATCAATCCCACTTTATAGTGTGGTGAGGAAATTATATGGGGATACAATCACAAGAAGCATCCAATATCCCTCATTGTCTAGAACTAGTTGAGTGATGGTGTTTGGGATAGGGGAGCTAGAATCAAGTCTAGAACGACTAGAACATGGCCCTTCTTATGATAATGACATTGAGAATACAAAATAGAAGAAGATATTTATGGTGCAAGGGGTTGAACACAATGTACAAAAGTTTCATGAAAGTTTGGGTAGCCAACCTACATGATTTTAAAGGGCCACTGGTTTCTTGAATAGTCTAATTAAATAAAATTCTAGAGAATATAATATTTATAGTGAAGATACTAAGATTTAGATTAGCTTTTGGGTGCTAGGCACTCTAAGACTCAATGTGGTCGCAACTAAACCCACAACCTAGGAACTCAAGGAGTTAATAATTACAAGTGTGATCGATCTATAACAACAATGGGATGGGGATTTTTGGAATCAATACATTCCTTTAAAATTCATCCAAGTAATAAAGAGTTATGCATCACCCTCCTTTATGAAGAGAAGGACCAATGGACCTGGAAGCTATCAAAGGAGCACTATTTCACTATAGGTCTATTGATAAGCTAGTGCGAGGCGAAAAAACAACCAGAATAATGACCCTTAAAAGTTATTATCGAGAAAATTGGTGCCAAGTAAAATCAAAACATTTCAGTTCTCGGCATTCCATGAGGATATTGTAACTAAAGAAGGGAGATTTAAGGAGAGAATAACTAAAAATACCCTCTACCATATATGTGTAACACATCAAGAAGACACCCTCCATGTCTTGATATATTGTGTCACGGCCATGGAAGTCTACAAACAATTTTAAGCTACAGAGACAGCCTAAGATGGATTTTATTTTCATAAAGGACAAGGATGACAAACACACCCTCTTTATGGTTGTGTGCTAGTACATAAGGAGAAGTCGAAATGATAAGAAATTAAAAAAAAAGGATCAAAACCTAGAATACCAAGCAAACATCATTAGAAGGATGGTTGAATAAATCATCAATGTCATCAATAGAGAGGAGATGGAAACACAAGAAGAAGAGGATAGAAAGAGGGAACCAAATATGATCCTAGAAGAGTGAGTTGTAAAGTATAAACATAATACCTCACTTTTCAACATCCCCAATTAAAAAAGGACCTTCAGACTGAGATTTGTTACCTAAATTCCCAAAATCCAGATTTATCAAATAATAAATACTAGCAAATAATTTCCATTATCTCACAAATATTTTTTACATGATGTAGAATGATGCTCCTCTAAGGAGTTACATGAACTTTCAACATGAGAATAGTTACATATGAGAAGAAGCATCCAATTAATCCTTCTTTACTTAGATTTAATGTCTTAGATGTGATTCACCATGTCCTGAGATCTTCATTTGTTGCAATTTCCTAAAATATCAAAAATCCAAAATGCAGATCAATATATTTCTATATTGTGTATGTGGAGTGCATACAAAATATTTGCATGTAAGTGAACAACATGAACAACGAAAGCCATAATTATTATTACATAATCAAACACATGCATTTTCTATTATACCCTCTCAACCATAGTTGATCAATCTCTATGGTATACCTCTTGTTCGGGGAAATATCTATGGGCTACCCGATCTCTAGGGGTTTTATCCCTGCAGTGGACTTCTCATAACCTTCCCAATCCCGAGCTTGGTATTGTATCAACCTTCCTTTCTGGGTTTGGCCTATTAGTTACATTCCTTTTCAGACTTGAACACCAGTCCTCACAATGACTTTCTTTCTCCCATATGTACATTCAACACTCCAGAGATGGCATCTTGGTTTTGTGAAAATTATGTTTATATAAGGTATTACACATGACCTTATAGATTGTAGGAAGTAAATAAACAACTAAGGAGGTTAATATCGACACATTTGTGAAACTTCTGAAAACATCAGAAGTTGATAAGAGAGAATATTCATAATCATAACCACATACCCTTGTTTCCATGAAGAAATCGTGCAACATGAACTTCAAGCATTCAATCAACATTTGGGTTCACAAACATCTCAATTCATTAATTACTAGTATTATTCATATTAGGTAACATACTAGGGTTTACTATGTGTTCACATTCATTAATTAGCTCATTACTCGAAACTAGGGTTTCCAATTACTTAGCACAATCATATTCATCTTAATAGCATTAATGGGGGTCAAATACTATCACTTATGTTTTAAAAATAATTGTCCACTTATATTCAATATTGTAAATTAGGGTTCCATATAAATTCAGTTAAGATAATATTATGTTACACTCAATTAAGATAATGTTATGTTAAACAAGAAAGCCAATCTAGGTTATGATTGACCTAGTTTTGGAGCACTATAGAATGTACATCCCTTATAATAACTTTATCCTTGAAACTTTTTTTTATCAGTAAGTGTGGGACTCCTTTTTATTCATTTTTCTAAGAAAATGTATAGGGTGTGAGAATAAGCTCCTATTGCTATGTAATACAAAAAACAACTATCTATGCAAGCTCTTTAAATCATATAGGATATTCTTCCAAACTCCTTGCATGGATGGAATAGCACCTTCAAAAATGACTCTATTCCTAAGGAAGCAAACATGTATAATACATCACCAAGGAACAAAGTAGTTTATTGGTTCTATCTGTGATAGCAACGATATCATCTTTGCATCTTAGGAAGAATATTAGTATAGACTGAGCTTTACTCCAAATCTCTACTGTAGTCATGCATCTCCAGAAAACATGCTCAGCAGTTTCAGCCTACACTCCACACAAGCTGCAGTGAGAAGCCAAACTGAACCCTCTTCTTTATCTTCTGTAATCAAGCTGTCAAGGAAGAACTTCCAACATTTTAGTTTGACTCTAGGTGGTGCCCTGGTTCTCCACAGCCAATTCTCCCAAGGGGGTTCAGTGAATCTATTCCTACATAGGTGTCACACACCCTTCAGTGTAAATTCCTTCATATTAGTTTTCGTCACTAGGAGGTCACTATATTATGTAGGAACCACCTTTTTTTATTGCATCATATTTATGTGTTTATATCTTGATGCACCATCTTCATGTATTACTCATGATACATCCACTACAATTTTTCCTTTCAATTAATTTAATAGTACCATATACTACATCATCTTTGTAGTTAGTTGTCATATGCAACTCTTCAGCTTACTCATTATTCTTAATTTTTACTTAGAATCTCTGATGATTAAATTTAGGTTTTCTTTGTAATACTCACATATTGCATTTAAGGGTTAGTTAAGAGACTATAAATCATTTATCATGACTATACTGTACATATATGTTCTTAAAACATTTCTCATTTTTTTAAGATACATTTATCTCAACTTTCATATTGAAATCACTTACATCATTTTTTTTAATTATTACATTAATTATGCATTCATTACTTGCCTTAATGTATGATTAACCTTTATCACTTTCCTCCATATGAAACTATGTTCTAAAGTGAATTGTTCCACAAAGTGTTTATAACTTTTAGATTATATTTTATTTTATATTCCTAACATGCCAATATTTAGTTATGAATTTAAAGTTTACAAACAAATGAAAACGTTTTCAAATTATTATGATACTATTGATTATGATACTCAAATATTTAGAAGGCACTTCAATACCACATGCTCACAAGTATTTTGGGACACTTTGACATTTTTTAGGTAGTAAAGTTCATGACCCAATGTTGGGATAAATCTATCTCAAAGAAAGTTTGTTAGAGATCTTCTAAATAATATGGTATGACCATTTCTAAACCTATCTTTGATCCCATGGATTACCATATGAAATCCCAGAGTGAGGGGAGCCATGTCTTAATCCTAAAAATTATAGTTGAGTTGTAAGTAAACTTACCTACCTAGTGGGAGTTGTAAGACCACACGAGTGAACCTCTACAAACCACTATACTAGTGTGTCAAAAATTCTTACATTCTTGAAAGGGATCCAAGAAAAGGATTGTTTAGTAAACATCTAACACTTAAGGAGGTCACTATCATGGGATATGGTGGTGTAGACTGGGCTAGAGATGTAAGTGATTGAGGATCAACTTATGAATTATGCTTCTTCTAAGAAAACATCTTGTTTTGTGGAGAAGAAAGAAATATGCTGAAGTTACTCATTCTAGAAATGATGCTTAATATTGTTCCATGAACTGTGCTTGTTTCAATATACATTGGGTGCACTTATTCTTGAAGATATTGACCTTTTAGTATAGTCTCTAACTATATTAGTTATGATAATTAGGTTATTATCCACATTACCAATAATCTTTTGTTTCATGGAAGGACAAAAACAATGTATTAGAGTGCCATTTTTTTAAGACTTGGTTAAGGCAAATATAATTACAAAGATTACAAATAAAGAGTATATGAAAATTTGTAGATATTCTTACAATCTCCTCTTTACTACCTAATTTTATTACGAGTGCCAAAATGGGTTTCAAAGATGAGTGGTCTCCCTCTTGAGGGAGAGCATTAGAATTTACGGGCTTATTGGTCCACTTGTGGTTGATAATACCACTACAAACGTAATGAGACACTCTTTATTATATTAGCACTAGATGAAAGCTCTTTAAATAATATAAATATTACATAAAACATAGAGTGATGATGTGCCTCAAGGACAACATATAGTCAATGAAGAAGATTCATGCAATCATTAACAATAAAAAACAATTATGTATTACATGCATGTAAAACATTAATAAAAATAACATCTAAAATTTAGGGATTAAAGAATATCACACATTATGACTTAGGAGAGAGGAACCAACAACTCAAAACCATATGTAATATTTGTTAAAGCGGGTGAGAGAACCAAACTTAACCACCAATGGAAAATCACCAACACCTAAAGCAAAATATCAGGTTGTATTCTAGGCACAAACATTTCTAATACACTACTACAATTATATTTAACTAGACCAAAAAAATAAAAATGTATTATAACATAGAGGAAAGATTGTTCAGACATCTCCAGTTAGTTTCACATAACAATTGGATCAAATCATACATAATGATTATATAGCATGCATGGATCAATGATGTTGGAAATACAAATATCAGTAGTAACAATGGTGAAGTCTAAAACAAATAGGTTTTCTCAAAGACAATTCAAACATGAGAAAAAAGACAAGGTTTTTGCCTCCTCATTTAGAGAGTATTGATCAAGTGTTAATTTAACAAATAAAATAGGAGAAGAACATACTAGGATCAATTAACTTAAAATATACCAACTAGTCAACAAGACTAAATGTCTTCAAATACATAATGATGATGTAAGATAAACATATAATTATTTATCCATCAATATACAAATATTTGAAATATGTTCTTGAATCCAATTGAAGGAGGTCTATAAGATCCTGCCAAATGGTAGAGTATTTTTATTTCATATTATATTTTATTTTATATTCCTGACATGCCAAAATTTAGTTATGAATCTAAACTTTTCATACAAATGAAAACTTTTTCAAATGATCAACATATATCTAGTTAGTATTTACATCCAAAATGCATAACATGGGTACAAAAAGCCTATCAACAATATTTTATACTCTATACATCTAGATCAAATATATTCAGAAAGACAAATGTTCTCTTCTACCATTTTCAATAATTTCTAGGGCATCAGCGGAACAAGGATTCAACACATCAATCTACCTAGTCTGACATTAAGCCTATGTGTTCCTCCTTCAAGTAATAACATCATCTTATTTCCATCTCACATGAGGGTTAGAGACTACCCCCAAATCAATTGACTCGGCTGACCGCCAAACTTAACCACCTACGGTGAAGCACCAACACCTAAAGCCAAATATATGGCTTTGTTCTAGGCACCAACATCTATAATACACTAGTATAATTAGATTTAACTAGACCAAAAAATAAACATGCATTATATCACAGAGGCAAGATTGTTCAACCATCTAAAGTTAGTTTCAAGTAACAATGAGATCATATATTACATAATGCTACATAGCATGCAAGGATCGATGATGTTCGAAATAAAAATTTCAGCAGTAACAACGGAGAAATGTAATAAATAGGGTTTATCAAACAAAATTCTAACATGAGCAAAAATATAAGGTTTTGCCTCCTCATTAAGAGATTATTGATCAAGTGTTAATTTAACAAATTAAATAGGAAAAACAACATACTAGGATCAATGAACTTATTAAATACCAAATAGTCTCCAACATTGAATGTCTTAAAACACCTAAAATGGTTTCAAATAAAATTAACATTAGTTATACATTAATTATATAAATATATGAAATCTACTTTTCTGTCCAGTTGAAGTAGTCTATAAGACCATGACAAACGATAAAGTGTTTTTATTTATTTTAGATCATATTTTATTTTATATTCCTAACATGCCAACATTTAGTTATGCATTTCAAGTTTACATACAAAAGAAAACTTTTTCAAACGATCAATACACATCTAGTCCTAATTTACATCCAAAATTTGTAACATGGGTACAACAAGCCTCTCATCAATGTTTAATACTTTGCGTAGCTAGATCAAATATATGATTTAGAAAGATATATGTCTTTTGCTAGCATTTTCAATAATTTTGATGGCATGAATGGAACAATGATTCACCACATCAATCAACACAACCTGAGATTAAGCATGTGTGTTCCTTCTCCAAGTAAATAACATCAACTTGTTTCCATCTCTTATGAGGGTTAGAGACTGCCCCAAAACCAATTGACCCAGCTAATGATGAATCAATAAACACAACAATGACTAACAAAACCAAGCTTAACATAAACCATAGATATACCTTCTAGTTTAAGCCTAATATTCTCCCATACAAGTTGGTCAGGATCGTAATTTTGAGATGGAATCAATACCGCAACACTTATTACTAATTTATATGATTAAGATGAATATGAATACATTAAGTAATTGCAAAACCATATTTTTGGTAAATAACTAAGGAAAAAGACATGAATGGCATACCCCAATTTACTTGGTGTGTGTATATCTAATTATAACTTACTTGGATTCAAATATTATTCAACCTAATATTTGATTTTAGATTGTGAATGTGTAGTTATCCTTACTTGGGTATGATATATTACTTTAGCCTAAACAAAAAGAGTAATATGTGGCATGCCTACTCTAATTAATGATACAAATGTGTTCACTTCATGTTATTATACATTAATGTATGCTTAAAAATAAAAATGAGGTTCATTTCTCTCAAAAAATATTAGAAAACAAAAAATCATGTTTCTAGAGTACAAGCCTAAAATCTACCGATTCAACTAAAGTTGGGCTGATTTTAGATATTGATGCATTCACTTCATCTGTTGCATTATGACTTGATCAGTTGGACCAGATGTTGGCTAAATTGGACATTATTATAATCTCTTTGTTTTGATGATGACAAACATTTCATGCTTGTGGTTTTAACGTGCTATTTGAGTATTCAGGAACAAGCATATAAGGTGGTGGATAACAAAGACTTGGAAGAACAATTTAATAAAATCGCTTTATTTTCATGATTGTAATCAAATGTAAATGCTTGTACAAGTATATAATGTACAAGTAATTAGATATCATGTAAACCAAGCGTTTAGATCTTCCCTATCCACTCACAACACTTAGATAGGTCATTCCCCAAGATAGTATCACAATTGCACACTCATACACACACTTAATGTCTTTATTTGAAACATTGAAACAGGGTCTATCTCGGTCGACAAAATCCTCGACCGAGACACTCTCGGTCGACAAACTTCTTGACCGAGAAAGACCCAAGTAGCCGTTAGACACAGCTGACAAGGTAGTTGGCAGTTGGAGATAAATGTTGCAAAACACTTGATCCAGAGAGCCTGTCGGTCGACAAAACTTCGACCGAGTAGGTGTCTCGGTCGACCATTTCTCGACCGAGATGGACTCTGACAGCAACTGCAGAATTAATTAACTAGCCGTTGTTAAAGCAACTAACTTATACCTAACGGCTAGTTAAGCACTTAGAAACCCTTAGAAAGTGTCTAGAACGTCCTTAAGCACTTGTAGGACATTCCTATAAATAGGACATGCCTTAGGACACCTAAACTCACTTGTTTTTACACTTGAGCAATCTTTGAGCATACACTTACATTGAGCAACCTGTTTGTGAGCAATTGAGCATTTTGACAATCGGCTATTTCCTCTCTTAGCTCAAATTTCGTTTCCTATAGGCTAGCACCTCCTATCCACAACAATCACAATTCCATAAACATTGGTTAGGAGATCTACACGCTTGATCTAGGCAAATCAAGCCTTGTTCTTCAAAGGATAAGTTGTAATTTCCATTTTCCTTTCTTGTTCACTATTATTGTTTGTACTCTCCTTGCTACTCCTAGGTTGGAGGCTGCGGATTGGAGAGGTTGGAGATCTTCTTGGTGAAGAAGGGGACCTTGAGCTACTTCAAGAAGGCTGGTGCAATGGGAGGTTACTTCTAAAGAGGAAGACTACTTCAAGGGGGAGCTTGGAGTTACTTCAAGAAGGATACCTCGGGTTGGTGCATCTACTTCAAGTGAAGGCTGTTCAAGGGGTGTAAGAAAGTATTGTATTTTGTGTAATTCCTTGTGAAGGTAATAAAATTGATACTTTCAAAATCCCGGTTGGGTAAGCAACCGGGTAGTGGATTGACTGCCTTAGTATTTGCTAAGGTTGGAACCACTCTAAATCCTTGTCCCCTTGTCCAATATTTTTGTGGTTGGTTGTTTGAGTTAAATAATTGTTAAAATAACCTTAAAACCCTATTCACCCCCCTCTAGTGGTTTTTCAATTGGTATCAGAGCAGGCTTCAAGGAGCTCTAATCGAGTCTTGAAGAATGAAGGGAGGTGGTGTCTACAACAGCAAGCAAAGGAAAAGTATGGACTAATCTTCAACAAGTTGCAATTGGTGCTTAGGAACAAGCCACACAACACCTAGCTGCCCATGGAGGTCAATGAAGGAAGAAGTGCATAAAGAATGTCTAATTGCTACAATAAGTGAAGAAGAAGAAGAAGAAGAGGTAAGTCTTTTTGATCTACCTAAAGAAGAGTTAATTTCTAGTCTTGAAGAGGCACATAATAAGTATATTGAATGCAAGAAGAAATTAAAGAAATCTAATAAGGCAAATGATGAATTACATGCTAAACTTCTTGCTCTTACATCTGAAAATGAGGATCATAAAAAGGTTATTGAAGATCATGATATTAAACTGAAATCTGTTGAAGAAAATTGCAATCTTATTTCCCTAGAAAAGTTAAACTTGCAAACTCAAGTAAATGATCTTAAAAAACAACCTATTTTGTGTACACATCTAGATTATGATATTATTGTGAAAGAAAGAGATTCCTTATTATATAATCTAGATCAAGCAAAGCTAGACATCAATAAGAGAATGGATGAGATTGTCAAGTTGCAACAAAATATTAGTAGTTTGAATAACAATGATACCCTTGATAAAATTTTAAATAATTCTTATCATCAAATTGGAAGGAGAGGACTAGGTTATAACCCTAAAGGAAAATCTTATCAAAAACCTAGTTGGAGAAAGACACAAGCACTAGAAAATCAATCTATGTATGTACCTAAAGGCAAACATACATATGTACCCAAGAACAACCTAGAACAAAATCATAGAAAGAAATATGAGGTTGATTCCATATGTTGTCATTATTGTTTGCGTCTTGGACATTACTCTTTCTCATGTCCCTACAAGAAAAAGGATGTTGAGTTAGTATGGGTTCCAAAACCCCCAAACTAAATGGATAAAATTAAGTTGAGATATGACCAAAGACTCTAAGTTGTATATCTCTATGTCTATCTCAACTTAACATAATAGGACACCAAGTTAATCCAAGAAATTAAAATTTCCAAATATACATCTTAAACTACTTGTTTTAGTTTGGATTCTCAATATGTATATGATTAGTTGAGATTTAACCTAAATGTTGCTTTGATATTTAAATATCTCAACTAAATCGAGCTTTAACTTTCATATTTTTGCTTTTACTTGTAAACAATTTCTGAAAACAGGTCTGAAACAATACATAACCTTTCTCGGTTGAGAAAATGTCGACTGAGAGAACTGTCGGTCGAGAAATGGTCGATCGAGCAGGTTTCTGTTGTCAAGTCTGCAATAAATCTGTTGAATATGTCTTCAAGTAATCTATTTGCTATCAATTATGACTGATTTTACATGCAAAACAAGAATATATGCTGAAGACCATTCTTGAAACAAAATATTTTTTGATAAATATTATGAATATGAAAATCCTTAAACATATTGCAAAAGTGACATATGAAGACTTATCTTGAACAAACCCTATTCATTGACTGAAAAAGTTTGTTAGGTATGATCAGTTATATAGCTTATCTTAAAATTAAAAACTTATGAACCTAAATGTAGATTATTTTGGTTTATCCTCTAAATAGTTTAAAACTGAAAATCATGATTAGTTTAATCAAAAGAAATTAATGTTTTATCATTTGGTTTTCCTAAAGTAATTCTTATAAGAATCATGTGTTTTGATACAAATGATTATAATAATATGCTTCTACCGTTCTACCAAAATCACTGTACCATGATCATTGTGTTTGAGTTTTACTTGGTTTGTCTAAAATAATACAAACCATAAATAGATGATCATTGTGATTCAACACATTATAAATGAATGATGATGCTATGACAAGCCAAACGGTGTCTCTTAGAATAAAAATATTAATGTTTTTATCTATTTGTTTGTTCTAAGAAATCAAAAGAAAAAATATTGACTTTAAGATATTAATCTTGATTTCAAAATATATGTTTCTAAAGAATCTTATTATTAAATCTGAAAATAAGGATACAAGAAGAAATGGGATTTGATATTTATGTACCCATAACAAAGCTTATGAAACATCATTCACAATGAATGTAAAACATACATTCCAGAAAAATCAAGGTCAAAGACTTCACTATGATGCCCATATTAAGTCTTCATAATAGGTATCTCTTAATGTGCTTCAAATTGATATTTATTTAATCAAGCTACCTGCAGAAATTATACTTCACATATGAATGTTCAAATGTGAAATCTGCAGAATTTGCCTCTCGGTTGAAATTAAATTTGACCAAGGGGCGCTATGGTCGTAGTCAAGGGCGACCTGAAATAAGCTTTGACAAAATGCTTATTTGTACATCATTTTACTGCACTTAATCTTAGTATCTTGATTCAAAATGTGTTTAACATATTGAAAACATAATTTTAGTGCATAACTCTCATAAAAGGTCAACTTATTATGATCTAATATTGATTGTGACCTTAGAATCCTTAAATTATCTTGACTATAAGATTAAGGGGGAGCTCACACAAACTATCTTGATTATAAGATTAAGAAGCTTACAAAACTCTGTAAATATCATTTGAAGCTTGTTATGACCTTAGTATTTTTAATCTTGGTTATGAAAATAAAGGAATCTACAAATCTCATGAATGTGATATAATGGAATTCTCTAAACAAATCAGGGCTTAACATCCCTTGCATTTGATTAGAGGTACTTTCTACTATAAGCTTAAAAGAATCTCACATCATTTCAGGGCTTAACATTCCTTGTAAATTGGGTGAGAAATCAATACACACATGCCATGAACTTAAAAGGAACTCATATCATTTCAAGGCTTAACATCCTTTGCAAATGATTGAGAAATAAATTGTGGCTAAATTTAACATTAATTGGATTGCATTAATCCCTTGATTTTAAATTAAATATCTCTTTAAGGGGGAGCATAGCATAAAATTAAGGGGGAGAAATAAAAAGTCATACTAAATGATTATCTTGGATATATTTTTGAAATGACAAAGGGGGAGAAATAATATAAAATCAAAAACATAAAATAAAATGAGTTTCATAATATCTCAGCCAGCACCCACTTGCAAAAACAAGAATGGCTACAAAAGGTAAACTTCAGGTATGAAACTCATATGATTTATATTTCCTTATTTTATATTTAGGAAATGTTTGTCATCTTCAAAAAGGGGGAGATTGTTGGCTAAATTGGACATTATTATAATCTCTTTATTTTGATGATGACAAACATTTCATTCTTGTGGTTTTAACGTGCTATTTGAGTATTTCAGGAACAAGCATATAAGGTGGTGGATAACAAAGACTTGGAAGAACAATTTGATAAAATCGCTTTATTTTCATGATTGTAATCAAATGTAAATGCTTGTACAAGTATATAATGTACAAGTATATAATGTATAAGTAATTAGATATCATGTAAATCAAGCATTTAGATCTTCCCTATCCACTCACAACACTTAGATAGGTCATTCCCCAAGATAGTATCACAATTGCACACTCATACACACACTTAATGTCTTTATTTGAAACATTGAAACAGGGTCTATCTCGGTCGACAAAATCCTCAACTGAGACACTCTCGGTCGAAAAACTTCTCGACTGAGAAAGACCCAAGTAGACGTTAGACACAGCTGACAAGGTAGTTGGCAGTTGGAGATAAACGTTGCAAAACACTTGATCCAGAGAGCCTGTCGGTCGACAAAACTTCGACCGAGTAGGTGTCTCGGTCGACCATTTCTCGACCGAGATGGACTCTGACAGCAACTATAGAATTAATTAACTAGTCATTGTTAAAGCAACTAACTTATACCTAACGGATAGTTAAGCACTTAGAAACCCCTAGAAAGTGTCTAGAGCATCCTTAAGAACTTGTAGGACATTCCTATAAGTAGGACATGCCTTAGGACACCTAAACTCACTTGTTTTTACACTTGAGCAATCTTTGAGCATACACTTACATTGAGCAACCTGTTTGTGAGCAATTGAGCATATTGACAATCGGCTATTTCCTCTCTCAGCTCAAATTTCGTGTCCTATAGGCTAGCACCTCCTATCCACAGCAATCACAATTCCATAAACATTGGTTAGGAGATCTACACGCTTGATCTAGGCAAATCAAGCCTTGTGCTTCAAAGGATAAGTTGAAATTTCCATTTTCCTTTCTTGTTCACTATTATTGTTTGTACTCTCCTTGCTACTCCTAGGTTGGAGGTTGCGGATTGGAGAGGTTGGAGATCTTCTTGGTGAAGAAGGGGACCTTGAGCTACTTCAAGAAGGCTGGTGCAATGGGAGGTTACTTCTAAAGAGGAAGGCTACTTCAAGGGGGAGCTTGGAGTTACTTCAAGAAGGATACCTCGGGTTGGTGCATCTACTTCAAGTGAAGGTTGTTCAAGGGGTGTAAGAAAGTATTGTATTTTGTGTAATTCCTTGTGAAGGTAATAAAATTGATACTTTCAAAATCCCAGTTGGGTAAGCAACCGGGTAGTGGATTGACTACCTTAGTATTTGCTAAGGTTGGAATCACTCTAAATCCTTGTCCCCTTGTCCAATATTTTTGTGGTTGGTTGTTTGAGTTAAATAATTGTTAAAATAACCTTAAAACCCTATTCACCCCCCCTCTAGTGGTTTTTCACCAGGTAGGCCTAAAGTTGGCTAAATTTAGGGTAAAATCATCCATTTCATGACGTCTGGGTTCACTTCTTGCTTTTCTATTTTTGTTAAGCACATATGCCGATGCATATGCTATGTGTTGAGAAATTAGTTGATTTTAGTGAAATCAATCCAATTTTTCATAGCCAATAACTCCATATTTTTCCGTTGTCTTTATATTTTTCGCATAGACAAATGCAAGCCCATATTTTAACTAAAAAGGGTGAATCTTAAGACTCTGATTGGTTTGTTGTAACTGGCCTAGAAAACTTATGAACTGGAGTTTCTAAATAAGTTTTTCAAGATTGGTTTAAATTAAGTGCGGGAACATGAGTTTCGTGAGTTCAGGTGAGTTACAGAGTTACATACAAAATTGAGTTCCGAAGTTCCTTCTTAAAAAGAGCAGAAAATGAGTTCTGAAACAAATGACAACATTTTTTGTATAATTATATTTCTTTATTCTTCATAAATGACGCATGCACAATAGTTATGAGAAGGCATGTTAGCGGTGTGGATATGGTTTATTGTCAAAATTATAACATAATATGACAAAATATTGTATACTATAAGTGACACCATGTTAAATATTTTACACTACAACTACCATTATCACTGTGGTCTATAAAATAAAAAATATACAAACATTATGAAAAAGCAATCACAACGCACCGTGAGACCAAAAATATGATTTATCTTACATATTTTTATACTTAATGTTTAAATAACATGATAATAAACTATAAATGTATGGAAGAATATACTAAAAGTTAATGTTGTATATATTGTTAAACAAAGATGAACCAAAACATATATTTACAAACACATAAAATATGCATATCATTACAATAGTTTCTAGATACAAAGTGAAAAAAATATTAAAATGTGATTTGGACCACAAAGTTTTATAAAAACTATAACTATACCACATTAAAATATTTCAAATGAGAAACATTCAAATCATGACTGCTTGTTGAGGTTATTATGGTTAAAAATATTTTGATAAGTCATAAATATGATTCTTTCTTTATTTCTGTGTTGTCCTTACTTTTTATTACACAATCAAATTAATTTTTTTGTTAATCGATTTCCATATTACTCGTACAACAAACCAATCACATGGAAGTGAATGGAACTTAAGTTCCAGAAACTGAACTAGAATTGCCAGAAAATGAGTTCCACATAACTTATGAGTTACACCAAACCAATCGGAGCCTAATGGAAAGTGTGACGTCCCATATTTTTGAAAGCTTAATCAGATGTGCGACGTCCAAATTGAAACCCTCACATCAGCTAGAATCCCAATTTAAACATCCCACATAAGGCTAAGAAGAAGAAAATCAGAGGAAGTTAGAAGGAAATACAATCAGTAGCACATGTACATGAACAATAATAAAACCATACAACACATGTTCACCATTCAACATATAATTACAACATGAATTGTTACAACATTTGATATTACATATTGAACAGAAAACTTCTACATATACATTTACTACCACTAAACTATAGGATCTTAAGACAACAGGTCCACCTGTACATCAGCTCGCCACACAACTCACAACTATCTTGGATCTTCAAGAGCATAACCACAACCTAAAACAAAAGATTACATGCGGTACACGTTAGCACAATATTCAAGAATATTTTACTGAGTACGCCTACGTGTCTTTTATATACCTCTCATCATATCTTGGCAATAAGATAAAACTAATATACTTGGCAGTAACAGAAGAATATAAGAAAATCGTATACTTGTACAAAGATATTCATTAACAAAAGAGAACACATATATTAAGCTTATTTTCCATTATATCTCAAGGCCTTTATGATCACTACCAAAGAGTTGTATCATATGTACAATGTGACCACTACCAAAGAGTTGGGTCCGAGCACACTACCAAAGAGTTGGTGCTTCCATATGTACAATGTGACCACTACCAAAGAGTTCGGTCACTTCCAAGCACACTGCCAAAGAGTTGGTGCTTTCATATAATGGAACATATATATTATGTTTGATGCGTTCATAGCAGTAAGTATAGAAAGCCAACCAACATATCATACAAGAACAATCATTTCATACAATACCACATGCCAAGTATTTACTATGCATATAACACAAGCATATTATATAATAAGCCAAGTAAGAGGTAATGGTGTACCTTGATCTAGAGATAAACTTATCACAATCTATGCCACATATTCCTGATGTCATCTATATCCTTGGTCAACCCTGATTAAGACAAGATCACATACTATCATCAGGTTCTCATCATCATACATCTCATCTTAACCCTAATCGTGTTCATATTAGAGTTTGCTTATCTCATTATGATATCCTCATGATTACTTGTATTCTTATCTTAGGTTTATCTTACTGCTGTCATATTCCAGATTATAATTCATCAACTAGATATACTCATGTGTCACATTATTATGTGAACATATTTAACATTATGTCACTTTCCTTAACCATATCAGGGTGACATCACATGTATTAAGGGTGCTTTTCACATAACATGAATTATGTTCATCATTATGATCTCATAATTTAACCTCAAGGTTTCATATACTGATATGAGCTTACTCTGTGAATTTCATCATTTATTGAGCATGTGTGCATTTATTGCATTTTATTTAGGGTTAAAAGCCCTAATTAGCCATATGGAGTAAATTACATGATTTCGTGCATCATCATCATAATCACTGACATATACTGGATTATAAGCATGAATATTGATACATGATTTCAAGCATCATCATCATAATCACTGACATACACTAGATTATAAGCATGAATATTGATTTACTGACAAATTCTCATAATTTTAGGCCAACGTTTGATATTTATTATCCATCAATTAAGCATTTCAAAACTAGCAAGATATCACTGATATTCATGCATCAAGAGCCTAATATTTTGTTTTAATTGTGTTCTACTCATTTTTCTGAACATTTTGGTATATTGTTTGTAATTTTTTGATCAACATGCCATTTTCTATGAAATATATAAGATCTAGACTAAATCTGGGGGTTTACCTTTTTTGGCCAATAGGCGGGTGCCACGTGGCCCCAGGGTTGGCGCAGCTCGCTTGCTGTGGCCGGTTCACGTCCCATGAACCTGGTTCAAGGTTGATCTGGATGGAGTGTGTTGGTCACTGGCCTGAGCCGTTGGGTTGGCAAGCGCGAACCCGAACTCTTTCTTTTCTTCGCCGTAAGAACACCCAATGCCATGACTCTGTTTCTCCTCCAAACAAGTGCGCCGCCGCACGCTATAAGAACGGAAAGGAACCCTGTGCTCCCCAAGCCTCCTTGCCACAAGAAAGCACTTCCATGGGCTTTGCTGGGTCAGCAACTACACCGTCGGTCTCTCAACCTCACCATCGGTGGCTCCTGCTTGCAGTTCGAGTAGGCTGTCGCCGTGGGCTGCCATTGCAGTGGAGCATATAGGGGAAAACACCCCTTCTCATCCCCGCACAAGCCTGAAGCTTCCAAAAGCTTCACATGATCCTCTTGAACTCCTGCATGTCCTCAATTCTCAGTGAGGAGTACTGACCACCAGTTTTCGAGCTTCATCTTCAAGCTCCGGCCAACTAGGGTCGTTTGACTAGAGTAGGGCACACAAGTGCCTACACTCATCTCCACGGACTCCATTCTTTTTTTTCCTCTTCTTATCTTTCTCTGAACTTCCTTCTGCCTCCATATCCTCATTCCAGCCATCATCTGCTCCGTGAGGTGGAGACCTAGGACAGGGAAGGGGGTGATGCTCCCAACACCAGTCACAAGAATACTGTTGTGAGGGGTCGGGGTATTAGTCTAAATGCACTGAGATTGCCTCTTCATCCATCCCTTACTCTTTCCCACGTTCTCAAAGCCACTCCATCGTGGAAGGCCATCGGCATGGTCAAGAGGCAACTGCCATGAAGGTGACAACTTAAGAACCATTCGATCCAGCATATCCAAGGGCAGAGAAAACCCCACGTAGTCAATATGTGGCTTCTAGGCTTTACTGAACTGCTTGGGTGCAACTAATGGGTCCATGAGAAAAAGAAAGGCCACACGCCCATCCAAAAACCAAAAGGGATGTGACACTTATTAAATCCAACTTAGGTCTATAAATCCTCAAAAAAATGTCTATTATTTATCAAATTGCAAACCTTCATAACTCTTTCTACGAATATCCAATTGTCACCAAATTTTAACCATTGCTTCCTCACCACTCAAACTATCTTCTACTCAAATTTAGTGTCAAAACTCAATTGTTCAACCATCCACTTAAATACTTCAAAAGGCATAATCATAAAGATCCCAATCATGATATCAATATCATTTGACTTCCAAACTTTGGCAAAAACATTAGGAATTCTCATAGAAAATCGACATGCGTGAATTCACTGGATGTATAAGGATTCCAAAAGTCCACTCCTTCACATCCTACACACCTTAAAAAATATTTCGTCCTCAAAATTAAGCCAAAAAAATCAAGTCCATCACATCATATACATCTAAAAAGAACTTTCGTCCTCGAAAGTAAGCCATAACCATACTTCCAGGGAAAACCTTATCTTACTATCATCCACATGTAAGCATCATCCTATGTACAACATAGTCAAAAGCTCCAGAATTATATCCCAGCTATTAGGATGTTTTCCAAACATCTAAGGTGATACAAGGGTGAACCACTCATCATATATCATGGTTTAAGAGCTTATGTTACATCATGACATATCTCATATGTTAGGGTTGCATCTTTATCTTTAGACATGCATTAATATTCAACATCATATTACCATGTTCCCAAGGAGTTAACCCAAGTTAACCCATACATCAAGGTGTCATCAACATTTTATTGAGATAAAAGTTAGAACATATTCAACATTAACATATGTCTTTTAGGAGGGAGTTAATTATCAGTAACCCGCTTTATCCATCTAGATCATGTCAAGATTTCATAATCATTATGTTGTGCTAACTTTCAAACTATATTTTCATCATTATTAAGCACTAAGCTTAACATTTCTGGGAACATTTTCCATTCATAAGATCTTATTTTATTACTCATAATGAATTGCAACATTTACTAGTGATTTCATCACAAAATTAACCAACAATATTACATTATCATCATTATTAGTGTATATGGTTAATCATTTATGTATTCATATCTATTAAACCGTTTCAAGATTTCCATCATATCATGTATATATATCATGTCTAGATATTAGATCACATCTTACATATATTATATTATGGTTATGCTAAACAAACTTATGTGAGTGGCTCATATATCAAAACTTTACTTAGGCCAAAAGAGGTTCCTCTAACCCATACCACGAGGGTAGTTTCGTGCTCAGTCTCTCTGAGCTAACTCATTTATATGAGTATCTCATATATAAACTTTATCTTCTCTCTCTTAGTCTAGGGTTCTCAGATTACCTCATTGGCACTAGAGATGGCCTTACAGGCTCAAGCCACAGAAGCACAAACCAAAACATGATATGACATACTCTTCTCAGCTCTATACCAATGAAAACTATTTCTCAACTCTCTTTCTCTTATATAAACACCACTACATTCCTATGTGGGAAATCACCAACCCGAGCATGAGGCTTCACAGAAACTAACATAGCTACCTCCTCCAGGGTCTTGGGCTCTCTCCCTCACCCAGATGGTAGGCACTCATATTCATGTTCACATATGCACATATATATAACGAGCCTCTCTCTATCTATAAGGTTTGGTCTTCCCAAGGACATCTAGGGTTCAAGGAAACTATAGGAATCATGCATAGAGTGACTCAACTCAATCACTCAGGAGTATTCTAGTTTAGGACATATCACATCACATATCTCAAAATTCTCATATCTTGGAGTCTAGGTTCTCTGACCTTCTCCCAATGGGTCTCACTCTCTCTAGAGTTAACCCTAAAACTGGTCCTAACACTAGAGGTCCTCCTTCGTAAAAGAGCTTGAGGCTCATGCTGACTCACAACCTTGTCTTAACTTAACTTATCTCATCTCATAAAAGAACTCGTACTTGCATCATCAAAACTATCTCAAATCCTCGAAACTGAACTTAAGTCCTCGAAGACAAACATATATCATCGTATATTATCTTATGTCATCTATATAGGACCTACATCATATCATCAAAACTTATTTCATCCATTCCATCTATCATATATTCCAAACAAGGCTCTAGACATCTAATCTAGAACTACTCTCTCTTCTAGACTAATGTCATCACTTTCACTTGGGTTGCATGACCACCTCCTACTCGTACATGTGTGGGGACACATTTTTGTAATACATATACATAATAAAATATTATATAGTTTTTCTCCAATAAAACAAACGTCAGAGAAAACTATCGAGGTTCGATCCGATTGGAATCAAAAACCAAATCCTGAAAACGAGTGTCCCACACATAGAAGAGAGTCCAGTGTCATGAAAACTAGTGAAAAGGGTGAGAACAAGGGGTAGACTAGTGTAGCTACTCTAGACAATGTGCACAATATGTCTAGGGTTTCTCTTCCCTTGATACACGTCATTTCCAAATAGTGCAACGTCCCATACCGCTGCACTACAAGGAAAGAATGACATCTAAGGACTTGCTACTCAATAAGCACTAGTCTAGACCTAGTTCTCAGACATCTAGGTGCTAACCTAGAGGCTAGGTAAGATCTAGTCTCTAAAAGACGACTAATCTAACCCTAAGGATTATTAAGTTCAAGGTTCTTTAGTTTTGAGTTTCATAATGAGCAAATGTTAGGCTTTGCTATTGTTCATGCTCTGATACCACCAAGGACGTCCCCAGATTTTATAAAGCTTAATCTGATGTGCGACGTCCAAATTGAAACCCTCACCTCAGTGAGAATCCCAATTTAAACATCCCACACTAGGCTAAGAAGAAGAAAATCAGAGGAAGTCAGAAGGAAACACAATCAGTAGCACATGTACATGAACAATAATAAAACCATACAACACATGTTCACCATTCAACATATAATTACAACATGAATTGTTACAACATTTGATATTACATACTGAACAGAAAACTTCTATATATACATGTACTACCACTAAACTACAAGATCTTAAGACAACAGGTCCACCTGTTCATCAGCTCGCCACACAACTCACAACTATCGTGGATCTTCAAGAGCATAACCACAATGTAAAACAAAAGATTACATGCGGTACACATCAGCACAATATTCAAGAATATTGTACTGAGTACGCCTATGTGTCTTTTATATACCTCTCATCATATCTTGGCAATAAGATAAAACTAATATACTTGGCAGTAATAGAAGAATATAAGAAAATTGTATACTTGTACAAAGATATTCATTAACAAAAGAGAACACATATATTAAGCTTATTTTCCATTATATCTCAAGGCCTTTATGATCACTACCAAAGAGTTGGATCATATGTACAATGTGACCACTACCAAAGAGTTGGGTCCAAGCACACTACCAAAGAGTTGGTGCTTCCATATGTACAATGTGACCACTACCAAAGAGTTCGATCACTTCCAAGCACACTGCCAAAGAGTTGGTGCTTTCATATAATGGAACAGATATATTATGTTTGATGTGTTCATAGCAGTAAGTATAGAAAGCCAACCAACATATCATACAAGAACAATCATTTCATCCAATACCATATGCCATGTATTTTACTATGCAGATAACACAAGCATATTGTATAATAAGCCAAGTAAGAGGTAATGGTGTACCTTGATCAAGAGATAAACTTATCACAATCTATTCCACATATTCCTGATGTCATCTATATCCTTGGTCAACCCTGATTAAGACAAGATCACATACTATCATCAGGTTCTCATCATCATACATCTCATCTTAACCCTAATCGTGTTCATATTAGGGTTTTCTTATCTCATTATGATATCCTCATGATTACTTGTATTCTTATCTTAGGTTTATCTTACTGCTGTCATATTCCAGATTATAATTCATCAACTAGATATACTCATGTGTCACATTATTATGTGAACATATTTAACATTATGTCACTTTCCTTAACCATATCAGGGTGACATCACATGTATTAAGGGTGCTTTTCATATAACATGAATTATGTTCATCATTACGATCTCATAATTCAACCTCAAGGTTTCATATACTGATATGAGCTTACTCTGTGAATTTCATCATTTATTGAGCATGTGTGCATTTATTGCATTTTATTTAGGGTTAAAAGCCCTAATTAGCTATATGGAGTAAATTACAAGATTTTGTGCATCATCATCATAATCACTGACATATACTGGATTATAAGCATGAATATTGATACATGATTTCGTGCATCATCATCATAATCACTGACATACACTAGGTTATAAGCATGGATATTGATTTACTGACATATTCTCATAATTTTAGGCCAACGTTTGATATTTATTATCCATCAATTAAGCATTTCAAAACTAACAAGATATAACTGATATTCATGCATCAAGAGCCTGATATTTTTCTTTAATTGTGTTCTACTCATTTTTCTGAACATTTTGGTATATTGTTTGTAATTTTCTGATCAACATGCTATTTTCTACAAATTGTATAAGATCTGGACTAAATCTGGGGGTTTACCTTTTTCGGCCAATAGGCGGGCGCCACGTGGCTCCAGGGTTGGCGCAGCTCACTTGCTTTCTGCGGCCGGTTCATGTCCCATGAACCTGGTTCAAGGTTGCTCTGGATGGAGTGTGTTGGTCACTGTCCTGAGCCATCGGGTTGGCAAGCGCGGACCCGAACTCTTTCTTTTCTTCTCCGTAAGAACACCCAATGCCATGACTCTGTTTCTCCTCCAAACAAGAGCGCCACCACACGCTAGAAGAACGACAAGGAACCCTGTGCTCCCCAAGCCTCCTTGCCGCAAGAAAGTACTTCCATGGGCTTTGTTGGGTCAGCAACTACACTGTCGGTCTCTCAACCTCACCATCGGTGGCTCCTGCTTGCAGATCGAGTAGGCCGTCGCCGTGGGCTGCCATTGTAGTGGAGCATATAGGGGAAAACACCCCTTCTCATCCCCTAACAAGCCTGAAGCTTCCAAAAGCATCACATGATCCTCTTGAACTCATGTGTGTCCTCAATTCTCAATGAGGAGTACTGACCACCAGTCTCCGAGCTTCATCTTCAAGCTCCGGCCAACTAGGGTCGTTTGACTAGGGAACCACCGTAGTAGGGCACACAAGTGCCAACACTCATCTCCACAGACTCCATTCTTCCTTTTCCCCTTCTTATCTTTCTCTAAACTTCCTTCTGCCTCCATATCCTCATTCCAGCCATCATCTGCTCCGTGAGGTGGAGAGCTAGGACAGGGAAGGGGGTGATGCTCCCAGCACCAGTCACAAGAATACTGCTGTGAGGGGTCGGGGTATTAGTCTAAATGCGCCGAGATCGCCTCTTCATCCATCCCTTACTCTTTTCCACGTTCTCAAAGCCACCCCATCGTGGAAGGCCATCAGAATGGTCAAGAGGAAACTGCCATGAAGGTGACAACTTAAGAACCATTCGATCCAGCATATCCAAGGGTAGAGAAAACCCCACGTAGTCAATCCGTGGCTTCTAGGCTTTACTGAACTACATAGGTGCAACTACTGGGTCCACGAGAAAAAGAAAGGCCACACGCCCATCCAAAAACCAAAAGGGGTGTGACACTTATTAAACCCAACTTAGGTCTATAAATCCTCAAAAAAATGTCTATTATTTTTCAAATTGCAAACCTTCATAACTCCTACGAATATCCAATTGTCACCAAATTTTAACCATTGCTTCCTCACCACTCAAACTATCTTCTACTCAAATTTAGTGTCAAAACTCAATTGCTAAATCATCCACTTAAATACTTCAAAATCCATAATCATAAAGATCCTAATCATGATATCAATATCATTTGACTTCCAAACTTTGGAAAAAACATTAGGAATTCTCATAGCAACTCGACATACGTGAACACAAGCATGGGAGGGGGGGGAAGAAATCTTTCTCTCTAATCTCATATATATATATATATTTATATATATATATATATTTATATATATATATATATACATTGTGTGGTGTGTTCTTTGTTTTATCACTTCACTTCTTGAGACTTGCATCTCAACGATTGGAAGTTTTCTTTTGTATTTTAGGAAATCGAGGAGATTTTTGGAAAGGGCTAGACATTCCATGGGGATTCTTTTCCAACATGTTTGATTCCTTGTTTGCAACAAGAGGTTTTTACTTCTTACATTGTGGTTTCACATTTCCTTTTGAGTCTATGTGTTTCTTCATTCTTCCTTTAACCCATATTTCTCATTTATTCTTTTCTCAATCTCACTATTATTGTTGAGAAACAAAGTTTTAAGGTAGATTCTACTTTAAACGAAGTACTTTGACCGATTTAATACTAAAAGTTTGGAAGTTGGTGTATATCTCTTCCCCTTGTTTCTGATTTTGTTGAGTAGATATGAAAAATTCTATTTCTATGCTTCGTAAAATGATAAAAGCAATGTTTAATTATTTAAAGGCTAGATCTCTCTCTTTTATATGAAATTCCATATTTTGAATTCATCTCTTCGCTTGCTTTTGTTGTAAAAAAACTAAAAATTTGTTCATACTTGGTCAGTTATATTATATATCGAATCAAATGGGGGATTTTTATTCTACTTTTATATTAAAGGGTTGTCATTGGGCTTTTATTCTATTCTAACCATCAAGAAAATTATATAAATATAACCTCACTTAATAACTATAAAACTAAAACATAAAGGAAAAAATGAGGAATGTTGATTTGTCAATTTATAATTCAAGGAAAACAAATATAATTATGGATGTGCATTAGATAAGTAGATAAATACAAAAGACCAAAAATGACTCTAGACAAGGTGAATAGGATGAGGTAGACATGGTCATGATACTTGATAATGCAATCCTATTATGATAGGGGAATGTATTAAGAACCACCATGTTTCTTGAGAAATTGATGTTGTGCGTGTAAATATGTAGTTTCTGAAACTATTCAATTTGGCATGGGTTTAGGGTTAAGAAAACAAACAAAGCAAACACATGATTAACTGATTCTGTTTCCAGCATCAACCATAAGGACTCTAGTGGATTTATGATCTCAACTGCATTAGGATATTTCAGAGTACAGATCTATCCTGAGCAAAAGTGATAAGACGTGAAACATAGAGAAAGAAGATAAAGAGTAATTTATGAGTAGATCAATTGTTTATAGATTCTTATGAATAATTATCTTTAAGTTATCAATTTAAAGTTCCATTTAAGATGCATTAAAGAGATATTATATCATTGGTAAGATGCAAACTTTTAAGGAAGAAAGCAAGAAAATATGCAAAAAATATTGATCAAGCAAGCATGACAAGGTGATGCAACTAGATCAATATGAATGATGTGATTAAGTACTTATGGAAATTGTTAATTGGATTTAAGATCAATATGAAAGAAATTACTAGTTAAACTAGGAAAGATTAAGTTAAGTTTAAGATCAAATAGTCATGTCAACTTTGGTAGAAACTAGAGAATTATGAGAAATAATGACCTAGTTGGCCTAAAATGCAAATGTTTTGCGTGGTGTTTTTTCGGCGTTTGAGGTTTGATCTTGCTCGTGTGCATGTTTTTCTCCTTGTTTTCATTTCCATGGCTTCCCATAGACAAAAACGTGCTACTCTTGGCAATGCTCAAGCTTCCTCCTCGACTAATCGCTTGATTCCATTTGATAACACCTCTTTTGTGTCTCTTGAGGCGGTAAATCGGTATAAGGATCTTCTTCCCTGATCTCCTTTTCCGTTTCACCCCTTGCTTGACCCCAATCGTTTTCAAGTGGTTATTACCTCTGTTTCGAGGCTTCTCGCCAGCCACCACTTGTCTGCTCTTGCAATCGAATGTGACTGCTTTAACAATCAGATGTCTAGCACAAAGGTAGTACATGAGTACTACGCAAACCTACGTTGGAACTATGACTCGCTTGTTCCCCTACCGAATACTGAAATAGTTCTAAATTCCATGATCGTCGATCGTCGTTTCCAAATCTCTGAGGATACATTAAATCTTTATTTTGCCAGAGACGACGAAAACAACACTTGGCGTAAGGACTATGGAGAGTATTTCGATCTTCTTGACCCAGAAGGTTTTTATAAACACCATGAATTGATGCTACCGGACATTCATTGGGTTTTAAAGAAACCCGACATGGCCTACAAGAAGAGGTCAACCCTTCCTTCATCCTCTCTTGACCTTCAGAGGTGCATATTGGCCTTGGTGATTAACTGTAATGTCCATCCTAAGGGAAATCAAATGGACATTGTGGAAAATACCGCGATCATTATGTATTGTTTGCTAAACAATATCGGTGTCAAATGGGCTAGATATATCATGCACCACATGACATGTTTCGACACAGACAAGAACACCAAAGGCACCCACCCCCCTACCTAGCTCTGATTTGTGGTCTTTTCCAGTTCGCCACTGATAAATCCCTCTTTTCTGACTTCCATTACCTGATTGCTAGAAAAGGAGTTTGTATTAGTGAAACCACCCTTCAGAAGGTTGTCCCTGTGTTTTCCTCTGCTGCTGGTGCTTCTGCCTCTGCCTCTGTTGTCCCTCCCTCCTCCATCCGTGCTCCACCTCCGCAGACACATCCCCGACCCAGAAGCATGATTAGAAGTATATGCATCTCTAGTTACAAAGGCATGGCTAGCATGCTAAACATAACTAACAACATGAGATATCTAGCATCATGACTATAATTAGTAGTAGCAGTATATTTATCAACACAGGCATAGCCAATGTATGTACGCATCTACAATCTTAAGCATATCCATAGCCTAAGTATATCTACTATCTCTTAATTGCACTAAGCATCATCTTTATGTAAAGATAACAAACAAGGGTTATCATCCAATGTTAAACGTCGTGTATAACCCTAAACAAATATGCTACACAACTGTATTACATCTTTTATTACACCATGGGGAGTTTGAGTTGTACCACTCAAAGTCCGACTGACCACCGCTTGGTCGCAATCAGTTCCATATAGGATCTAAGAAGAGCCAGACTCCAAGATCTTCTTCATACTCAGTAATTCTGAGTCTACACCACAATGACATATAGCCAAACTGCAAAACAACAATATATAGTCCTATAACTAACCCACCTTGGTATAGGTCACGACCCTAGCATCTAGGGTATTCAAACCCAATCACTGAGGTACAACTGCAGTTGTATTCTAATCACATCATGTTATAATCACTGATACCCAACCAAAGTCATTCTAAAAAAGCGAGCTAGGTATGACCACAACCATCCTCTAGAAACACTTGGTGTCAGGATGATAAGCACCCCGCATATTCAATAGTATACACTCCGAGTTTCCCTTAGGAATACTCATTTCACCATCCAGCAAGTTCTGACACTAAATATGGTTCTATGGAATAGAGCACTACATGATTGGAGTTTCACTTGATTAGTTATATCAATTGGGTGAATTAAGGCTGCATCAAACAAATGTACATACAAACCCTAATTCGCATATAGCAAGCATATAAGTATCACAACTTCAAAAGTTATAAGACATGTAAAACACAATTTCTCATCTCCTCATCACATGGTACTATTCACTTGTCATTCATGAGACTACACTAGACATCATACTATTACAAGATATAAATCCTTTTCACAATATCACAGGGTGTCAACCCTTATCAACACAAGAGGATTACACCTTATTCAGAGCTCAACCATGACCAAAAGGTCATTAAGACCATCATACTATTCTCTGTAAGATCATCATTATCATTCCTTTCCTTATAGCAAGGCTCAACAATATCACTTACATATAATACACTGAATCAACACAATATTGCATTAATGAGCTAGGAGATATTCATAAAAAATCATAGCAGGATTGCATTAACATTAAGAACATTCCTTTATTACATCAACATGTAAGGAATCTAGATATGATTAACCCTCATCTTATTCATAATGTGAAAAATAGTAGGGGGGGGGGTGAATAGAGTTTTTAAATATTTTAGCAATTATTTAACTCAAACAACCACAATTGAAAATGGAAGAAGGAGACAAGTGTTTAGAGTGGTTCCAACCTTAGCAAATACTAAGGTTGTCAGTCCACTACCCAGTTGCTTACCCAACCGGGATTTTGAAAGTATTAATTTTATTACCTTCACAAGGATTTACACAAAATACAATACTTTCTTACACCCCTTGAACAACCTTCACTTGAAGTAGATGCACCAACTTGAGGTAGCCTTCTTGAAGTAACTCCAAGCTCCCCCTTGAAGTATCCTTCCTCTCTAGAAGTAACCTCCCGTTGCACCAGCCTTCTTGAAGTAGCTCAAGGTCCCCTTCTTCACCAAGAAGATCTTCAACCTCTCCAATCCGCAGCCTCCAACCTAGGAGTAGCAAGGAGAGTACAAACAACAATAGAGAACAAGAAAGGAAATAGAAATTACAACTTATCCTTTTGTAGCACAAGGCTTGATTTTCCTAGATCAAGAGTGTATATCTCCTAACCAAAGTGTATGGAAATGTAATTGCAGTGGATAGGAGATGCTAGCCTATAGAACACGAATTTTGAGCTAAGAGAAGAAGTAGCCAATTGTCACTATGCTCAATTTTCTCACAAACAGGTTGCTCAAAGTATGCTCAAAGATTTCTCAAGTGTAACAAGTGAGTTTAGGTGTCCTAAGGCATGTCCTATTTATAGGAATGTCCTACAAGTGCTTAAGGATGTTCTAGACACCTTCTAGGGGTTTCTAAGTGCTTAACTAGCTGTTACGTACAAGTTTGTTGCTTTAGCAACGACTAATTAATTAATTCTGCAGTTGCTGTCAGAGTCCATCTCGGTCGAGAAATGGTCGACCGAGACACCTACTCGGTCGAACTTTTGTCGACCAACAGGCTCTCTGAATCAAGTTTTTGCAACGTTTATCTCCAACTGCCAACTACCTTGTCAGATGTGTCTCACGTCTACTTGGGTCTTTCTCGGTCGAGAAGATTGTCGACCGAGAGTGTCTCGGTCGAGGAATTAGTCGACCGAGATTGACCCTGTTTCAATTTTTCAATTAAAGCACTAAGTGTGTGTATGAGTGTGCATATGTGACACTTATTTGAAGGGGATGACCTATCTAAATGTGATGTTTAGATAGGGAGAATCTAACGCTTGATTTACATAAAATCTAAGTATTTGTACATTATATATTTGTACAAGTTTTTACAAAGCGATTACATTTCATGAAAATATAAATATGTAAGCATATGGATTTCCCTAATTGCTTTGTCATCCACCTTATTCCTGCAAAACTCAAGTAGCACGTTAGATTAACAAGAATGAAATGTTTGTCATTATCAAAACAAAGGGATTTACATATGTCCATTTAGCCAACAATCTCCCCCTTTTTGAAGATGACAAACATTTCCTAAATATAAAATAAGAAAGTATAAAAACATGTGAGTTTCATACCTTAAGATTACCTTTGTAAATTTCTTCTCTTGTTTATAAAATGTGTGCTTATTATTCCCCATGAATTATGGAACATGAAATCCAATCCTTTAGGGAATATATCAACTTTCAATGTAAAGCCAAGAGTTTATGAAACTCATTGATTGAGTTTTGCACAAATACTAAGTTTTATATTTATTTCTCCCCCTTTGTCATTTCAAAAAGATATCTGTTTAAGAATAAAACTCCCCCTTAATTAGATGTCCCAACAAATACTAATGAAAAAGATGTCCATTAAAAGCCAAAATGATGTAAGTAAAAGTTATTTTTAAGAAGCACAAATATCAAAGAAAACATCTTCCAAAGGAGTGATAAGCACTTGCTTCCTAATTTTGTTAAATTGGTCTAGTGGAAGCGGTTTTGTAAATATATCAGCCAATTGATCTTCCGTATCAACATGATGAACGGAAACATGATTCTTGGAGATATGATCCCTTAAAAAGTGATGACGGATTTCAATATGTTTAGCTCAGCTGTGTAAAATAGGATTATGTACTAAGTTTATAGAGCTCATGTTGTCACAAAAGATAGGCGTAGATGAAAGAGTAAAACCATAATCATTTAACACTTGTTGCATATAAAGTACTTGAGCACAACAAGGTCCGACTGCCATATATTCAGCTTCAGTTGTAGAGAGGGCAACCGTGTTTTGTTTCTTGCTAAACCAAGATACTAAAGCTCTCCCTAATAGGAAACAGCCACCACTAGTGCTCTTGCGATCAAGTCGACAACCAGCATAATCCGCATCAGTATAAGCTTTAAAATCCAAGGATTGTCCTTTTGGATACAATAAACCAAAACATCTAGTGTCGGCTAAGTATCGAAAAATTCGTTTAACTGCTTGAAAATGAGAATGCATGGGTTGTGATTGAAATCGAGCACAAAGACCAACAGAAAACATAATGTCCGGTCGAGAAGCAGTAAACTAAAGCAAACTACCAATCATGGCTCTATATAAGGAATCATCAATTGGTTCCCCATTTTCATCCTTATCAATTTTTATAGAAGTGGCCATAGGAGTAGTAGCATGTTTGCACTGATCCATCCCAAAATGTTTTAAGAGTTCTTTAGTATATTTTTCTTGGCTTATAAAAATTCCGGCAGGCGTTTGTTTAATTTGGAAACCAAGAAAGAAAGTTAGTTCACCCATGAGGCTCATTTCAAATTCTTTTTGCATAATGTCACTGAATTGTGTGCACAACGATTCATTAGAAGCTTCAAAAATAATGTCATCAACATATATTTGCACAACTAGGAAATCAGATGTATATGTTTTGAAAAATAAAGTAGAATCGGAATTTCCAATAGAAAAACTATTATCAAAAAGATATGTCTTGAGCCTTTCATACCAGTTCCTAGGTGCTTGTTTTAAACCATAAAGTGCTTTCTTAAGTTTATAAACATAGTCACCTTTTTCCGGTATTTCAAAACCGGGTGGTTGGGCAACATATACTTCTTCTTGAATGATTCCGTTTAGAAATGCACTTTTTACATCCATTTGGTAGAGTTTGATGTTTTTATGTGCAGCAATAGCTAGTAACATTCTTATAGCTTCAAGTCTAGCTACTGGTGCATACGTTTCATCAAAATCTATTCCTTCTTGTTGATTATATCCTTGTGCTACTAACCGAGCTTTATTCCTTATTACTTCTCCTGCCTCATTTAATTTATTCCTAAAAACCCATTTAGTTCCAATGATGGTTTTATCTTGTGGTTTAGGAACTAAATCCCATACATCATTTTTAGTGAATTGTTTTAGTTCTTCTTGCATTGCTATTATCCAATAATCATCTTTAAGAGCTTCAGATATCTTCTTAGGTTCAATGATAGAAACAAAAGCCATGTTTGCAACATCCTTAAAGGAAGACCGAGTTTTTACTTTATCATTTGGATTTCCAATAATTAATTCTTGAGGATGATCCTTAATAAGTCTAGGTATAGGTTGTGTTTTAGCTTGGTTATTGTTTGTAGTATCTTTCTCACTGTCATTTGGTATGTTTAAGTTTTCGAATTGATTTGTAAGATCAATTGTTTCTAGATTTTCTGATTTGGACTCTTCATGAAAACAGACATGAATAGATTCCTCAACTTTTCTAGAGATAGTGTTGTAGACTATAAATGCTTTGCTAGAGGTAGAATATCCCAAAAAGAATGCTTTGTGTGATTTAGAATCAAACTTATCTCTATCATCTTTGGTATTTAAGATATAACATGTAGATCCAAAGGTATGAAAATAGTCAACTCTAGGTTTCTTAGAATGTATTATTTCATACGGAGTTTTCTTCAAATGAGAGTGAACAATTACTCTATTTAACACATAGCATGCGGTGTTTACAACTTCAGCCCAAAAGGTTTTGGGGGTGTTATGTTCGAGCATCATAGTTCTAGCCATTTCTTGTAGTGATCGATTTTTCCTTTCAACTATGCCATTTTGTTGTGGAGTGCGTGGAGCAGAAAAATTGTGAGTGTACCCTTGAGATGTGCAAAATTCTTCAAATACATGATTTTCAAATTCTCCACCATGATCACTTCTAATGGTACATATTTTGCTTTGTAATAGATTTTCAATCGTAGAGCAAAATTTTATAAAAGCATGAATAGTATCATCTTTGGTTGCAATAAAATGTACCCATGTATATCTACTATAATCATCAACAATAACAAAACAATATCTTTTGCCACCGATAGATTGTGTCCTCATAGGTCCAAATAAATCCATGTGAATTAATTCTAAAGATCTATTGGTGCTAAGTTCATGTTTAGGTTTAAAAGAGGTTTTTGTTTGCTTTCCCAATGTACATGGTTCACAATTTTCAACTTGATCAAAGGATAAAGTAGGCAAACCACGAACAAGATCATATTTCACTAACTTTTTGATAACATGTGAACTAGCATGTCCTAGCTTTTTATGCCATAATTGTAAAGTATTTTCATTTGCAAGCAAGCATTTTCCTACTACAGATTTCATAGAGTTAGGTCTACGAATATAAAGATTTCCAACTCTTTTTCCTTCATAGACAACATTTGTAGTGTTTTCTATTAATAATTTGCAGCAGGTTTTGTTAAATAAAACATCATAGACACTATCACATAATTGACTCACACTTATTAAGTTATGGTGCAAACCATCAACAAGTAGAACATTCTTTATTTTGAGGTTTGTACCAATGTTACCTATTCCAACAATTTTACCTTTACCGTTATCTCCAAAAGTGACTGTTCCACTCTTCTTTTCTTCAAAAGTTTGAAATGCATCCTTGTTTCCGGTCATGTGTTTGGAACATCCACTGTCAACCACCCAATCCTGCATTAGAATGTAGGATTTGGTACCCATGTGATGGTCCGATATGGTTAGAAGCATTTAATTAGAGACTGTATAAAAATTCTGATTCAGAACTTTAGTCGGTCGACAATTGTTCGACCGACATCTTTCTCGGTCGACTAATCGTCGATCGAGAAGGTTGCTGTATTGCAAATTAAAGACAGAAATTCAGCCGGTTGACCAATTTTTGACCGAAATAGTTGCTGTTGATTTTGATTTGTCACAGGCATCTGGTCGGTCGACAAAAGTTCGACCGATTATATTTTCGGTTGACAATACTTCGACCGACTAAGTTTCTATTTCAGTATAGCAGTTCAGAAAATTATCATAATGCATAAAACCTTTTATTAAGTTGAGATAAGACAATATGAATTGCAAAATTAAGCATTTGATCATATCTCAACTGAATTGCATTCGACTCTACTAAGTTTGGGATTTTGGGACCCAAACTAAGAAGGAATCCTTGGTCTTATACAGGCATGAAAATGAATAATGTCCAAGACGTAGAAAAAATGACAAGTAATAGAGTCAACTTCATTTCTCTTTCTAGGAATCGTGTTCTTAGGTACAAACATAGTCCGAGTTCTTTTGGGTTGATTTTTCTTTGGATCATATCCCAAACCTTTTCTTCCATTGAAACTAGAGGAGGCTTTTAGGATGTTGTCAAGGATATCTTTTCTTCTTAACTCATGTAGGTTTCTTTGTAGCTTAGCAATGTCATCTATCTTCTTGTGTAAATCTTTTCTAGCTTGTTCTAAATCAAATAATAGGGAGTCTCTTTCTTTTATAACATTGTCATAGTCTAGATGGTTACACAGAATTGGTTGAGTCTAAAAGTCTTTTAGTTTAGCTAACAATTCAGTCTTTTCTTGAGAGAGAAGATCAACATTTGTTTCTAGAGTGAGTAGCTTGTTAGTGCAATCATTTAAAGATGTTTTTAAAGACAAATTCTCAAGATCAATGATGTTCCTTTCAGAAGAGAGATCATTTAATTTAGCATATAGCTCATCATTTGTTTTGATAACCTTCTTTAGTTTCTTCTTGACATCAACATACTTATCATGAGTTTCTTGTAAACTAGTAATTATCTCTTCTTTAGGAAGATCAAGTAGGCTTACCTCTTGAGAGTCTTCATCATCTTCTCTTGCCATTAGACATTCAACCTTTTCTTCTCCACTTTCACTTTCACTTGACTCGTCCCATGCAGCTTTATAGGCTTTTTCTCCCTTCTTCTTGTGTGAGCTTTTCTTTCCTTTCTTTGTTTTAGGACATTTATTTTTGAAATGTCCTTTCTTTCCACACTCAAAGCACCTAGGAGGAGAAGAAGAAGAACTAGAAATTTTGTTAGATTTAAATCTTCTATATTTCTTACCATTGACAATCAATGCTTCTTCTCCTTCTTCTTCACTTGACTCCTCACTTTCTGGTGTGATTATCTTTGAAGCTTTTAGAGCCACATCCTTCTTCTTTCCTTGCTGAAGTTCACATTCTCTTCTTTCTTCCTCTTCTAGGGTTTCTTCATGAGCTTCTAGATTGCCAATGAGTTGCTCCATTTTCAGTCGAGTGAGGTCATTAGCTTCTTCAATGGCTGTCACCTTTGGCTTGTATTTAGGAGGAAGTGATCGAAGGATTTTTGATACCTGATCTTCTTCAAGAACAGTTTTTCCTAGGGCATTTAAACCATTAACAATAGAAGAGAATTTTGCAAACATTTCACTAATAGATTCATTTGGATCCATACGGAAGTGTTCAAACTTTTGTTTATTCATGCTAATCTTAGAATTCTTGACTTGAACTGTACCTTCATAAGTTATGGACAGTCTATGCCAAATGTCATAGGCTATGTCACAGTTTGATATCCTATTAAATTCTCCTACAGAAATTGAACAATATAAAATGCTTACAGCTTTGGCATTCATTTGAGCCAACTTTACTGTGTTTGCATCCCACTCTGCATATTGTGTTTGAGGAAGCTCGTATGGGGTTGACACCATCCTCCATAAGTCCCAATTGATGCCTTGGAAGTAGAACTGCATCCTTCTCTTTCAATATGTGTAGTTTGTTCCATCAAACGCTAGCTGGAGGTCTAGCAACAAGTGTCCCTTCAAGGTTAAGGTTGTTAAGCACCCCGTCACCCATTCTTCAAGACCTTGTTAAGGTTCCTGGAAGCCTGCTCTGATACCAAATGAAAAACACTAGAGGGAGGGTGAATAGAGTTTTTAAATATTTTAGCAATTATTTAACTCAAACAACCACAATTGAAAATGGAAGAAGGAGACAAGTGTTTAGAGTGGTTCCAACCTTAGCAAATACTAAGGTTGTCAGTCCACTACCCGGTTTCTTACCCAACTGGGATTTTGAAAGTATTAATTTTATTACCTTCACAAGGATTTACACAAAATACAATACTTTCTTACACCCCTTGAAGAGCCTTCACTTGAAGTAGATGCACCAACTTGAGGTAGCCTTCTTGAAGTAACTCCAAGCTCCCCCTTGAAGTAGCCTTCCTCTCTAGAAGTAACCTCCTGTTGCACCAGCCTTCTTGAAGTAGCTCAAGGTCCCCTTCTTCACCAAGAAGATCTTCAACCTCTCCAATCCGCAGCCTCCAACCTAGGAGTAGCAAGGAGAGTACAAACAACAATAGAGAACAAGAAAGGAAATAGAAATTACAACTTATCCTTTTGTAGCACAAGGCTTGATTTGCCTAGATCAAGCGTGTAGATCTCCTAACCAAAGTGTATGGAAATGTAATTGTAGTGGATAGGAGATGCTAGCCTATAGAACACCAATTTTGAGCTAAGAGAAGAAGTAGCCAATTGTCACTATGCTCAATTTGCTCACAAATAGGTTGCTCAAAGTATGCTCAAAGATTTCTCAAGTGTAACAAGTGAGTTTAGGTGTCCTAAGGCATGTCCTATTTATAGGAATGTCCTACAAGTGCTTAAGGACGTTCTAGACACCTTCTAGGGGTTTCTAAGTGCTTAACTAGCCGTTAGGTACAAGTTTGTTGCTTTAGCAACGGCTAATTAATTAATTCTGCAGTTGCTGTCAGAGTCCATCTCGGTCGAGAAATGGTCGACCGAGACACCTACACGGTCGAACTTTTGTCGACCGACAGGCTCTCTGAATCAAGTGTTTTGCAACGTTTATCTCCAACTGCCAACTACCTTGTCAGATGTGTCTAACGGCTACTTGGGTCTTTCTCGGTCGAGAAGATTGTCGACCGAGAGTGTCTCGGTCGAGGAGTTAGTCGACCGAGATTGACCCTGTTTCAATTTTTCAATTAAAGCACTAAGTGTGTGTATGAGTGTGCATATGTGACACTTATTTGAAGGGGATGACCTATCTAAATGTGATGTTTAGCTAGGGAGAATCTAACGCTTGATTTACATGAAATCTAAGTACTTGTACATTATATATTTTTACAAGTTTTTACAAAGCGATTACATTTCATGAAAATATAAATATGTAAGCATATGGATTTCCCTAATTGCTTTGTCATCCACCTTATTCCTGCAACACTCAAGTAGCATGTTAGATTAACAAGAATGAAATGTTTGTCATTATCAAAACAAAGGGATTTACAGATGTCCATTTAGCCAACATAATGCACATGTTTAGCATAAGAAAGTATCAACCATGTGGCTATGATAACTGTGACACACTGCCATCACACAGACAACGAGATGACATGTGAAAACATGCGAAACCACATATTACCGAAAACACAGGTTAATTAAAACTGATTGTGGAAAGCATACATGAGAGTACTTTTGCATCAAGATCCTGCAGAGAAACATGTTACATGAGCATTCACAAGCTATGTTATAGGTCCACATCTTATCAAAACCAACTGTACTATCAACACCTGAGTTCAACACCTGTTTATACAAACAAAACGGCCACATACAGCCAACAGCAGGGTATACAAAGATTACAGTAGCTAAACATCGTGAAACATCATCAAAACACTTCCAAGGACCTGAGAGTAGAGAGATGACTCCAGGATTATACTATAAAACCACCAAAACAGCAACATGTCCATCTCTTGCCTTCTACTGCTCTTCTTGTTGCTCGGCCACAAACTCATGACCACCACCGCGTCTAGAACAATCACCTAAAAAGGGTGCAAACCAGAGGGGTGAGACACACAGTCCCAGCGAGAAACATAACTCCCCGTCGAAAATATAAAACCTCAAAGGTTAAAGTAGATAACAGCAAATAACTGATAAAGCGTATAACAAGAGCAGCACACTGAGCAAAGCTATCATTACCATCAAGCTCACCAAGATATATGGGAGGCATATAACCAAGTATTTCTTTATGGAACACGATTGACAAGATAAGATTTATAAGAACTTATCACAAGATATAAGGATCATACACATATATGCAAGGTGTTGGTATGTATGCCCTGAGAGCCAATCATGGGATGATTGGTGGGATACATTAAGATTGATTTGATAAACATCAAAGGCAAGCTTCCAATTCTTTCTGGTTCAGTCATATGAGATAGTGATAGAACAGATTGAATGTCTAGAGAATGACAGTACTCAATGACGTATGCTTTCAGGTTGAGGACCTGAACGATGAGATCATACGGATGCTAAGAGTCTGTACATTCTTGTTATGTCCCTAGTCGGATGTCATTGTGGAAGGTAGATATACATCAATGACACACAAGACTAGATTGTGGTGTTGGTTGATGACAGAATCTCATTAGTCATGATATAGAGATATCAAACCAAACACATAGGTACTTGTTAGAGAACAAGTGTACCAGACAGACCCACCGTGAGTTTGACACATGAAACCATGACATGGTAGTCACAGTCAGTACTCATAGTTATGGTGGTGAGTGTGATTCTTAGACTTGAAATCACTGCACTCAACACATGTCGTTGGGCACACTTTGACATCATCAAACGCAGTCTTGAAACATGGGTTGTTATAAAGGTGATGATTGGGTGGCTTTGACACATGGGGCTTTTGAGGGGTGAGTGATAGATATGGGATTTGTCCCTCCTAAGGGAGTTTGATATCCAAGGCCACTTGATGAGTAGGATTGAAATAGGCGTGCGCACGCATGTGTGAATCAGTATGTGATATTGATGTCATACATATCTCTTCCAATCTACTCTGAGATCAAGAAAGTGAATGAACGTTGACAGGATGACTGTTCCGTGCCTCGAGTTCACTCGGGATATCAGTGACAAAGGAATTATACATTCACTGTAACACCATTCACGTATTGTAGGATTGAAAGTTGTTCTCCAACTTTCTATTTCACTTGGGTAGCACTGATGTGTGACTAGGCACCGCTCTTTGCTTGTGAAGTCATAAATGTTATGGACTCTCACTGCCAACGTGAAATGGACCTGTAGGGTCACACACATAGGATTTAACCTGGAAGAGGAGTTTTGTCCACAAGCAATGTTTAGATTGATTAATAAAGGAGTTTAGTAGTTCAACTAAACACTGAATCAATTGATAGCTCAATATCATATTGTTCAAGGTGTTGGACACATTGATTGGAGTATCAGATTGATTGAAATCACAATTGACTGATTCTGCACAATCTACACTCCCAACTAATCGGTTCATGTGATGAACCGATCAGCTGAGCTTGATGAATCGGTCGGCTCAAGTGTTGAACCGATCAACTCAAGATCAGGGTGAACCGATTGCTTCAAGTGTTGAAACGATCGATTTAACTGGTGCAACCGAGCAAGTTGGGAAAGTAGGATTGGTGAGAATTTTCCTTTTGTTTCAATTGCCCAATTTGATTGGGAAATAGGTTTGGTATTCGATACCAATTAGAAATAAAAGAAGGAAAGTCAATCGGGAACCGACCAGGACCACCAATCGACCGGTTCACTTGTGAACCGACCGGTTGAGGTGTCCCAGCCAACCGGTTCACTTGTGAACTGACCGGTTCAGGTCCCCAATCGACCGTTTCAGTTATGAAACGATCGATTCAGGTTGCGAGTTGGTTGTTTTGTGGAAAATCTCGAACCCTTATACTCCTTCTTTTAGTCGCGCATTGCCCGGGATGGAGAACCCTGTCCCATGACCCTCCTATATATAGGGGTATTGGGGGCTTCTCAAAGACAACTCAGTGCAAACCAATTGCTCTGCAAGTTGTCGTTCTCTCTGGTTTTGGTAGCCAAGAGAGAGCCCGAGCAAGTGCTACCTGATAAGGGAGGCATAGCAAGGGAAGGACAACTACAGAAAGTAATTGGTGCAGGAGAGTGTGTCAGTGACTAGTACGCTGACAGGAGGGTGTGACTCCTTCCAATTCCTTGTGGGACAAGGAGATTGGAGTTCCAGGTGGTCCGTGTCGACTACTTCAGAGGCGGGAGGTTTCTGCCACTCAGGAGGACAACTGTCAATCCCGAAAGTCCAGTGAGATCAGGAGTCTTCAGTCCCGGAGCGACCAGGAGCTGCACAGACACCGTCCAAGACTGGAGTTGAAGACCGCGCAAGGTGCGAGGTATTGTCACCGAGCAAGCCTCGGGACAAGGTATGATTCCATAAACCATCCTTTCCTATTGTATAGACGTTGACGTGTTTCCTTGTTCCGGGTTAGGGGAGAAATTTTTTTGTTTCCGCTGCCTTCTCTGCCTCCCCTAAAACCCAATAGTGGTATCAGAGCCACGTCAAATGCTCTATACTTTAGGGATTATTGATATGATCAATTTTGGTTTGTCGCCTTTATTTATTGCATACGATGCGAATAAAATTGGCTTTATGCATGTCCAATCCTAAATCCACAAATCCCAAATTACATATATGATATGTATTATTAATGCACTCGATATGCGTCACCCTTAAACGAGTTTTGTGGTGGATGTATAGCGTGGTTATGGACAATAAACCCTATCTGTGTATGGTTGTATGTGGTTTCTTGCATCTCGGTCTGCGCACCGATCTTCCTTCTCCTATTCCTGATGTAACTTGAAATAATTCGAGATTTCTTTCCTACCTTTGCTCCCTTCGAATGTAACTCGAGGTTTCCCTTTTTACAATGTAAAATAGGATAGAATTTTATTTCTTGTTATGTCAAAGAACGGAAGACATCCTGACGACAGCTGAGATGATCAGTTCAAGGCGTGAACCGATCGGTTGACATTCCAGACGATCGGTTCAAGGAGTGAACCGATCGGTTGATGATCGGTTCAAGGAGCGAGACGAGTGGGTGGCAGCCATGATGAGATGCACGATGACCAGGCGAACCGATCAGTTGGAGGAGCCAACCGATCGGCTGGTGGCACCCAGACGATCGGGCCAGAACAAGCATGTCATTCATATGATGAGTTGGTCTGCTCGAATGGTAAGGCACAGAGTTCATCTTGTATAGGTTGCATGTGATGTAGACCTAGATGACCGTGATTCCTCTTGGCTCGAGGAATCACATTAGGATGGCCATAATCATCACTTTTATCGTTTTGCATGTTTTATGTGGGATATAGCATGTATATGATACATACTATGTATTGTGGTGATTGGATATGTATATGTATATAAAAACCAAATCCCTCATTAAAATATTAAGTTTTAGATGCCTTCCAAATGAGACACACATGAAAAGCTTGATCGACCAAGTGTGGGCACGCCCTAGAGTGGTGCACCGTCTATCTCGTGGAAGCGTGAAGGATGAATATGTGGGTCTACCAAAGCAGGGTGCATATTCATCGTGTTTGCTTTGGGTCGGACTTAACAAGGTGATCTAGATGGGATCTAGTACCTTGAGGCATGGAGATGATCATGGCAAGGAGTTGCATATGAAATCTTATCAAGAGTTGCATATGATGCAATTGGCAAGAGTTGCCTACCTGAGAGATCTAAGTTGTGAGTGACAACCCTAGCTGGTCCATGGCTTAGAGGATTTCACGATCTTGCCCACTAGAAGGTTGTACGCTGCAATCTTCCAAATTGATGGTGAGGGCTATCAATTTGAACTAAAATAGTGGGAGCGATAATTAATTAAAGGCCTAATTATATCGTCAACTTTTCAAATCAATCAAATAAGTCAAAAATGAGTTTTTGGACTAAAATTGCATATTTCCTTTTGTAGTAAAAATGACAACAAACAACAATCACTTTTCTTTGCGATCGGTCCTTGAAAAGGACAGGCGAAATGGGACAAACTTCCACGACTGGTATAGGACATTGAGAATTGTTGTCACTCAAGAGCGAAAGCTCTATGTCCTGGATACTCCAATTCCAGAGGAACCTGCTCCTAATGCACCAAAGACAGAAAGGGATGCTTACAAGAAGCATTCTGATGATGCCATTGATGCAAAGTGCTTGATGTTGTACTCCATGAACCATGAGTTGCAGAGACAACATGAGAATATGGGTGTCATTGAGATGATTCAGCATCTCAGGAACTTGTATGAAGATCAAGCACGACAAGAGAGATACGATGTCTCAAGGGCACTGTTCAAGTGTGTTATGACAGAAGGAGATCCAGTTGGTCCTCACACACTCAAGATGATTGGGTATGTGGAGAACTTGACAATACTGGGATTTCCACTGAGCCAAGAGTTGGCTACTGACTTGATACTGCAATTGTTGCCAGAATCCTACAGTCAGTTTGTGATGAACTACAACATGAACAACTTTGATAGGCCACTGTCAGAGTTGTTGGGCATGTTGAGGACAGTCGAGACACAGATGAAGAAGGACAAGCCTAATTCTGTGATGGTGAACATGAGCAAGAAGGGCAAGTCCAAGCATAAGGGCAAGGGCAAAGCTAAGAAAAGTTCTGATGCTAGCCAGGAGCCCAAGTCATCTTCAGCTCTCAAAGCCAAGGGAGGCGTGACCAAGAAAGGCAATTGCCACCATTGTCAAAAGCCAGGACATTGTAAAAGGAATTGTCCTCTCTATCTGGAAGAACAAAAGAAGAAGGAGGAGACAGCCGTCTCTACTTAAAGGTGTCATGAATGTAAACTTGTAACACTTTTTGAGGTATATGATACCAAAATGTAAAGTGTAAAGCACTCAATAAATGGGGCAAGTGTTTCCTTCATAGATAGGAGTACTTTAGTTTATTTTCATCCTAAAAGGCATGTAATACAGTTATGAACTGGTATTTCATATTTTCCAATAGATAGAAACACTTTATTTTTGCATATTGTATGACAATGATGGCAATTAATAAATTTGATGTTTCAATCTTTTAAAGATATGATCTTTGTAGCAATGCCATATTTATCTTGTGGTATTTTATATGCATAAGATAAAATGATACCTAAAGGTTAAAGATAACTTAAAAAATCAAATTAGCATCAATCATGAGAAATTCATTTCTAGTTTCCATATGATGGATAAATCTAGACTCTTTTGGTTAGAGAACCAGTAAGAGACATGAATCTCTTATACATGATTAATCAATCTTCACTAATGGTGGTGAGAGAATGATTATCCAATTAGGTATAATACATGTGATGTATTTACATACCTATTGGAACAAATGCTAATACTTAAAATGGTGTTTAGAGAAATACCAATATGAATATCTTGAAGTGTTCAAGATTATCATAGATGAAGTAAAAATTTGGTAAAGTGTTAATTCTTGATGAGATCAATGAATGAAATACTTGGACCAAATGTTTGAGATCCTTATGAGTGATTATGATAGTGTATCATAGTGAACTCGTGATTAAGGCATGGTGATGTCTAAATCAAGAAGGAATTATACTCTAAGGAGTTAGAGAATGATTATTAAATAACTGAATTCTTCTTAATAATAGAATACCCCTCACTAATTTAAGAATCACAAGTGTTGTGAAGTCTTATATCCTTACACCTCAATTATTTATGTGATAAGTTGTTCATGTGATGAGTCAACTATCTAGATGAATATGAGGAACCAAATTTTGAGTTATGGTTTATGACCATTTCATCCTAAATGACATTCATGTGAACCATAAAGTATAGCCTTGATGGTAGCACCCATTGGAGTGAAATCCATAAGTGCAAATGAGTCTTAAGTGTTAAGACACATGGATAACATTTTGAGAAGGATGATGCTTGTTGATTGCAACTAAATGACTAAGACATTTGGCATATGGATACTAAAACTGCATTCCTATGAGGAATAAAACAAGGATGTGTATGTGACACAACCTATAAGGTTTATGAATCCACTAATGCAACTGAAGTCTATAAGTTACAATTGACTAATCAATGTGATTGATTAAGTACAAGAAACTCAGAATTGGATCTTTACTTTGATAATATAGTCAAAGGGTTTGACTGATATGTCAAAGATAAAGAAGGGATCTGTGATTTAGTGGGAGCGTGTTCACATTCCACATGTTGATGTGAAATGGAAATGTTCTAGAATGGAAATCCAAAAGTGGAAATTATTTTAAGGAAGATAGAGATGTTTCCTATGTGATAGGAATAGAGATCTATAGAGATAGTTCTCGAAAACCTCTTGACCTGAAAAGAGAAAGCATACATTGGCAATCTATACTGAAGGGTTCATGCACAGATTCAGTGGGAGAAAAACTTGTCCATGTTACATGGAGTTAGTATCCCAAGGCCAAGTGTCCAATTCTTATGAAGAATGAGAACACTAAGAATAGATGTGGATCTATCATGTATGTAATCATCCCATTATCTTAATGAATTCATCATCTTGTATGTATGACATGGCAATATGATGTGCTCATCCTGATAACTCGTATGTGGGACATGACGAGTGGATGTCTGTCTACTTTCAGTAAGGGTTACTGGAATACCATGAGAACTTGATAAGTACTTGAGAAGTACTACTTCTATGGAGAAAAGGAAGAGTTCAATGTAAAGAGTTACATTGATGCGGACTTCTGAAAGGACAGAAAATTAATCGCAAATATATATATATAGGATATATATAAAAGTGAAAGTTTTTTGATAATTGGTAGTGTTCCAATAAAACCATTTAAAAGGAAATTCCGAGTATCCATGTGTTAGAGAACAGCAATGGATACTATATGGATCTAGAAGTTCATGAGATGAACTTATAGATATTCCGCTCATTGATGACAAGTATGGAATCCTTGATCATGCAATGTGGCTAAAGGTTAGCAAAGGAATACTAGATCGCATATTACGGCAACTCCATCTCATATGTTTGACGTACAGCAAAGAGATGAGAGACGTGCAATTAATACTGACTTTGGCAAGGTGTTGCCATTACTCACTATAATCGCACTAGAGCACAGTAACATGTGGGACATGTTTGAAGATCACTATGAATATGATTCAAAGGGTGATTGGCTCGCAGTGCAAGTGGGAGTCTGTTGGTATGTATGCCATGAGAGCCAATTAATCATGGGATGATTGGTGGGATACATTAAGATTGATTTGATAAACATCAAAGGAAAGCTTCCAATTCTTTCTGGTTTAGTCATATGAGATAGTGATAGAACAGATTGAATGTCTAGAGAATGACATTACTCAATGACGTATGCTTTCAGGTTGAGGACCTGAACGATGAGATCATACGGATGCTAAGAGTCTGTACATTCTTGTTATGTCCCTAGTCGAATGTCATTGTGGAAGGTAGATCGACAGCAATGACACACAAGACTACATTGTAGTGTTGGTTGATGATAGAATCTCATTAGTCATGATATATAGATATCAAACCAAACACATAGGTACTTGTTAGAGAACAAGTACCAGACAGACTGATGAGTGCATACTCATCATGGAATTCAATTGCCTTTTTGGAACAATTTTATCTCTATTACACATCTTTTCATCCTAATATGAATCATAATGTACAAAACTACTTAGTTGATTCAATAGTAAAAGTTTTAACTATATATCATTCATTTAATGCAGGTAAATCAAGAAATTCCACGCATGCAGTCCTAAGACCGTTTGAGCTCTTGCGGTCCCAAGACCGTTTGAATCCATGCGGTGTCAAGACCGTTTGGGTCCATACGGACCCAAGACCGTTTACTAGAATACACAAAGAACGAATGACGAAATCGGTTGCCAAAGAAAACCATACGGTCTCAAGACCGTTTGGGTCCATGTGGTCCCAAGACCGTTTGGGTCCATGCGGTCCCAAGACCGTTTGGGTTCATGCGGTCTCAAGACCGTTTGGATCCATGTGGTTTCAAGACCGTTAGCCGCAAGCGCAAAGACCGATTGAAGAACAGAAGATGTGCGTTCACGCCGAAACCGAGACTGACCTCAAGATCGATCGACGCAAACCGTTTGATGTTGAAACGGTCTCCAAACCATTTGGCACCAAATGGTCTCCAAACCGTTTGTCACCAAACGGTCTCCAGACCGTTTGGAGAGGATATTTCCAGCAACTTATCCAAACCGTTTGGGATCAGATCTGAGCCTATAAATAGACCCCCAGGGTCCTCATTTGGAGGCATCGGATCCGGACACCGTTAGGCTGCCAGAGCATGACTCCGATCAAGTTCCACTCCACCTACTTCTAGTGTTGCATCCAAGGAGGCCGAGAAGAGAAGGAAGATAGAGCAAGGAGTGCATCTTCTTCACCGGGCTGCGACCACTCTCTGCACCGAGCTCATGGCGGATCTCTCTTTCTCTCTCTTCCTTCTTGTATCCTGCATCATGAGCGAGTAGTACCTTTTTTCTGGGGTGCGGGGACTAGCCCCGCTTCCCATGTAAACCATGTTCTTTTGTTAAACTTTCCATGGCAATGTCTATAACTCTTCATTTTGTCGTTAATCGTTAAGCTCGTAGGTTGGTTATTAGCTTGTTTTCATCTTTGTGCTCCCTATGTTGTGAGAACTTCAATGCATGGGCTTGAACTTCGTTTATCAAGTTAGACTCCTTGACGAGAACTTCTGATAAGATTCCTTGAGGTCGTAAGTGTGTGATCTACAAGGGGACGAGCCATCTAGCCTTCGGTGACACTTCTGTGCGCGTGATGCCCGTATGGGGGGTTCACACCCTTAGTTGGATTTTGTATCTTCTTGTTAATCATCGATGTTTACTCATACTTTAATCGTCTACGTGCTTATCAGTTAACGTGGTTGACTCCTTGACGAGAACTTCCGATGGGATTCCTTGAGATCGTAAGTGTATGATCCGTGAGGGGACGAGCCATATAACCTTCAGTGACTTCTGTGCGCCTGACGCCCGTATGGGGGGTTCACAACCTTAGTTGGATGTTGTATCTTCAGAGCCGTAAGACATGTGATCCGGATGGTGACGAGACATCTGATGCCTATGGTGATGCTTACGCGGACCTGACGCCCGTATGGGGGGTTCTGCAGCAGCTCTACTTGGAGTGTTATATCTTGCCTGGATTGTTTACAATGGAGTATGTTTGTGTGTTTAGCGGTGGTCAAACCCGGTACCATCCCAGCGATTCCATATCATTGATCTCAAACCATCTTTAATTCTGCTTTTACTTTCTCACAATTAGTTTAAATAACCCTAAATCAACCAATCGTTCTAAGTATTAGTTTTACTTGAGCTAGATCCAACTGACAAGGATTCTTAAAAATGTTGTCCTTTGGGTTCGATCCTCAACTATACTATGATAAGACTCGTCCGCTTGCGGGTGGTATTATTGCACTTGGTTTTGGTAAAAACTCGGGGATTTCAGCCCCGGGTGAATTTGTTAGTGCATTCAATACACACGTCAAATTCTGGCACCGTTGCTGGGGACAACGGAATCAGTTAGTCTAATCTAGTTCTTTTAAGACTAATCTAGGATTTTGCTTTTTCTTTTGAAACAATCACTTATCTACTTGAATCTGACTCTACCTTGTGGATCTCATTTTCAAAATCTTTCCAATTTTCAGGTGCTACTCAACGCATGGTGCATGCACCGTTCAGACAATCCCAGACTTACCGCGAGCTTTGATCCTGAAATAGATAGAACCTTCCATCGTCAGATCAGAGAGAATCAAGCAAGGATGGAGCAAGAAGAAGAAGTAGCCCGAAGAGTGGCTCAAGCCATCAATGCGCAGAGAGAGAGGCTGATGCAAGAAGCCAGAACTACAGTTCAACAAGAGATCTTAGCGGCACAAGCAGCAGTACAAGCAGCAGAACTACAAAAAGATCTTAGAGAGTTCTCAATCCCAAAAGCTGCAAATGTGTATCATCCGGTACATCCTCCTCTCATCGAAGCCACCAATTTTGAGATTAGAGCACATTGGATAACATTGCTTCAAAACAACCCGTTCTATGGCAAACAAGCGGAGGATAGCCAAGGACATCTTCTGAGATTCATTGACTTATGTGCTATGACAAAGCAAAATGGAGTCTCCGATGATGCCATTCGACTCCGTCTCTTCAAGTATTCCCTCGCTGATAGAGCCATCAGTTGGTACAATTCACTGCAAAGTGAAGCACCCATCACCACCTGGGAGCAACTCCAAAATGCATTTCTGGAAAAGTTCTACCCTCCATCTCTTACATATGAAATTAGGGGCCGGATAACCAATTTCACTCAAGTCCCCGGAGAAACTCTCGATGAAGCGTGGGATAGGTACAAAGAGCTCCTACGCAAATGCCCACACCACGGAATCCCCAAGAATCAACTCATAGAAATATTCTATAGGGGTGTGGAGGATGATGTCAAGATGTTTCTAGATTCCTCATCTGGAGGAAACTTCATGCGACAGAGTTACGACAGCGCATGGAGAGTCGTCACCCTAGGAGCAGAAAATCAAGCCAATTGGGGCAGATCTGTAGGTAAAGGAGTCTTGAAGGTGGCTATGGCTGAAGCTATTCCAGAATACAAGTCTATCACTGAAACCTTGACGGTCTTAGTTGCCAAGAAAGATCATATAGAATCATCTCTAGCTGCTATTGGAAGAGGACATTCGCCCACTAGGCAACAAGAATAGGTCAAGTCCACTTCTCTGTTCTGTGAAGCATGCAAAAGCACAGATCATTCCACTCTATCATGCAATGTTCTCTACGATGTTGTTCTAAGCAATGCTTGTGGACAAGGAGATAATTGCCAGATGGAAAATCTAAATGCTATCAATACCATCCCTGGGAAAAACTATTACAATCTGAATCAAAATAGGAATCACCCAAGCTTCCAATATGGAAACCCTTCAGGAGCTATGAACTCGCATCAATTTGGTCCCAACAATCGATCAAGAGGCCCACCAGGATTTCAGTATAACCAACAACAGACCTTTGGGAACCAAGGAAACTTCAAAGGAAACTTTCAGAATAGGAACTACAATAACTATCAGAACAACTCTCAGTATCAGAACCTGAATCAACAGCAAGGACAAGCAGGACCCATACCTTCTGATGACAAGCTATAAACCATTGAAAAGATGTTGCAAACACAGCAAACGATGATAGCCAACCAACAAGCCCAGCAGAAAGCTATTGAAACTCAACTAGCTCAACTAGTAGCTAGCATCAAGCCACAAGCTGGGGTCTTTGCCGGACAACCTAAAAAAAATCCTAAGCACCCTGAACAGTTGAAGGCAGTTGCCACAAGGTCAGGAAAAGACTATTCAGATCCTCCAGTAAAGACACCTGTGGTTATTACTGACGAAAATGAACCTGTGATGGCTCAAAACTCAACAACACTTGAGTCACAACCAAGGGAAGATAAGACAGATAAGGAAATTCCTGAGAAATCTGCTGATGAAGAAGCTGAAACACCAGAGCCAGATATTCCTATGTATAAGACTCGTATACCCTTCCCCTCCCGCTTGAGGCAAACCAAGCTTGATACTAGATTTAATAAGTTCAAAGAGGCTATGAAGAAGCTCCATGTTGACATACCCTTCTTAGATGCTCTTGCTGAGATATCGACATGGACTAAGTATCTAAAGTCACTTCTCACCAGGAAGTACATCACTGAAGAGTATGAAACTATGAAACTTGCTACAACCACATCGGATATCATACTGAGCAAGATGCCAAAGAAACAAAAAGATCCTGGTTCCTTTGGAATATCATGTCACATTGGTGACTCATCATGCAAGAAAGGATTGGCAGATCTGGGTGCAAGCATCTCAATTATACCATTCAGCCTGTGCAAAAGATTAGGGTTTGCAGAATTGCTTCCTACTGCTATGATTATTCAACTCGCAGACAATTCAATAAAAAGACCGTTAGGAATCCTTGAAGATATCCCAGTCAAGGTGGGCAAGGACACATATGTTCCTTGTGACTTCGTCATTATGGATATAAAAGAAGACACCAGATATCCTCTTATCTTTGGCCGTCCGTTCCTCGCCACTACAAGAGCCCTTATTGATGTTGAAGCAGGTACCTTACTGCTTAGGTTAGGCAAAGAGACTCTGGAGTTCAAAGTTTTCGAAAGTATGAGAAGACCAAGTATACAAGAGGAAGTCTATCTGATTGATTGCGTTGAGCAAATAGCACAACTAAACCAAGAGTATCATGAATCGTACGATCCTTTGGAAACTGCTCTATCTGACCTATCGATCCATGAACCAATCGACAAATGAGAATCCCTCGACTCTGCTGAAGAAGATGATGAAGCAACTTATGAAGTTCTCAAAGCTACCAAAACTACAGAAGAAACAAGCAAAAAACCAGAGGCTCCTGAAATGAATCCCCTACCTGAAGGACTGATGTACATGTTTTTAGACGATCTCAAAGTCTGTCCAGTCATTATAAATTCCAATTTAACAACCGAACAAGAAAAGAAACTTCTGGAGGAATGAAGGGAAAGAAAGAAAGCCATCAAATATAAAATGAGTGACCTCACAGGGGTCACTCAAGCTCTGTGTATGCATAAGATCCCTATGATGGAAGATCACAAGCCGACCATCGAGCATCAACGAAAATTGAATCCAAATATGAAAGAAGTGGTTCATTGTGAGATCATCAAACTTCTCACAGCTGGAATAATCTACCCGCTATCAGATTCACCATGGGTGAGCCCAGTACACGTGGTGCCAAAGAAAGGTGGAACAACTATTATAAGGAATGAAAATGATGAGCTCATCCCCACTCGAATAGTCACCGGGTGGCGGATGTGTATTGATTATAGAAAATTAAATAAGGCTACTCGAAAAGATCATTTTCCTATGCCCTTCCTCGACCAAGTTTTAGAAAGGCTGGCTCATCAAGAATATTTCCATTACCTAGACGGTTACTCTGGATTCTATCAGATTCCCATACATCCAGATGATCAAGAGAAAATGACTTTCACCTGTCCCTTCAGAACATACGCGTTTAAAAGAATGCCATTTGGACTCGGTAACGCACCTGCGACTTTTCAACGTTGCATGTCTGTAATTTTCGTGGGGCTTACGGAAACTATTATGGAAGTCTTCATGGATGATTTTTCTGTATATGGAGACTCATTTGATTCATGTCTAAAGCACCTCTCCCTGGTCCTCAAACGTTGTGAAGAAGCACATCTGGTGCTAAATTGGGAAAAATGCCACTTCATGGTAAGGGAAGGCATTGTCCTGGGCCATAGGGTTAGCAATAGAGGAATTGAAGTAGATAAATCCAAGATTGAAGTGATATCCAAATTGGCTATTCCCATGAATGTGAAAGAAGTTCGCGCCTTCCTTGGTCCCGCTGGATTCTATAGAAGATTCATAAAGGATTTTTCCAAGATAACTAAGCCAATGATGAACCTGCTTCTAAAGGATGCTGATTTCAATTTCAATGAAGAATGTGTCAAAAGCTTCGACACACTGAAGAAGGCCCTTACAACAACCCCCATCATTAGAGATCCTGACTGGGACTATCCCTTTGAAATTATGTGCGATGCCAGTGATTACGCGGTGGGTGCTGTTTTAGGGCAATATATAGAAAAGAAACATTATGTGATCTATTATGCATCAGAAACCCTCGACGAAGCTCAAAGGAATTACGCTACTACTGAGAAAGAACTTCTAGCAGTCATATATGCCTTCGATAAATTCAGATCCTACCTCATTGGTTCGAAGGTCATTGTTTACACAGACCATGCTGCTATTTGTTACCTTCTGGAAAAGAAAGATGCTAAACCAAGGTTGATTAGATGGATCCTCCTGCTACAAGAGTTTGATCTGGAGATAAGGGACAAAAAAGGGACGGAAAATGTTGTAGCAGATCACCTTAGTCGCATCCACACTCTGGATGCTGGGAAGATTCCGATTAATGACTCCCTACCAGACGATCAGCTAATGAGGATCTCGGAAGTTACACCATGGTATTCTGATTTCATAAACTACCTTGCTGCTGGAGTCATCCATCCCCAATGCACCGGGAACGCTCTGAAGAAGTTTATGCATGATGTGAAGCATTATTACTGGGATGAACCATATCTTTTTAAACTTTGCGCTGATGGTTTGTATAGACGTTGTATCGCTAAAGAAGAAGCTCAATCTATCCTAGAACAATGTCACTCAGGACCTGTGGGTGGACATATGAGCTCTAAAAAGACTGCTCTAAAAGTTTTACAATGCGGATTCTTCTGGCCAACCATATCCAAAGATTCTTATGATTTCGTCCTGTCCTGTGACAAATGTCAAAGATCTGGCAATCTAACCAAGAGAGACGAAATGCCGCTGAATCTCTGGTAGGAAGTTGAGATGTTTGATGTCTGGGGAGTGGACTATATGGGCCCATTCCCATCTTCTAATGGATTCTCATACATCCTAGTGGCGGTGGACTACGTCTCCAAATGGGTTGAAGCTACACCAACCGTCACTAGTGATTCAAAACACGTCATCAAATTATTCAAAGATGTTATCTTTCCCCAGTTTGGAGTGTCGCGAACTGTGATATCTAACGGAGGTTCCCACTTTATTGAAAGAAGCTTTGAAACTTCACTAAAAAAGTATGGAGTCTCACATAAGGTAGCTTCACCTTACCATCCACAAACAAGTGGATAGGTAGAGGTCTCCAACCGTCAACTAAAGGCTATTCTTGAGAAAACCGTTGGACGTAATCGAAAAGACTGGTCGACAAAAATCAATTACGCCTTATGGGCCTATCGTACTGCTTATGAAACTCCCCTTGGGACTTCTCCCTTTCGATTGATATATGGAAAGGCTTGCCACCTTCCAGTTGAACTAGAACACAAGGCATGGTGGGCAATTAAACAATTGAACTTCGATATGAAACAAGCAGGCCAAGCCAGGATGCTGCAACTCCATGAGCTGGATGAACTCAGAATGACAGCCTATGAGAATGCACGAATCTACAAAGAACGTACAAAAATTTGGCATGATGGACATCTAAAAAGAAAGGACATACAAGTAGGAGACGAAGTTCTGGTATTCAACTCAAGATTACGGTTATTCCTGGGAAAACTCCATTCCCGTTGATCTGGACCCTTCATCGTCAAAAGCATCTCAACACATGGTGTTTTCTCTCTATGGAGTGACAAGACAAGCGAATTCATAGCAAACAGCCACTGCTTGAAGAGATATTTTACCTCATTTGACATAGGCACTGACACAATGTTAGAACTGGCCAATCCAAAAGACCCACCATGAATCTGAAGGATTCAGTCGAGCCATCGACATAAAACAAAGGCGCTTGTCTGGAGGCAACCTGATCAATAAATCTGCTTCATTTTTCCAAATTTTGTTTTTACCTTATAGTTAACTTTTCCTTAAATAAAATTTGCCTTATGAGATGATTTTTCTTTCAGATAAGAGATCGGAGCTGCGCTGATCGGAACTCAATCACACTCGGCGGTCATAACTGGTGTAACCTTTCCCCTCCATCTTGGATTTAGGGTTTGCTCAGCACGAGAAAATCTCTAAGTTCGGGGTGGAGGGTGGGTGGTACGTGCTTCACTTCCACATACACCCTCTTTTTTATACTCACTTTGTCTCTATCATAAAAAATTTCAAAATTTTCAAAAATTTTGAACAGATACCTGATGAATTTTTGACACTTGTTGATAAAATGTAACTATCTATCTTGCTATGCATCTTCTATCATAATATCCTCCTTATTCGAAGTAAATCCTCAAGAGGACTGGTTTTTGAAACATGCCTTTTGCCTGAAATCATCCTATGAAGCTTATGATTCCTAACATCATAATACTTTTTACAAAAATGATAAGTATCTGTCAAACTAATAGGGATCAAACACGTTGTGCTTCCTAACTGACTAGTGGAACAATGGCCCGGAATCCCCACCGGATCCGCATCAAGTCATTATTTGAGCAGAGTATGACAAAGAGAATAACCCAATTTTGAATTGTAAATCAAGTTGCATTCTGATCTGAACTCTCTTCTACACTTCTTCTATCATCTTCGTACCCCTCCATCCATCAAAAGCAACAACATAGTCGAATATGGGACAAACCCTAAGTTCGGGGTGGCACGCCACTTCCCCCTTATCCGCTTCTTCCATACCCCTCGCAATAAAGGGGTGTACCACTAAAAATGCAATCTCGAGTCGAATAGAGGAGAGATCTGCAAACAAAATATACCAAAGTGCACACAAAAAGAAATGCAATCTCGAGTCGAATAGAGGAGAGATTTGCACACAAAAAAATGCAATAAATGAAATGGCAAAACAAATAAAAATCTCGAGTCGAATAGAGGAGATATTTACTTCTTATTTCCATACCACCTTTCACCCCGTTTTCTACCTAAGGGCACAATGCATGCCCCCACCATCCTGAAATACACCAGTGTCAGATCGAATGCACACTTGTTGATTCTGCGGGTAGCTCTGGACTCTTACAAAACTCTTTGACATGCTTCTTGTCGGAAAAGGTGAGGAGGAAGTGATGTTGGAAAATGAACTCAGGAACGAAGCTATAGTAAGACGTGTTTAGTGGTCCCAGGAGGTTGAGTTACTGATTCATACTGAGCAGAAAGAAAACATTCGTGATGTGAAGATGAAGCAATCACACAGATTGAAAGTATTTCATTAGGCAACCGTTTCAAATTTTATGTTACTCGAGGACGAGCAACATTTAAGTTCGGGGTGTTTTGATGAGTGCATACTCATCATGGAATTCAATTGCCTTTTTGGAACAATTTCATCTCTATTTCACATCTTTTCATCCTAATATGAATCATAATGTACAAAACTACTTAGTTGATTCAATAATCAAAGTTTTAACTAAACATCATTCATTTAATGCAGGTAAATCAAGCAATTCCACGCATGCGGTCCTAAGACCATTTGAGCTCTTGTGGTCCCAAGACCGTTTGAATACATGCGGTCTCAAGACCGTTTGGGTCCATACGGACCCAAGACTGTTTGCTGGAATACGTGAAGAACGAATGACGAAATCGGTTGCCAAAGAAAACTATGCGGTCCCAAGACCGTTTGGGTCCATGCGGTCCCAAGACCGTTTGGGTCCCATGCGGTCCCAAGACCGTTTGGGTCCATGCGGTCCCAAGACCGTTTGGGTCCATGCGGTTCCAAGACCGTTTGGGTCCATGCGGTCCCAAGACCGTTTGGGTCCATGCGGTCTCAAGACCATTTGGATCCATGCGGTTTCCAAGACCGTTTGCCGCAAGTGCAAAGACCGATTGAAGAACAGAAGTTGTGCGTTCACGTCGAAACCGAGACCGACCTCATGATCGATCGACGCAAACCGTTTGGCACGAAACGGTCTCCAGGCCGTTTGGAGAGGATATTTCCAGCAACTTATCCAAACCGTTTGGGATCAGATCTGAGCCTATAAATAGACCCCCAGGGTCCTCATTTGGAGGCATCAGATCCGGACACCGTTAGGCTGCCAGAGAACGACTCCGATCAAGTTCCACTCCACCTAGTGCTAGTGTTGCATCCAAGGAGGCTGAGAAGAGAAGGAAGACGGAGCAAGGAGCGCATCTTCTTTACCGGGATGCGACCACTGTCTGCACCGAGCTCATGGTGGATCTCTCTTTCTCTCTCTTCCTACTTGTATCTCTCATCATGAGTGAGTAGTACCTTTTCACTGGGGTGCGGGGACTAGCCCTGCTGCCCATGCAAACCATGTTCTTTTGTTAAACTTTCCATGGCAATGTATATAACTCTTCATTTTGTCGTTAATCGTTAAGCTCGTAGGTTGGTTATTTGCTTGTTTTCATCTTTGTTCTCCCTATGTTGCGAGAACTTCAAAGCATGGGCTTGAACGTCATTTATCAAGTTAGACTCCTTGACGAGAACTTCTGATAGGATTCCTTGAGGTCGTAAGTGTGTGATCCGTGAGGGGACGATCCATCTAGCCTTCGGTGACGCTTCTGTGCGCGTGACGCCTGTATGGGGGGTTCACAGCCTTAGTTGGATTTTGTATCTTCTTGTTAATCGTCGATGTTTACTCGTACTTTAATCGTCTACGTGCTTATCGGTTAACGTGGTTGACTCCTTGACAAGAACTTCCGATGGGAATCCTTGAGGTCGTAAGTGTATGATCCGCGAGGGGACGAGCCATCTAACCTTCGGTGACGCTTCTGTGCGCCTAACGCCTGTATGGGGGGTTCACAGCCTTAGTTGGATGTTGTATCTTCAGAGCCGTAAGACACGTGATCCGGATGGTGATGAGACATCTGATGCCTATGGTGATACTTACGCAGACCTGACACCCGTATGGGGGGTTCTACAGCAGCTCTACTTGGAGTGTTATATCTTGCCTGGATTGTTTACAATGGAGTATGTTTGTGTGTTTAGCGGTGGTCAAACCCGGTACCATCCCAGAGATTCCATATCATTGATCTCAAACCATATTTAATTCCACTTTTACTTTCTCGCAATTAGTTTAAACAACCCCAAATCAACCAATCGTTCTAAATATTAGTTTTACTTGAGCTAGATCCAACTGACAAGGATTCTTAAAAATGTTGTCCTTTGGGTTCGATCCTCAACTATACTACGATAAGACTCGTCCGCTTGCAGGTGGTATTATTGCACTTGGTTTTGGCAAAAACTCGGGGATTTCAGCCCCGGGTGAATTTGTTAGTGCATTCAATACACACGTCACAGACCCACCGTGAGTTTGACACATGGAACCATGACATGGTAGTCACAGTCAGTACTCTTAGTGATGGTGGTGAGTGTGATTCTTAGACCTAAAATCACTGCACTCAACACATGTCGTTGGGCACACTTTGACATCATCAAACGCAGTGTTGAAACATGGGTTGTTATAAAGGTGATGATTGGGTAGCTTTGACACATGGGGCTTTTGAGGGTTGAGTGATAGATATGGGATTTGTCCCTCCTGAGGGAGTTTGATATCCAAGGCCACTTGATGAGTAGGATTGAAATAGGCGTGTGCACACATGTTTGAATCAGTATGTGATATTGATGTCATACATATCTCTTCCAATCTACTCTGAGATCAAGAAAGTGAATGAACGTTGACAGGATGATTGTTCTATGCCTTGAGTTCATTCGGGATATCAGTGACAAAGGAATTATACATTCACTGTAACACCATTCACGGATTGTAGGATTGAAAGTTGTTCTCCAACTTTCTATTTCACTTGGGTGGCACTGATGTGTGACTAGGCACCGCTCTTTGCTTGTGAAGTCATAAATGTTATGGACTCTCACTGCCAACGTGAAATGGACCTGTAGGGTCACACACATAGGATTTAACCTAGAAGAGGAGTTTTGTCCACAAGCAATGCTTAGATTGATTACTATAGGAGTTTCGTAGTTCAATTAAACACTCAATCAATTGATAGCTCAATATCATATTGTTCAAGGTGTTGGACACATTGATTGGAGTATCGGATTGATTGAAATCGCAATTGACTGATTCTACACAATCTGCACTCCCAACCGATCGATTCATGTGATGAACCGGTCGGCTCAAGTGTTAAACCGATCAGCTCAAGATCAGGGTGAACTGATTGCTTCAAGTGTTGAAACGATCGATTTGATTGGTGCAACCGAGCAAGTTGGGAAAGTAGGATTGGTGAGAATTTTCCTTTCATTTCAATTGCCCAATTTGATTGGGAAATAGGATTGGTATTCGATACCAATTAGAAACAAAAGAAGGAAAATCAATCGGGAATCGACCAGGACCACCAACCGACCGGTTCACTTGTGAACTGACCAGTTGAGGTGTCCCAACTGACCGATTCACTTGTGAACCGATCGGTTCAGGTCCCCAACCGACCGTTTCAATTATGAAACGATCGGTTCAGGTTGCGAGTTGGTTGTTTTGTGGAAAATCTTGAACCCTTCTACTCCTGCTTTTCGTCCCGCATTGTCTGGGATGGAGAACCCTATCCCATGACCCTCCTATATATATAGGGGTATTGGGGGCTTCTCAAAGAAAACTCAGTGCAAACCAATTGCTCTGCAAGTTGTCATTCTCTCTGGTTTTGGTAACCAAGAGAGAGCCCGAGAAAGTGCTACCCGATAAGGGAGGCATAGCAAGGGAAAGACAACTGCAAAAAGCAATTGGTGCAGGAGAGTGTGTCAGTGACTAGTACGCTGACAGGAGGGTGCGACTCCTTCCAATTCCTTGTGGGACAAGGAGATTGGAGTTCCAAGTGGTCTGTGTGGATTACTTCAGAGGCGGGAGGTTTCTGTCGCTCAGGAGGACAACTGTCAATCTCGACAGTCCGGTGAGATCAGGAATCTTCGGTCCCGGTGTGACCAGGAGCTGCACAGACACCGTCCAAGACCGGAGTTGAAGATCGCGCAAGGCGCGAGATATTGTCGCCGAGCAAGCCTCAGGACAAGGTATGATTCCACAAACCATCCTTTCCTATTGTATAGACGTTGACGCGTTTCCTTGTTCCGAGTTTGGGGAGAAATTTGTTTTGTTTCCACTGCCTTCTCTGCCTCCCCTAAAACCCAACACAAGGTGTAACTAGAACAACTATATAAGCAAGGCCTCAATCAATGTTCCGTGTTTTGCTCTAAGCAAGATTTACCATTTAGCTGGATTACATTTTATTATGCCCTGAGGAAGTGAGCCTTCCCTGCTCAAATCCAACCATTGGCTGCAAAGCCCAATCCGGTGCCATACAAGGTCTAAGGAGATCCATACTCCATGACCTCACCTTCTCGTGGTCAGTACACGAATCATCAAGCAAGACCGCAGTCTTATGTGAAAAAGCACTAGAGGGGGGTGAATAGGGTTTTATGATAATTTTAATATAATTTAACTCAAACAACCACAATTGAAATAATAATAAGGAGACAAGGTGTTTAGAGTGGTTCCAACCTTAGCAAATACTAAGGCATTCAATCCACTACCCGGTTGCTTACCCAACCGAGATTTTGAAAGTATTAAATTTTATTACATGCATAGATTGATTTTCATGTGCTTGTGTCTTTCTCCAACTAGGTTTTTGATAATCTTTTCCTTTAGGATTAAAACCTAGTCCTCTCCTTCCAATTTGATGATAAGAATTATTTAGAATTTTATCAAGGGTACTTAACAATCTCATCCATTCTTTTATTTATGTCTAACTTTGCTTGATCTAGATTAGATAACAAGGAATCTCTTTCTTTCACAATAGTATCATAATCTAGATGTGTACACAAAACGGGTTGTTTTTTAAGATCATTTACTTGAGTTTGCAAGTTTATCTTTTCTAGGGAAAGAAGATTGCAATTTGCTTCTACTAATTTTAGCTTAATATCATGATCTTCAATAATCTTTTTAAGATCTTCATTTTTAGATGTGAGAGAAAGTAGTTTAGCATGTAACTCATCATTTACTTTATTAGATTTCTTTAATTTCTTCTTGCACTCAATATATTTATTATGTGTCTCTTCAAGACTAGCAATTAACTCTTCTTTAGATAAATCAAAAAGGCTTACCTCTTCTTCTTCTTCTTCACTTATTGTAGCAATAAGGCAATTTCTGTGCACCTCTTCCTTCTTCTCTCTCCATGGGAAACTAAATGTTGTGTGACTTGTTCATAAGCACCAATTGCAACTTGTTGAAGATTGGTCCATGCTTTTCGTTTGCTTGCGGTTGTAGACACCACCACCCTTCATTCTTCAAGACTCGATTAGAGTTCCTTGAAGCCTGCTCTGATCCCAATTGAAAAAACACTAGAGGGGGGTTAATAGGGTTTTATGATAATTTTAATATAATTTAAATTAAACAACCACAATTGAAATAATAAGAAGGAGACAAGGTGTTTAGAGTCGTTCCAACCTTAGCAAATACTAAGGCAGTCAATCCACTACTCGGTTGCTTACCCAACTGGGATTTTGAAAGTATTAAATTTTATTACCTCTCAAGGAATTTACATAAAATTACAATACTTTCTACACCCTTTGAACATCCTTCACTTTGAAGTAGTTGCACCAACTTTGAAGCAGCCTTCTTGAAGTAACTTCAAGCTCCCCCTTGAAGTAGCCTTCCTCTTGAAGTAGCTTCCCGTTGCAACAACCTTCTAGAAGTAGTCCAAAGCCTCCTTCTTCACCAAGAAGATTAAACCCTCTCCAATCTGTAGCCTCCAACCCTAGGAGTAGCAAGGAGAGTACAAGAAATAAGAGTGAACAAGAAAGGAAATGGAAATTACAATTACCACTTTGAAGCACAAGGCTTGATTTGCCTATATCAAGTGTATAGATCTCCTAACCAACGAATATTGAAGTGTAGGTTTGGTGGATAGGAGATGCTAGCCTATAGGGCACGAATTAGGAGCAAGGGAATGAATGGCCAATGCTAGTGTTGCTCAATTTCTCAAAACAGATTTCCAATTGCAAGTATAAACTCCAGTATTGCACAAGTGTATATCAGTGAGTTTAGGTGTCCTAAGGCATGTCCTATTTATAGGAATGTCTTACAAGTGCTTAAGGATGTTCTAGACACTTTCTAGGGGGTTCCAAGTTCTTAACTAGCCGTTAGGTACACTTTAGTTGCTTTAGCAATGGATAGTTAATTAATTCTGAAAGTTGCAGATAGAACACATCTCGGTCAAAGAATTGTCGACCGAGAGTCCTTCTCGATCGAGGACTTGTCGACCGAAAGACTGTCTGGAGCAAGTGTATACAACGTTCATCTCCAACTTCCAACTACCTTGTCTGCTGTGTCTAACGACTACTTGGGTCTTTCTCGGTCGAGGAGTTTGTCGACCGAGAATGTCTCGGTCGAGGAGTTTGTCGAACGAGAATAACCCTGTTTCAATGTTTTAAGCTTAGTACTAAATTTGTGTATGAGTGTGCATTTGTGACACTAATGTAGGGGATGACCTATCTAAGTGTATTGATTGGCTAGGGAAGATCTAATGCTTGATTTACATGATGTCTAAGTACTTGGACATTATATACTTGTACAAGTTTTACAATTGATTACAATCATGAAATAACAACAATTCAAGCATATAGATTTCCCAAATCTTTGTCATCCACCTTATTCCTGCAACACTCAAGTAGCACGTTATATCGACAAGAATGAAATGTGTGTCATCATCAAAACAAAGGGATTATACTAATGTCCAATTTAGCCAACCATCTCCCCCTTTTTGAAGATGACAAACATTTCCTAAATATAAAATAAGGAAGTATAAATCATGTGAGTTTCATACCTGAAATTTACCTTTTGTAGACATTCTTATTTTACAAGTGAATGTTGGCCGAGATATTATGAAACTTATTTTAATTTTATGTTTTTGATTTTATATTATTTCTCCCCCTTTGTCATTTCAAAAAGATATCTAAGATAATCATATAGTATGACTTTTTATTTTTCCCTCTTAATTTTATGCTTTGCTCCCCCTTAAAGAGATATTAAAACAAGGGATTAATGCACATCAATTAATAGTAAATTTAGCTACAATTTAATTTTCAATCATATGCAAGAATTTGTACACTGTGTGATTCATTTCATATATTACTCCCCTTATTTTTATGCTCTACTATAATATTCTTATAAAACATGTATATGTTCAAATGAAGCCATAGGAAAACACTTTTATTAATAATAACTTAGTGCTCCTAAAATTGTTAAGATGACCCATAAAACATGACATACTTGCTTATAAAAATATATCCATTACAATCATTACAGAGATAATCATTCCATTACAACCATTACAAAGAAAACTCATAATCTCACTGAAAAGACCGAAGGATTAAATCAATATATGGGTCTCTTCCAAGAAAGGGCTCATCTCCATAATACTTGACCAATGTCTGCCACTCCAAGGCACCTGTCTTGGTTAAGGCATAAGCTTCCAAGAAGGTGGGAACACGATCAAAGCGAAAGTGGGCAGCAATGTCTTGAAGTTGAATCGGAGAAAACTGAGTATGTGGGAGATCAGGAGATGGTGGAGGTGGAATTTGGTAGTAGTTGTAGGAAGGATTGTATGGATTTATCATGCCAGAATTTAGGGAATAAGGATATTCATCAGGTTGGTTAGGAGAGAGAGCTTGCATCCTTTGGTTTAAATAAGTCATGGCATGGTGATTGTAATCTAATTGCCTACTCAGATGATATTGGGATCCAACAATGTATGTTAAGGTGTTTGTAATGGGATCATAGGGTAGGTTGGTAGGAGGAGGTGGTGGAGGTATGTCTTGAGTGGATGTCTCCCCTTCAGTCCTAGCCCTTTTGTGGCCAAAGTCGATTCCCATCTTCTCCACTGTATTTTTACTTATCTTTTGAGGTTTTCTATCCCATGTGTAACCTAGATCCTCAATATTCTTTTTAAGAAAATGTTGAGTGATTTGGCACACAAAGTCAGCATAAGGTAGATTGCCAGAAAACTCAAGCATATTCTTAAGGATGATACGAATAAAATTTATGGGAATACCTTTGAGAATGGCATAGATAAGGTACATACGAAAAGTGGGTACTTCAGATTTGTTTGCTCTAGGATGGATATTGGTGGCAACAATGAGATTTATGATCCTAGCTTCTGGTTTTAAGTTTATGGCATAATAGGTACCCCTATCTTCATGACAAGTCGTATTGGATTGAAAGATGGCTCTTTTGATGTCACTAAGGCTAGTGGTAGTGTCATCTTGGGAGAGTTTATTGAGTGGATTTCCTATGGTGAGATAAAGAAAATCTTTATATTCTTCTATGTCTATGTTAAGCATATCAAGAATGCCCTCCTCCGTAAAATGGAATCCATACCCATTAACCATAGAAGAGAAGGAATCATGGTCAGGATGTGGGGTTAAATTGGCATAGAATTCATTAACTACTTTGGAGGAGTAGGAATGGAAGGAGGGAGTCAGAAAACCAGTCAAATGTTGCACCTCAAAGAGTTCCTCCAGATCGACAATGTTGTGGAAGTCCATGATGTCGACTGGCCATCGTGGAAGAGGAGTTCTTGAGGAGAGCCTGAGGTAGTGATCGCCTGCAACTGCGTCGTTGAAGGAAATGTCGTTGATGAATGACAGCGCTGGAGAGACCGTCCTTCCTTTCCTAGCTGAAACTTGCTTCTTTCCATGCGTTGACGATGAAGCCATCTCGTTGCTTTGAAGTGGAGAAGTAGCAAGCAAGACTTGGATGTAGAGAAGCTAAATATTTGCACAAGAATGCACTAGAGAGGAGCTAGAGAAGTGAGAATGTGAAGGTGTGAAGAAATGGGTCGTTTTGGGAGCTATTTATAGAAAAACAGAACCTATTTCGGTCGACAATTTGTCGACCGATGACCACAACGGTCATTTCCCTAGATGCTCCTCTGGGTCATCCAACGGTCGATCAAAAACTAGCAGTTATTATATTTTTTTAATTTATATTTTAATCAAAATATTGCCTTTTAATTCACGCAAATTGAGGTTCACAGGGTCGGCCTCGGACAAGCATTTTTTCGACCGACGTCGGCTCGATCGAACATTTTGTCGACTGAAAGTATATCTGTGAACGACTGTACATCCTTTTCTTGGTGAGTATCAGTCGAGAAGGATAGCCAACTGATATGTTTTCAGTCAACGAATTCATCGACCGAGTTTGTCTCGGTCGAAAAGTTTTGCTGACCGACAAAGTTGCTGTGAATAGAATTTTGAGCTAGTTTTTAATGCAAGTGATAGACTGGATTTGTAGAGCATATATATATATGTTCTAGGGGAGTAATGATGTAATCATTTTGAGCATATAATGTAATAATGTAGAGAATATAATTTAATTATTGTCTAGAATATTTGAGCAATTTTAAGGTCATAACTAATTTTTAAGATTTGATTTTGACCTTTTATCAAAAGCATATTTTGAAAAATGATACTAAGATCAAGTACAGTAAAATGATGTACAAATAAGCATTTTGTCAAGCTTATTTTAGGTCAACCTTGACTACGACCATAGCGCCCCTTGGTGAAATTTGATTTCAACCAAGAGGCAATTTCCTGCATATTTACGGTTTAAACAATCATATGTGAAGTATAATGTCTGTAGGTAACTTGATTAAATAAATATCAATTTGAAGCATTTTGAGTGATGAAGATGTTTGTCCTTGATTTTCCTAGAATGTATGTTTTATATTCATATAAGCTTTGCTATGGGTACATAAATGTCAAATCCCATTTCTTCTTGTACCCTTGTTTTCAGATAAGGTCCTTTAGAAGCATATTTCCTTGAGCAATATTATTGTCTTAGAGTCAAGATTTTGCTTTTGATTTCAAAAGCATTAATATTTTTGTTCTAAGAAACACAATATCATTATCTATTTTGTCAAGATGCATACATGCCATAGAGTTTTACTGTTTTGCAAATTTTCACCATCATCTATATTTGTAATGTGTTGAATGACAATGATCATCCATTTATGGTTTGTATATATATGGATCAAAGATTATTTTAGACAAACTAATGAAGTATAATGATCATGGTGCAATAATTATGATGGAACAGTAGAAGCATATCAGTGATCAAGATAGAATCATGAAATACAATGATTATGACCACATGGATCCTATATAGATAGATCAAGAAGTACTTAGCATAAACCATGTGGATTATGATAAAAACAATGATTTCTTTTATTATGGTTTATATTTTAAGTCAAAACATTTAGAGAATAAACCAAAATAATCTCAGTCATGGTTCATAGATTTTCAATTTTAAGGCAAACCATATTAATTAACTTTTTTATGAATATGATTTGTTCAAGATCAATCTTCATATAATACTTTTGCAATATATTTAAGGATTTCATATTCATAATGTTATATCTTAATTAATGATGCAAAAGATCAGTATGTCTTGTTTCAAAGATGGTTTCCAAGATTTATTCTTGATTTGCATATTAAATCAATATATTAATAACAAATTGATAGCAAACTAGATTAATTGAAAACAGGTTCAACAGAACTTGATTCGGTCGACTAATGTTTGACCGACAGTGTTTTCAGTCGAACAGTTTCTTGATCGAGAAAGTTTCTGTACTATTTTTCAGTAATTGTTTACAAGTAAATCATATGTCATTTTTCAATTTCAATTATGCAATTTGAGAACTCAGTTTAGTTGAGATAGCATGTATGAATATCAAAGTAGCATTTTGATCAAATCTCAACTAATTATATTCAAATCTTTATGTATTGAGGATCCTATTTAAAGCAAATTTTCAAAGATGTGTCTCTGTAGATTTTAAGATGTATATTTTCAAGTTGGAATTTTTAATTACTTGAATCAATTTGTTATCTCATTATGTTAAGTTGAGATAGACATATAGATATACAACTAGAGTCTTTGGTCATATCTCAACTTAATCTTGTTCATTTAGTTTGGGGGTTTTGGAACCCATACTAACTCAACATCCTTTTTCTTGTATGGACATGAAAAGGAATAATGTCCAAGACGCAAACAATAATGACAACATATAGAATCAACCTCATTTCTCTTTCTATGATTTTGTTCTAGGTTGTTCTTGGGTACATATGTATATTTGCCTTTAGGTACATGCATAGATTGATTTTCATGCGCTTGTGTCTTTCTCCAACTAGGTTTTTGATAAGCTTTTCCTTTAGGATTAAAACCTAGTCCTCTCCTTCCAATTTGATGATAAGAATTATTTAGAATTTTATCAAGGGTATCATTGTTATTCAACCTACTAACTTTTTGTTGCAACTTAACAATCTCATCCATTCTTTTATTTATGTCTAACTTTGCTTGATCTAGATTAGATAACAAGGAATCTCTTTCTTTCACAATAGCATCATAATCTAGATGTGAACACAAAATGGGTTGTTTTTTAAGATCATTTACTTGAGTTTGCAAGTTTATCTTTTCTAGGGAAAGAAGATTGCAATTTGCTTCTATTGATTTCAGCTTAATATCATGATCTTCAATAATATTTTTAAGATCTTCATTTTCAGATGTGAGAGCAAGTAGTTTAGCATGTAACTCATCATTTACTTTATTAGATTTCTTTAATTTCTTCTTGCACTCAATATATTTATTATGTGTCTCTTCAAGACTAGAAATTAACTCTTCTTTAGATAAATCAAAAAGGCTTACCTCTTCTTCTTCTTCACTTATTGTAGCAATAAGGCAATTTTTGTGCACCTCTTCCTTCTTCTCTCTCCATGGGCAACTAAGTGTTGTGTGACTTGTTCCTAAGCACCAATTGCAACTTGTTGAAGATTGGTCCATGCTTTTTGTTTTCTTGCATTTGTAGACAGCACCACCCTTCATTCTTCAAGACTCGATTAGAGCTCCTTGAAGCCTTCTCTGATCCCAATTGAAAAAACACTAGAGGGGTGTTAATAGGGTTTTATGATAATTTTAATATAATTTAAATCAAACAACCACAATTGAAATAATAAGAAGGAGACACGGTGTTTAGAGTGGTTCAAACCTTAACAAATACTAAGGCAGTCAATCCACTACTCGGTTGCTTACCCAACCGGGATTTTGAAAGTATTAAATTTTATTACCTCTCAAGGAATTTACATAAAATTACAATACTTTCTACACCCTTTGAACAACCTTCACTTTGAAGTAGTTGCACCAACTTTGAAGCAGCCTTCTTGAAGTAACTTCAAGCTCCCCCTTGACGTAGCCTTCCTCTTAAAGTAGCTTCCCGTTGCAACAGCCTTCTAGAAGTAGTCCAAAGCCTCCTTCATCACCAAGAAGATTAAACCCTCTCCAATTCACAGCCTCCAACCCTAGGAGTAGCAAGGAGAGTACAAGAAATAAGAGTGAACAAGAAAGGAAATGGAAATTATAATTACCACTTTGAAGCACAAGGCTTGATTTGCCTATATCAAGCGTATAGATCTCCTAACCAATGAATATTGAAGTGTAGGTTTGGTGGATAGGAGATGCTAGCCTATAGGGCACGAATTAGGAGCAAGGGAATGAATGGCCAATGCTAGTGTTGCTCAATTGCTCAAAATAGATTGCCAATTGCAAGTGTAAACTCCAGTATTCCACAAGTGTATATTAGTGAGTTTAGGTGTCCTAAGGCATGTCCTATTTATAGGAATGTCCTACAAGTGCTTAAGGACGTTCTAGACACTTTCTAGGGGGTTCCAAGTGCTAAACTAGCCGTTAGGTACACTTTAGTTGCCTTAGCAATGGATAGTTAATTAATTTTAAAAGTTGCAGACAGAACACATCTCGGTCGAAGAATTGTCGACCGAGAGTCCTTCTCGGTCGAGGACTTGTCGACCGAAAGACTGTCTGGAGCAAGTGTATACAACGTTCATCTCCAACTGCCAACTACCTTGTCTGATGTGTCTAACGACTACTTGGGTCTTTCTTGGTCGAGGAGTTTGTCGACCGAGAATGTCTTGATCGAGGAGTTTGTCGACCACGAATAACCCTGTTTCAATGTTTTAAGCTTAGTACTAAATTTGTGTATGAGTGTGCATTTGTGACACTAATGTAGGGAATGACCTATCTAAGTGTAGTGATTGGCTAGGGAAGATCTAACGCTTGATTTACATGATGTCAAAGTACTTGTACATTATATACTTGTACAAGTTTTACAATTGATTACAATCATGAAATAACAACAATTCAAGCATATAGATTTCCCAAATCTTTGTCATCCACCTTATTCCTGCAACACTCAAGTAGCACATTAGATCAACAAGAATGAAATATTTGTTATCATCAAAACAAAGGGATTATATTAATGTCCAATTTAGCCAACATTATGCATATAGGGCCTCAGCCTCTGGGCCAGCTCCGCAAGCTACCCATATCTCTATCTCACCTCATCATAGATGCTAGTGCATACATATGAGCCAAGAACGCATCATGCTCATCATCACATATCCTGAGCCATGGGTATGTTCACCATTCTCATATATCCTGAGTCTGCAACCATAGTTGCACTCGACCCTCCTATTTTAGGCTAGGGGAAACCTCGCATATTCAATAATATGCACTCCAGGTAATCCCGCAGGATAAACCTGTTTCACCATCACCAAATACTGGCGGTAATGGATCTATGGCCAGGGAAAACTACATGATATGTTCATCTATAACTGATTAGTATATTTTAAGCCAATTGTCGAGGCAAAACAAAATGTAACATAGCCTTATAGAATTACATCATTATTGCCATCAACATATTGTCCTGGGACCTCAATCCCTCATGATATCAACCACTACCTCTCAAGGCATCATAATCATGCATCAGCATCCTGGGAACACATCCCTCATCTCATTATCAGAGGATAACACCTCAACTAGGCACTCAGCCTTATATCAGGTCCTCAGACCTATCAACTTGTTATTTCATTAACAAGGATTATCATCACATTGTGCTAGTCAAAGAAAATATATCTCATAGCTCTTACCAGGCTACGAATCCACATGAAATACCTACATGGTTAGTATACACATTCATCATAAACATATATCATGCCCCATACTTGTGATCATAGGCATGTGTCACACCATCATGTGAAGCAACATCATATGCTTCCAAACATACCTGGTTCTCAACCTATCATTTTAACTCACCAACATATTTGTAGGATTCAAGGTAATTACATCATATCACTTGTGTTATCATTATTAATAGAGAACTATCAACTATATACGTTTTGGGTTATCAGAACCCTCACCAAAACTCCTGCAACCCTCACTACAGGTATGGCGAACAGTGACAACCCTCACCAAAGGGTGTATCGACTAGGGTTCCAAACCCTAAAGCATATGCACCATCGAAACGGCCAACAACACACCATCCTATCATGCACTAGGGTTAGGGTTTCTATCAGCCAACCCTCTCAACAAGAAGCATATTGACCAAGAGTATGGCGCCCAAGACGCCCTGACATCCAACCATACCCCCTATCGTCTAGGGAACCCTTATGACGGCCAAGGCACCCTATCGTCCAAGGCATGGTAACCACTAAGGCACCATATCGACCAACTCACTACGACGTCATCTAGGATTCTTATACAACCATCATATCGGGCACCAAGCCACCAAGCTCAGCATAGAATATCGACCAAGATCATCACAAGATGTGTCGTGCATGGCACACATCAAGGTGTAACACCCAAGCCCCAACTCCACAAGGAGTACCGGCCAAGCCCTTCTAGGCATATCGACCAAAGGAACAACACCACTAGGATACTCACTAAGATGCACCATCCAACTCATATCGGGCATCGCCACAAGGAAACCCTATCGCCCAACACAAGGATAGCCTACTAGGCTCCATATTAGCCAAAGCATAATGGGCACCAAGCCAACTATCTCAACAAGGTAGGGGTATCGGGCAACCTTACTTCAAGATGTATCATTCAAAGCACAAGATATAAGGTGTATCACCCAAACTCTACCCCAAACCAGGAGGACCATATGGGCATCAAACCAACCATCTCAACTAGGTGTGTCGCCTAAGGGTACAACTCAAGACAAGGCTATCGGGCAACACTATCCCAAGGTCATATCGTGCAAGACACAACCCAACAAGATCATCTTCAACCTCGAGCACAAGGGCACCAAACCCTAATTGATCAAGAAGATTGCCTCACCTCTCAACAACCAAGAGAGAGGGGTTTTGCACAAACTCTATCACAAATCGGGCAACCATAAGGACCAACCTCAACATAGGTCATCATATATCCAAAATCTCACCTCTTTAATCCATGGTGAGAGGAGGGTGTTGCTCAAGCAACTAGGATGTAGGCTCACCTCTCAACAACCAAGAGAGAGGGGTATTGCCCACATCACTAGAGCTCAAACTCACTTCTAAAGAACCAAGGAGAGAAAGGGGTATTTCTCAACAAGGAGACCCTAAACCATGGTTTGGCCCACTAGGTCCAAAGGTATATAAACCATCAACAACATCAACAACATCATGCTCATAATATCCATAAGATCAACAACATGTACTAGAGCAAGAAACATAACATGCATTGGTTGATCATCATCATATATGAAACATGCAACATGGAGAAGGTAGTATAGATAGGGTTAGAAGTTATGTAACCCGCCTTAAGCGAACTCCTCAAGCTCCAAAGATCCAAGCTTTAAACTCCTAGCTCCAAGCTCACCACTTTGGCCACCTCAAGAAAAGGAACAAGAAGCATAACCACTACGGCCGAAGAGTAGGAAAGAAGGAGAAGAAGATGCTAAGGAGAGAGGGAAGATGCTTACCAAAGAACAAGACCCACCTAGAGTTTGGCCACCAAGCTAAAGGAAGAAGAAGAAGAACTCCTTCAAGGGGATCGGCCACCAACCTTAGCTCCTCCAAGAGGATCGACCACCAAGGTTGCAAGATAGAGGTGTATCGTGCACTAAGGAAGAGAGGAGCAACAAAGAGCTAAAGGGTTCCTAAGGAAGAGAAAGGCAAGGCATATATATATGGGGGTCAAGGCTAAACCAAGGCAAGGTGTCACCTTACCAAGGGACACTTATCCACACATTCCACCACCTTGCAAAACACATGCACATTCCATGCCACAACTCAACCAAGGATCGACCACATGTCCAAGCTAGGGTGACACAACCAAGGCAAGAAGGTCAAACAAGGTCAAAGGCTGACACACTACTCCTCCATGGCCGACATACCCTCATGGGCGATACCCCATGGCCGATACAAAGCATCCTTGCCCGATATAGGGCTCAACCAAGCAAGGCAAGGCCTAAACAAGGGAAAACAAGGCCCAAAAGAGCTCAACCAAGCCCAAGACAACTCAAGGCACGAGCCCAAACCTTCCTCTCAACCCTAGAGAAAGAAAAGAGAGAGAAAGACATCTCTTACGGTGACAAACTTGTTCTCCAACCCTATCTTAGGTTATTTTGCAAGTAGCACCTCCAGCTCTCAACTAAGCATAAGCAAACCCTAATCACCACCAAAGATGATTAGCAAGCAACCAAGCACAAGGTTTAGGCAAAACAAATAGGTTAAGCCCAAAACAAAGTTCAGGGTCCTTACAAGCCATAAACCTCTAAAAAAGGATTTCATCCTCGAAATCTGAAGAGAAAAGCAAGGGATACTTCCGCCTCATCTCTTCCTCAAGCTCCCACGTGGCTTTTTCAACACCACAATGATGCCAAAGAACCTTCACAAGAACTAGGTGCTTCCTCTTCAGCTTCTTTACTCTTCTATCAAGGATCACCACCGAACCCTCCTCGTAGGTCACGTCTTCATCAAGCTCAACCTCAACTCGTTGTATAACTGTCCCTGTGTCTGGATGACTTTTCTTCAGCATACTGACATGGAATACTGGATGCAACCTATGCAACTCTAGCAGTAGTTCTAACTTGTAAGCTACCTTACCAACACGTGCTATTACTGGGTATGGCCCCATATACCTGGGTGCCAGTTTTCCTTTCCAGCCAAACCTTAGCATTCCTTTCCAAGGTGAGACCTTGAGATACACTTTGTCTCCCACCTGGAACTCTAAGGTTCGTCGACAATTGTCTGCATAAGACTTTTGTTTGTCCTCTGTCATTTTCAACTTTTGTTGTATCACTCTGATCTTTTCTATTGTCTGTTGTACTAACTCAGGACCCAAAAGCTGATTTTCACCAGACTCATACCAACATAAAGGGGATATGCACTTCCTTCCATATAGAGCCTCATAAGGAGCCATGTCAATGCTCCACTTATAACTATTGTTATAAGCGAACTCTATCAAACTGAGATGCATGTCCCAACTGCCTAGGAACTGCAAAACACAAGCTCGGAGAAGATCCTCCAAAGTCTAAATAGTCCTTTCAAACTGTCCATCCGTCTGTGGGTGGAAAGTGGTACTGAACCTCAACTATGTTCCCAAAGCCTTGTGTAGCTGCTCCCAGAAATGACTCGTGAACTGGGGACCTCTGTCAGAAATTATCGTTGTTTGTACACCGTGCAAACACACTATCTCGTCTACATACACCTGAGCAAACTTCTCTGTTGTATACGTTGTTTTTACCGGTATAAAATGAACAGATTTTGTCAACCTGTCCACTATTACCCAAATGGAATCATGATTCCTAGCTGTCTTTGGTAGACCAACTATGAAATCCATGGTTATATGATCCCATTTCCATTGTGGTATCGGCGTGGGTTGCAACATACCTGCCGGCTTTTGATGCTCAACTTTAACTTGCTGACATACTGCGCACTTAGCCACAAACTAAGCTACATCCTTCTTCAAGCCAGACCACCAATACAGGTCCTTCAGGTTATGATACATCTTGGTGACTCCTAGATTCATAGCATACATTGATGTGTGTGCTTCCTCGATCACTAGCTTTCTTAGATTATCACCATCGTGGATCGCCATGATAGCAAACTAGTCCATCCTCGGACTCATGGAACCCATCACGCTTTTCGCTACCAAGCTCTGACCTAATCAACTATAGTGTATCATCCGCCTACTGTGCATCTTTGATATGCTGTCTCGGAGTAGGCTTGACTTGCATCTGTGCCAATAGTCCTGCCAACAAGGAAACTTCCAACTGCACATTCATCTTCCGCAAGGAGACAAACATATCTCGCCTAGGCATACCAAGGAACTCAACTGTGCTTTTTCACGGGGAGAGAAGAAGACTTTCTGCTAATCGCATCAGCTACCACATTTGCCTTACCAAGATGATAATCAATGGTGCAATCATAAGCATTAATTAGCTCCATCCAACGACGTTGTCGCATGTTCAACTCACTCTGTGAAAAGATGTACTTTAGGTTTTTATGATATGTAAATATCTGGCACACTTCCCCGTATAGATAGTGTCTCCAAATCTTTAACGCATGGACCACCGCTGCCAACTCCAAATCATGTGTCGGATAGTTCTCCTCATGTTTCTTAAGCTGTCGCAAAGCAAAAGAAACCACATGATCTTCCTACATCAACACACAACCTAAGCCTTTCTTGGAAGCATCGCAGAAAACAACATAGCCCTTCCCAGGCTCTAGCAGCACTAGCACTGGAGCACTAGTCAACTTCTCCTTAAAACTTTGGAAAGCTTGCTGAAAACAATCATCCCAAACAAAAGGTACATCCTTCCTAGTCAGCTTTGTCATCGGCAACGCGATTGCACTGAAGTCCTTGATAAACCTCAGATAGTATCCGGCCAAACCCAGAAAACTATGAACTTCTGTCGGCGTCTTTGGTTGCTCCCAATCTGCCACTGACTCCACCTTCTTAGGGTCCACTCAGACTCCTTCTACAGATATCACATGACCTAAGAAAGTCACTTCCTTCAACTAGAACTCACATTTGCTGAACTTGGTGTATAACTGATGTTGGCAAAGAAGAGTCAACGCTTGTCGAAGATGTCGCTCATGCTCTTACCTGTCCCGACTATAGATCAAAATGTCATCTATAAAGACTACAACAAACTGATCTAGGAACAGATGGAACACTCGGTTCATTAGGTCCATGAAAGAAACAGGTGCATTGGTTAGCCCAAACGGTATAACCACAAACTCAAAGTGACCATATCTCATCCTAAATGTTGCCTTTGGTATGTCGTCCGCCTTAATCCTCAACTAATGATATCCAGACCATAGATCGATCTTTGAGAAGACTGTAGCACCACGCAACTGATAAAACAAATCATCTATCCTCAGCAATGGGTACTTATTTTTTATCGTGACTTTGTTCAACTGTCGGTAATCTATACATAACCACATTGACCTATCTTTCTTCTTAACGAACAACACTGGAGCACCCCAAGGTGATGTGCTCGGTCGGATGAAACCTTTCTCCAACAACTCTTGTAACTGCTTCTTCAACTCTACCATCTCTGCTGGAGCCATCCTATATGGTGTCTGTGCAACTGGTTGTGTTCCTGGTACCAGATTGATCTCAAAATCAATCTCTCGGGGTGGGGGAACACCGGGGAACTCATTAAGAAAGCATCCTCAAGGATAAGACCTTTTGCCTTGGTATCCACAACGTGAGCTAAGAAAGCCTTACAACCTTGCCGCAGCAACTTGTTTGCCACCATCGCTGACACTAGACATGTTAGAAGAATCTTCCTATCACCTTGGAAGATCCACTTCTCTCTGTTGTCATCAAATATTGCCTGCATGGAACCACAGTCCAACACAACCTTATACTTCTCTAAGGTATCCATCCCAATGATCACATCAAATCTATATATGCATATCAAGTGTTATAAGATCCACTTGTATACTGTGTCCCAAAAAAAATAAGACACAAGATGGACACTCCTCTTAAAGCATCGAGGAACCATCAAGAGGGGTTTCTAACAACAGGCTATCTTTCTTACAACTAACAGGTACAGGATAGCTATCAAGCAGACTATGTGCGATAAAAGAGTGCGTAGCACTCGGGTCAACCAAAATAGATATAAAGTAAGAAGAAGACAAATCAGAATGAAATAACTCCATCTGACCTTTCACCACTCGCGGGTTGACTATCACCTTTGGCTGACTCATAGCATAGAATCGAGCCGTTGCTTGTTGTCCACGTCCTCTACTTCCTTGAGCAGACGATCCCGCTTGCGACACTTGACTACATCCTCGCCCTCTACTAGCATTGGGCTGCTGTCTTTCTGGCCCTTGTTGATTCGGTCTTAGCTGTTGTGTTACTTCAACATCTCTCTTTGGGCAGTTTGACCTCAAGTGCCCAGTCTGTCCACGGTGGTAACATGACCTGCCTTCTGTCTGTGGCCTAGATGGCCCTGTTACTGCCACAGAAGCTGTACTATGCACCTTCGACAGCGAAGAAACATGACCTCTTCCCTTACTCGGAGACCACTATGATGGTGCACTAGAACCTCTCATCATGGAAGGTGCTGAAAACCTTGGCTTCTTACAGCCACTAGGTCTCTGTCCCTGAAACTGAACAAGACTTTTCCTGGTCATGGACTCCCTTTTCTCCCTAACAGACCATTCAGTCCTGCGGACAGACTCCACAAAGGTGGAAAACCGCTCCTGATTTTCTAAAGCATCAGCAGGTGTCGACGGCTCAGCACTCAAACCTTTCTAAACCAATGGATCTGCTCATCATCTGTTGCCACCATTTGAGGACAAAACCTCAGCAAGTCCATGAACTTGGCTTCATATTCGGTGATGCTCATCGATCCTTGGCGTAGACGCTCAAACTAGTTGATCTTCTCATCCAAATACGTCTTTGAAAAGTATCTGCTGACAAACTCTCACCGGAAGATCTCCCAACCGATCTCCTCACTGGGTCGCTTCTCCTCCTCGATGGCCCACCAGTGGCCAGCACTGCCCTTTAGAAGGTAGACAACATGCTTGACTTTGTCTGCTTTGGGGATGTCGAGGATCCGGAAGGCCTTCTCAAGACCTGTCAGCCACAGATCAGCATCCGCTGGATCAGCCGTTCCAACATAATCCGAAGCTCCAACTCGACGAAGCCGCTCAAAGGTCTTCCCAATACCCAATGTTTCACCATGGGGAGCATGTGCTCTTGGCTGAGGCACTGGCACTCGTTCTACCATGTGATTCATCATAGCCATCAACTGCCCCATAAGTTGTTGGTAGGTAGGGTTTTCGAGAATGGATGGGTCAAGTTGGGGGACCTCAGGCACCCGATCTCCATGTGCCTGCCCTCCAGCTCCATCAACTGATGTAGCATCGCTGCTCTCGGCAGCATGATCTTCATGGTTTCCAGACATCTTTAAGCTTTATCTTCTGCTAAGAGCAGAAGGTTATTGTAAGAAATTCTGGAAAACTCACAAGAACAGACGCAAACCTAGTCCTAGATCCCTGTAGACTCAGCGAACCTAGAGATCTGATACCAAACCAACTGTGACACCCCGCCATCACATAGACAACGATATGACACACGAAAACGTGCGGAACCACATATTACCGAAAACACGAGTTAATTAAAACCGATTGCGAAAAGCATACATGAGAGTACTTTTGCATCCAGATCTTGCAGAGAAACATGTTATACAAACATTCACAAGCTATGTCATAGGTCCACATCTTATCGAAACCAGTTGTACTATCAGCACCCAAGTTTAACACCTATTTATACATACAGAATGACCACGTACAGCCAGCAGCAGGGTATACAAAAATTACAGCAGCTAAACATCATGAAACGTCGTCAAACCACTTCCAAGGACCTGAGAGTACAAGGATGACTCTAGGATTCTACAACAAAACCACCAAAACAACAACATGTCCATCTCTTGCCTTCTACTGCTCTTCTTGCTGCTCGGCTACAACCTCACGACCACCACCGCATCTAAAACGATCACCTAAAAAGGGTGTAAACCAGTGGGGTGAGACACACAGTTCCAATGAGAAACATAACTCCCTGCCAAAACTATAAAACCTCAAAGGTTAAAGCAGATAACAACAAATAATTGATAAAGCATATAATAAGAGCATCATACTGAGCAAAGCTATCATTACCATCAAGCTCACCAAGATATCTGGGAGGCATATAACCAAGTATTTCTTTATGGAACATGATTGACAAGATAAGCTTTATAAGAACTTATCACAAGATATAAGGATCGTACACATATATGTAAGGTGTAACTAGATCATCTATATAAGCAAGGCCTCAATCAATGTTCCGTGTTTTTCTCTAAGCAAGACATACCATTCAACTGGATTACATTTTATTATGCCCTGAGGAAGTGAGCCTTCCCTGCTCAAATCCAACCATTGGTTGTGAAGCCCAATCCGGTGCCATACAAGGTCTAAGGAGATCCAGACTCCATGACCTCACCTTCTCGTGGTCAATACATGAATCATCAAGTAACACCGCAATCTTATGCTTATAGGGCCTCAGCCTCTAGGTCAGCTCCGCAAGCTACCCATATCTCTATCTCACCTCATCATAGGTGCTAGTGCATACATATGAGCCATGAACACATCATGCTCATCATCACATATCCTGAGCCATGGGTATGTTCACCATGCTCCATATATCCTGAGTTCACAACCACAGTTGCACTCAACCCTCCTATTTTAGGCTTGGGGAAACCTCGCATATTCAACAATATGCGCTCTAGGTAATCCCGCAGGATAAACCTATTTCACCATCACCAAATACTGGCGGTAATGGATCTATGGCCAGGGCAAACTATAGGATATGTTCATCTATCATTGATTAGTATATTTTAATCCAATTGTCAAGGCAAAACAAAATGTAACATAGCCTTATAGAATAACATCATTATTTCCATCAACATATTGTCCTGGGACCTAAATCCCTCATGATATCAACCATTTCCTCTCAAGGCATCATAATCATGCATCAGCATCTTGGGAACGCATCCCTTATCTCATTATTAGAGGATAACACCTCAACTAGGCACTCAGCCTTATATCAGGTCCTCAGACCTATCAACTTGTTATTTCATTAATAAGGATTATCATCACATTGTGCTAGTCAAAGCACATATATCTCATAGCTCTTACCAGGCTATGAATCCACATGAAATACATGCATGGTTAGTATACACATTCATCATAAGCATACATCATGCCCCATACTTGTGATCATAGGCATGTGTCACACCATCATGTGAAGCAACATCATATGCTCCCAAACATACCTGGTTCTCAACGTATCATTTTAACTCATCAACATATTTGTAGGATTCAAGGTAATTACATCATATCACTTGTGTTATCATTATTAATAGAGAACTATCAACTATATACATTTTGGGTTATCAGAACCCTCACCAAAACTCATGCAACCCTCACAACAGGTATGGGGAGCAGCGCCAACCCTCACCAAAGGGTGTATCGGCTAGGGTTCCAAACCCTAAAGCATATGCACCACCGAAATGATCAACATCACACCATCCTATCATGCACTAGGGTTAGGGTTTCTATTATCCAACCCTCTCAACAAGAAGCATATCGACCAAGAGTATGGCGCCCAAGATGCCCTGATGTCCAACCATCCCCCCTATCGTCTAGGGAACCCTTATGGCGGACAAGGCACCCTATCGTCCAAGGCATGGTAACCACTAAGGCACCATATCAGCCAACTCACTAAGGCATCGTCTAGGATTCTTATACAACCATCATATCGGGAACCAAGCCACCAAGCTCATCATAGCATATCGGCCAACATCATCACAAGATGTGTCGTATAGGGCACACATCAAGGTGTAACGCCCAAGCCCCAACTCCACAAGGAGTACCGACCAAGCCCTTCTAGGCATATCGGCCAAAGGAACAACACCACTAGGATACTCACTAAGATGCACCATCCAACTCATATCGGGCATCACCACAACTAAACCCTATTTCCAAACACAAGGATAGCCTACTAGGATCCATATTAGCCAAAGCATAACGGGCACCAAGCCAACTACCTCAACAAGGTAGGGGTATCGGGCAACCTTACTTCAAGATGTATCGTTCAGAGCACAAGATATAAGGTGTATCGCCCAAACTCTACCCCAAACCAGGAGGACCATATGGCATCAAACCAACCATCTCAACTAGGTGTGTCACCCAATGGTACAACTCAAGACAAGGCTATCGGGCAGCACTATCCCAAGGTCATATCGTGTAAGACACAACCCAACAAGATCATCTTCAACCTCAAGCGCAATGGCACTAAACCCTAATTGATCAAGAAGATCGGCACACCTCTCAACAACTAAGAGAGAGGAGTTTTTCACAACCTCTATGACAATTCGGGCAACCACAAGGACCAACCTCAACATAGGTCATCATCTATCCAAAAGCTCACCTCTCTAATCCATGGTGAGAGGAGGGTGTTGCTCAAGCAACTAGGATGTAGGCTCACCTCTCAACAACCAAGAGAGAGGGGTATTGCCCACATCACTAGAGCTCAAACTCACTTCTCAAGAACCAAGGAGAGAAAGGGGTATTTCTCAATAACGAGACCCTAAACTTCTCAAGAACCAAGGACAGAAAGGGGTATTTCTCAATAAGGAGACCCTAAACCATGGTTCGGCCAACTAGTTCCAACGGTATATAAACCATCAACAACATCAACAACATCATGCTCATAATATCCATAATAGTAGTCGGTGTCCCAGAGACCGACGACGACTACTAGAGACCACAGATCTCACCGCCGTTAGAGACCGCAGAGCTCACTGCCTGCCCCCCCCCCTCAGCATCCTAGAGACAGACGACGACTGCTAGAGACCACAGAGCTCACCGCCACTAGAGACTGCAGAGCTCACTGCCTTCACCGTACTACTTCTCCGGAAAATGCCGCTTCCCTGTGCTCTTCGCCAGACGCACGATGACCCCCCCCCCCGCGTCCCAGAGCGCCACAGAGCTCACCGCTAGACGACGACTGCCTTCACCGTACTACTTCTCCGGAAAGTGCCGCTGCCCTCTGCTTTTTGCACCCACCTCTACTTTGAGCTCCCTTCAATACAAGGTAACCTCTGCTTACACGGAAAGGATTCATAGCCCAGACCAAAATCACCAATTTCTTCATCTTTCCATTCACTTCTTCCTTGTCCCCCCACCTCACTGCATAAAGGGAACTTCCTAGCATCTTGGAAGATATCACCATTACCATCATTGATAGACAAACAGACAACCTTTCAAAATAAATAAATGGTGTTTCAAGCAGTATTTCCATGTCACTATCTTAGTCTTTATTCTTATAAAAGCAAAGAATCTAGATTTGATGCCATGTCTTTTAGTCGTATGGATTTTTATAGATTTAGTATAGGGAAAGGAATAGTAAGAAGCAATCTCTTAAGGGATCAATCCTTCTTTGCATAATATGGAATTGCAAATTTGTGATAATGCAATCCAACTTGGCTTTAATTGGAAAGATAAGCTTGAAAATATCTTCCTTATAGGTCATATCAATTAAGAATAGATGGTTGGGAGGAAATGGGTCCTACTAGATGCATATCCCCAAAACATGCAAACAAGAAATAGAGTTAGTTCCTTAAGATAATGTATTTTCTTAAGAATTTGAAGAAATAAGCAGGGCTATAGAGCTACTGGGTTCAACTACCTTGAAAATACATTCCCATCGTAAAAAAAAGCTAATAGTTTGTTTATCATTATAGGGAACGAAATAAGTTTTTAGCAAAATAAGTTTTTAGCAAAATATTTTCTCCTTGGTTTTTGTTTCTAGGGTGATGATTCCTTCCATGGTTATTATTATTGTGATGTTGATTGCCTCCATGATTATTGTTATTATTATTCTTCCTTGGGGTGAAGATTCCACTGAGTTCTGCTAATGCATCTCAGTGTATTGTGCTTTAGCCATTAGTTGATCAAATGTCAATAAGAAAATGAGGGGCCACACTATTGCTATGACTTTCATTGAGTCCTTGAGTAAAAACTTGGATCTTTGACTAATCAATACTAGCCGCATAATTTCCAAATTGATGAAGTTGAAGGAATTCATATAAAAGTTGCTCCCTTGGGAAACAGAGTTGAATTCCATTTATTTCTTTTAATGCACATGGATTGAGGGGCATATATCAATGGAAATGCTCTAGGAATGTCTTCCATTTCAAATATGTAGCACCTCTAGTATGGGTACTAGGAAAGTTCTACCAGCATACCTTTCACGCCTCTTTCAAGATGAAGGAAACATACTTGACCCATAGGTGTAAGGGTCAAATCATACTTTTGAATATATCTAAAGTGGCCAGAATCCAATCTTCAACTTTCTCCACTATGTCATGTTTGCCTTTTCATTTGAAATCAGAAGGCGTCATCATTAGGAAGTCGACTAGGGTAGGTTCCTTGGGTCCAATTCTTTTTTGAATGAATCACTCATGTCTAACCCTAAGATTAGTTGGAGTTTTTTCAACTGGGTAGTTGCATCATCCCCTTTAGGGTGAAGGGGGTCCCTCATGGTGAGTTAGGAAAGGGGTACAATATCTCCTTGGTAAGGGCATGTGGTACTGCCTCTTTCCTATGAGTTATAAGAAGATGGTATGTGGTACCTTGTTCTTTCTTCCAAGGGATTATGATGGCTTCTCTTATCCTCTGAGTGGGGTGGGGAGGGTGTAAAATACTACCTTCTCTCTTTCAAGAAGGTTGGCAAGGTAGTCTGATACCTCCTATGAGATGAGGATGACCCATTTTCTAACCTTGGCATCTTATACTCCAATTTCTTAGAGACAAATAGGTTATCTCTCACAAATAATGAGAAAATCTAAGTATTAATAGGGTATACTAGAAAAAAAACCTACTTTGGAGTAGAGATAGATACATATTGTTGATTCCTTAATACCATTTCATGTGACTATGTAGTTTTCATATCATGTATCCATGTATTATGACAAAGTAGTTTAGACATAGAAAAATGAAAACCAAAAATTGTTCTCTTGACACAATCATTAGATAAAGTGTTTGGCCCGTAAAGGACTATAATGCTAAATGAACTAAGAAAAGATAGGAACACAAAGGCAACATTGGTTTTCAATCCTTTGACATTTAACCATCAATAACAATAGAAGAATGTTCCATGTAGGGTGATCCATCTGACTATGACATCCCTAAGGAATAACGACACATGGACTAAAAAGAAAGTTTTTGGGTCAACAATGTTGGTACTACTTCAGTTATTGAGCTATTTTGAAATAAAGACTTTGATGCATTAGAATGTAAGTAAATTTGCTTGATGGACTTTGTGTATAACAAGAAACTTATCTAGTTACCATACTAGTTTAAAATAGTTACACCATTTTAAGGTAGTAACTAGAAACAATAAAGAGGTTCAGTGAAACAAACATCAAGATATCAATGTATTGAAAGCTTAATGATTTTTTAGTTGGCACATTCTATCTCATAGTTTGTATTCATAGGGCTTGTTGCATAGTGTTCTCCCCTTTCTAAAAGAACATAATTTTTTTTCTTTGAGAGTGATTGATCCTAGGGGGTCTCTATGTCTATTATCTGCTACGCATGGTTGGGGTTGGACATGACGTGCCGAGATAAGCAGACGTAACTCTAGGCAATGTAAATATCAAAACTATTCAACATCTAACAATATTCAAGATTTGAAATGGTTGTGGAAATTTTCAAGAGGAAATATCAGAATAAGAAACAAATTGGGTTCACCACTTGACATTATTATATGAATACAACTTAAGAGGGATAAAGTAACTGAATAATGGAATTGATATATGGTACTTTTGATCCAAACAAGATTCTAGTATAGTTCATAATCAAGTTTCATAGAGACCCAAAGTGTCAATAGCAACATAAGGTACTCTGATATGATTATTTCCTTGAATATCTCTTTATTATGTGTGATTTGGTTCAGGTTCATCCATATTATCTTTATTCATATCTTGGGTTCTGTGGTTACTCCATGGTGATTGGTTGTCTCATATCAAGTCATTGTATTTATAAATCATATGATACTAAATATATTAGTATCAACATTATATCACATACTAATATATGGCACACATGTTTATACATATACATAGGCTATAATCATATATACTTGTGTTATGAAGAGGGTATTAGTATATTAGAGCATATTTGTCATATATGTATGGATACAAAATAATACTATAAGAATGGGATTGTGTCTCATTCATCTCATCATTGCCATGTTCATATTTTAATATACATATTCATATTCATTCTTCCTGAATCAGGTGTCTCACTTTATTATATGGATCCATAAGGAAATTCTTCAATTTAAAGGTCAAGTATCAAGGAGTATATTCTTTGAAAATGAATTAAATTAGTTTAGAATTTCCCTAGACTTTTCTTTAGGTCCTATGCATTTTAATACTAAATATCAATAACCCAGGGACATGCACATACACCTATATATATTAGATTGGGCTAATGTGAATTAGGTTGATGCAGACCTCGCTTCACGATATGCATATCTGACTATAGTTTTTTTTAATGTTGAGGAACCCCTCCTAGGCATGGCCATATTAAACCCACCCAGCAAGGTAAATTGTGGGACCAAACATGTGGTGGAAAGTAAACCCTATGCCACACCCAGTAGCATGAATTTTTGTCACAAGGTTAGCCCCTAGCTGTTGTTTCAGTAGGAGAATGTTTTCCTAAGATTTGTCCCCTGAGGGATTTGAACCCATGACCTCCTAGTTAACAGATCACTCTATTTTCCAGTTAAGATACCCTTGGCTTGCATCACTGACTATAGTTTGTTAATTTCATTGTTTATTTGATATCTAATTCTTGTGACTGGGATTATGATGTGGTTATTGGACAGAAAAAGGAACCAAGTAGAAAAAGAAGTTTCATGGATATACCTCCATATGTCCGCAGTTGATTCTGAGAATCTGGGAGTCCATAGTTTATGTTTTTGGGTCACCATGAGGATTCAGGTTCATCTGGGATCACTATTTATATATCGGTAATAGTTCTTCCACCAAGCCTAAGTGCTCTCACCTATTTTACCTACACTTTATACACATAATTGAGGTGAGTTTCCTCCTTCCTAACCTTTTAATATGGTAGTGTTCTGATCCTATTTCTAGGTGGTCTTATTCCACTAAATAATCTGCATGCAATTGATGTCATTACCCACTATTATGATATATTTTGGGATGTAATGAAAGAACTTATTGTGTTGACTTTGTTTCTTCTTCTATTTTGAATCACCTATTTGAATTTATATTTGTTTCAGCTAAACTCTGGGGCTATTTTTTTATTTTTTGGAAAACAGTGAGTAATACAATGCATTTAATTACCCAAATTGAGTAATGAAGAAAAGGGTAGTACAAAGAAACACTATACAAGTATGTGTCATGTCATATTTGAACTATGGTGTGATACAACAAAAATCCCCAAGGAGAATAGATCTTCAAGTCAAAAACACATCAACTCCCAAGAACATTTATTCAGTTACAATGAGCAAGCAAGGAACCCAAAATTGGAATGCAAATTGATATATTGAATATTATCATTATAGAACTTAAAAATTTGGTAGGGAAGTAATAATTTGAAGAGAAGACTAAAAACTTAAGGGGATGATTAGAAACTTGAAATAGCACAAGGTTAAGAACCAGAATATCAACTATTCCTTCTTGAAATTTTGCCCCATGCGCCATAACACAGATCTGAATATCAGTCCATGCATCTTGCTTGCAACTATGCCTTCCCTACAAGAACTATCCACATATTTGTACTCACCCCTTTTATCGTTGTGCAGCAATGGATCAAAAGTAGATGTCTTCAAATCGCTTATCTGAAGAGTATGAAAAAGGAGTGGATGAATTTGTAAGGTGTGTAATTGAACATGCAGGAAATGATACTAGACTTCTTTGTCCTTGCACAAAGTGTGATTTTGGTAAGAGGATTAACAAAGATGCATTGAGTCATCACTTATTTCGAGACGGCATTGATACGACTTACACGAGATGGATACATCATGGCGAGAGGGAAGATTTTCATATTGTAGATCAGAGTGAACAATTTGAGGGAGGCGAAGGAGACACATTGCAGGACATGGCTTACAATGTAGAAGAAAAGATATGAGACTGTCCTAAAATGTTTGAAAGGTTAATGACTGACTCTGAAACACCATTATACAATGGTTGTGTCAAGTTCACCAAATTATCTACTGTTTTAAAGTTATATCACCTGAAGGCGAGCAATGGTTGGTCTGATAAAAGTTTTATGACCTTGCTACATCTCTTGAAAGATATGCTTCCCGAGGATAATGTGCTTCCTCGTCGCACTTACGAGGTAAAGAAAGTGCTTTCATCCATGGGCCTTGATTATGAAAAGATACATGCATGCTCCAATGATTGCATTTTGTATCGAAATGATCATGCTTTGAAGGAAAGTTGTCCAGTCTGTACAGAACCACGATACAAGAAGGATGGAAGCCCTAGTAAGGTGTTGTGGTATTTACCAATAATATCGAGATTTAGGCGCTTGTTCAATAATGTTGATGATGCAAAGAAGTTGGTTTGGCATGTTGAGGATAGAAAAAGAGATGGTTTTCTTAGACACCCTACAGATTCTCCATAATGAATGACAATCGATAATATATTTCCAGAATTTGGTGGTAATCCTAGAAACTTAAGACTGGCACTTTCTGCAGATGGAATGAATCCCCATAATTCCGGAAGTCATAGTACATGGCCTGAAATTTTGGTTATATATAATCTTGATCCAGATGTATGCATGAAATGCAAGTATATGCTTTTGACTTTGTTGATTTTAGGACCAAAGCAGCCTGGAAACGATATTGACGTTTACTTGGCTCCACTTGTTGAAGATTTAAAGATTTTGTGGGACAAGGGTGTCGAGTTGTATGATGCATACTGCAAAGAGAATTTTAATATGAGGGTGATGCTATTTTGTACGATAAATGATTACCCAGCATATGGAAATCTATCTGGGTACAGTATCAAAGGACATCTTGGTTGCCCTATCTGTGAAGATGAGACCTCTTTCTGCCAACTGAAACATGGGAACAAAATTGTTTATCTCGGCCATCGCAGGTTCTTGCCTAAGGATCATCATTATCATAGAGTGAAGAAAGCTTTTAATGGAAAAGTAGAACTACGAAGAGCTCCACAACCATTAACCGGTCAAGAAATCTTCACTAAGGTGAAACAGTTGAAAGTAAAATTCGGAAAAAAGAATAAATCTCCAATTCTCAAAGGTCTCTACAAGAAGAGGTCTATATTCTTTGATCTTCCTTATTGGAAGTCTTTATATGTGAGGCATTGTTTAGATGTGATGCACATAGAGAAGAACATATGTGATAGTCTGATTGGAACATTACTTAATATCCCATGGAAGACAAAAGATGGCCTCAAGGCAAGGTTGGACATGGTTGACATGGGTATTCGAGATAGATTGGCTCCACAAATGTGGGGAAGTCAGACCTACTTGCCCCCAACATGTTACACACTTTCAAAGTCTGAGAAAGCTATATTTTGTAGGTTTCTAAAAGGAGTTAAGGTTCCAGAGGGATATTCTTCAAACATGAGTAGATTTGTGGATATGAAAGATTTGAAACTGTTGGGCTTGAAATCACATGATTGCCACATCTTAATGCAACAGTTTTTGTCGTTGGCTATCCGTTCCATTTTGCCTAAGCGGGTTAGAAATGCAATCATAAACTTTGTATGTTCTTCAATGCTTTATGCTCAAAAGTCATTGACCCTGAGACGTTGGACTCATTGCAAAATCATATCATCATCACTTTGTGTCAACTTGAGATGTACTTCCCTCCTTCATTATATGATGTAATGGTTCATTTGACTGTGCACTTGGTTAGAGAGGTCAAACTATGTGGTCCGGTATTTTTACGTTGGATGTATCCGTTCGAGCGATATATGAAGATATTAAAGGGGTATGTGAAGAATAGATATCGACCCGAGGGTTGTATGGTGGAAAGCTACATAGTAGAAGAGGCTATTGAATTTTGTGTCCAACATTTATCCAATGTTGAAGCCATTGGTCTTCCTAAATCACAGCATGTCAGAAAAATTGATGGACAAGGCAGTACAGGATGGATGTATGTACGACTTTCAACTGATGAATTACACACAGCGCATGTGTATGTCCTTCGTAATACAACCAAGGTTGAACCATATGTTAAAGAACACATTGATTATTTACAAACTCGTTACCGATCTAAGAATGAGAAGTATATAATGAACTTACACATCCGTTGTTTCGCCGAATGGTTAAAGAATCTTATTAGTGAACAGATTGATCATTCACCAAATTCTGTTTCAAAGACCTTGAAATGGTTATCTGTGGGGCCTAAATCAACATTGTTGTCATTTTCTAGTTATTTTATAAATGGATACACTTTCTATACAAAATGTCAAGATGACAAAAGCACAATGCAAAATAGTGGGGTGTCTTTGGTATCCAAAGCTTTGCACATTGCTAGTGCTAAAGACAAAAATCTAGTCTGGTGTGACATGTCCTATTATGGTGTGATCCAAGATATATATGAGTTGGACTACAGCACATTTCAGATTCCTATTTTTCGTTGCAAGTGGGCTGAAAATGATAAGGGTGTACGCACAGAAGATGGACTCATCTTAGTGAACCTAGATAGGGAGGGATGTAAAAACGATCCATTTATAATGGCATTACAGGCAAAACAAGTTTTCTATGTGATAGACACAGCTAATAAGGGTTGGTTTGTAGTCTTATCTCACAAAAGAAGGCCCCATGAAGGAGATGATGATGACGATGACATCGTTTTAGAAGAAGAAACTTCTTTGTCTTCAATCATTCCATCTATGTCTGTAAATGATGATCTTGTTGTTGAAGAAGAAGAGATATGTGCTCGAGAAGATCATAATGACGGGACATTTGTTGATGATGTCAGTGTGCATAAAAATAAAAAACAACATACGCATAAGTGAGAGTAAGTATTAGCATTTTCTTGATGTGCACTAATATCTTTCTATAATGATGTAAATATGTCTTAAAAGTTGTAAGATTTTATTATGTTGTTTTGTATGCAGTTTGCTAATATTTTGTTGTACCAAATTTTGTTGTAGATGTCTTCCAATGAAGATGACTCAATGACCACAACGATTAGTAGGGGCCGTACCACAATGCCTAAAGTTTTGAGAAAGAGACGTAAAGGACAAAAAATTCAATTGGAATGGAATTCAGAAGGACAACCAATTGGGAAAACCCGAAACATTTTCAGCAACTATATTGGAGTCGCATCCCGAGAGTGATTTCCAATCAACATCGATACTTGGAATGATGTGGGAGAAGGTCTCAAGGACCTTATTTGGGAAGAGATTGAGTTGAGTATGTAGACGTTAATATTTTTTGTATATTTTTTGTATAAAAATATTATATTATATTTATGTGTATGTGATTTTGTTATTTGTGGGGTGTTTTTTCGATTGGATCTGTTAGAAAGCAGTGGGTATTACAAAGAGCCAATGATAGATGGAGGGAATTCAAATCTTGGTTATCAAGAAAATTCATGAGGGACGAAGATGGAAACATATGCAAACACCCACCCAAAGAATATGATTTTATATCTACAAATCAATGGGAGGATTTTGTCATGAGTCGATTGACCGAAGAATTTAAGGTGATAATATAAACTAGTGTACTTTTGTTGTTTTTCTTGTAATACATCTGAATATATTTTCATATTTATTGTTCATAAAAATAACCAGAGAAGAAGTAAGGCTGGAAGAGAATTATCGTCAAAGAATGAGTATCGGCCTAGAATTTCTTGTAAGGGATATGTTGGCTTAGAGCAAGAAATTGTAAGATTTGATTTGTTTTAAAGCAATTTGTGAAATTTCAAATAGAGGTATAAAAGTATTATGGTTTTATCATATTATAAACAGATCAGTGAGAATAGTTTAGATCCAGTTATTTCAAAGATTTCTAGAGCAGAATTATGGAAAAGAGATATAATGGACAAAACTGGTGTTGTTACTAATGACAAGGTCAAGGAAGTGGTGTACAAGATTGTAAGTTTAATTTTTTATCTCATTGATTTTTTATCACAATATATAGTTTTTATTATTTTTACATATGTATGTTTTATATTTTTCAAGGATGCTCTATCTCAGGAAGTTTGTGAGGGACTCATTAGTGAGAAGGGATGTAATGATGTGTTAACAATGGAATTGGGAAAAAAGGATCACCCAGGACATGCGAGAGCAACCGGATCAGGAATAACAATTAAAAAATATTGTCAAAGTGTGGTTCGAACAGATGATCAACCATCCCATATGCTGTTACAAATGCAACAGACCATTAAAGCTTTGGCCATGAAGATCAAGTATCTTGAAGGGAAGAATATGAGCAAGGATCTCGATAATGTTGGGGATACAGACCAATACCCTACTTCTAAATCTAATTGTCCACTTGCACAATTCTCACATCTACCTGAGGTAATCAACAAGTTTGTTATGTAGTAAATGTTAGAGATAGTGATTTCTCATGTTGACAATATCTATATTTGATTTTTGTAGGGCTATCACAAGTATATTTTGATGTTGGATAATCCATTACGTTTAGTAGCTAATGGAAGGGTGTATATATCTCATACAAATGAGCCAATTATCCTTCACAATGTGGCATTGGATCCAAAACACAAAAAAGTGATAATTGATACCCCGTTGATGCCTGAAGAAAGTGTGCCAATACCTTTAGATATGGCTAAAGTTTATCAAGTTTTTCAAGGCATAGGCACCTACCTTCCTTGGCCTATAGAATTGATCAAAATAAATATGAAGGTATATGCGATAACTTGACATTGTTTTTATTAATTTATTGAAATGAATAATGTATATTAATAAACTATATTTTTTATTTTTATAATCATATGCAAGGAATCCCAAGACTCATTGTCTCAAAGAAAAGTGAGGGAATCAATAAGCACACAAATAGGAAATTCAAAAACTAGAAAAAAATTTGATGAAGTCTTAAGTCCCGTCAAGCCAGCATGCAAAAAGCCTCCAACAAAGCTAAAACTATTGATGGTGTATGTGGAAGATGATGAGAATCGTAACATCTCTCTTCAGATGTCTGAAGATGTAGTAGGTTACACACATGAGCTAATTATCACACTAGAATTGGTTAAAATATGTCATGATAAAGACCAACTAGAAGCCTCACACATATCAGTGTACATAAAGTAAGTTTCTATATGAGTAATATGTGTTTCTATACAAGTTTCTATACAAGTACAAAGACTAATTATGTGTTTCTATACAAGTACAAAGACTAAATATGTGTTTTTTTGTAGGCATTTGTTCAACAAAGTGACCTCGGGAAATATATTTAATATATTTGGATTTATATGTCCACATTTTATAAATCCATTATACAATGATAAAGTGGAGACTCAGGCACAGTACATAGCAGATCAGTTCATTAGAGGGAAGAAAGAAAGATTAGAATTGTTCTTTATACCCTATAATGTGGGGTACGCATACATTTTGTCGATTGTATGTAATTTGTTTACTTTAAATGTTGCTTAAAAATACATTAATCTTAAAATGTAATACTCATGTATGCGTAGGGAACATTGGATACTTTGCGTTTTCAACCCTATGTGGGGTAAGTGCCACTATCTTGATCCGTTATGAGGAAAATTATGTGGGAACGTGGAAAAACTCATGGAGTTGTAAGTACTTCATAAAACAATTTCAATTACATAATACATGTATTGAAAGTTCCATATATAGTTACTAATGCATAGAATTCTTGATTTGAATTTGAATAGGACTCATAAAGTTTATCGAAAGAGAGATGTGCAATACAGGAAGAATTTGAAAAGGGAAATTATCAAGATAATGTACCATTTTGATCTAGAAAAATACTGCTTTCCGATTCACCAATAGAAGTGTTGTTCTAGTTTCTTCAGATTCTGCTACTTTTAATAAGTTTGTAAAGAGCCTGCTTCTAGAATGTATGCATGAGTTTAATGACTGTTTGCTTGACAGTGGCCTGCTTGAATTGAATTTAAATGTTGTGTTCTAGACTTGGGATGACCACCAAAGTGACAGTGACTTTATCATTTCTAAGATAGAAGAGTGATTCATAATTTTGAGTTTTTGGCTAAATTTCTAGACTTCAAATATTACTTTCATGATAATATCATTATTGATCAAAAAAACTAAGATGACATCACCTGATTTGATTGTTAACACACATTTTTTGTGTGGCAGATATACCATTCTTCTAGGCATACAGTCTACTTTTGCATGCATTGGGTAGGTGCAACTAGGTTATCTTAGACCACTACAAATGGATCGCTTTGTGGTTATCAATATTGTACTTGGTCGATAAAGCATAGAAACTATGTGGTTAATCTTTTTGTAATGAATGTAAATATGTCTTAAATAATGTTTGGGGTCATCCTTGTCTTCCCACACATACAAATCCCAACATGTACAAGTATCCATGTCATGACATTTAACACTCCTTATAGATATCCCTCCCTTTTCTGGGCTTGTGATTGGCTAAGATCGTGCATAGTCAAAAGTTTACAAGAGAGGTAGCACAGAAATATTGTTCTGAAAAGAGGGTCTTTTTACATTTCAAAAATTAGTAAAAATTAATTTAAATGGATTTAAAGAGTTTCCTGAATAAGTGCACCAAGTGAGGAGCAGTTATGGGTGTTGAAGAAGGGATATCTGCATTTACACCCAATTGCTTATGTTATGGCTGTCAGTTGAGGTTCTTTGGGTCAGATAAGGGGTGACCCATTCTGGATAAGGCATGGAGAAGAAGGCATGTTGATGCCTTTGTATATCAAAATAACATTTACATGTCTCTGCATTGAGCCTCAAAATAGTGGCAATAATGAGAAGGTGTTTTTCAATCAAGTCATTTACCTCAAGTGCAGGTAAATCAGGAACCATCCGAAGATCCTTATCCAGCCTTATGGATGTAAATTTTCTCAATTAGATAGGTTGTCCTTCATATGGGTTCAAAATAGAGTTATTTAACACGACCATCATGATGTAATATACTTTGGTCATATCAACAGCCATATGATGAAATGTTGCATTGACCAATAAATATTTTTGTATGATATCTTACAATATACAAAAGTAAAACATGAAAATTTGAACACATCTAATTATTTATGTATCCTTCTATCCACGAGGTTGGGTTACACAGGAATTTGTCATCCTGAAACCAGTGAAGGGAATTCTTGTACCCTTACGTATAGGCTCCCAACCCTTGAAAGATTATCAGCACATTTTTGCTTGCCTCTGTATGCAATTTCGATTTAGACTTGTATAAACCGGATAGGCTCCTATCATCAGTCATAAAAAATTGCTCTAATCTGTATAATGACCTGGTTTGGCATGGTGTAGACTCTCAGGGAGGACATTTGTTACTCAATTGGACCTTTCAGAGTAAGGAGGTTAAGAAGCACAAACGTTGTAAAATAGGGAGGTTAAAATTCAACAAATTACATGCACCTGAACAAACCTCTATTGGCTGATAGACCAGAAGGATGGGCTGCATTGAGAACATGATGCTTTCTTGCATCAATTAACCTGTATTTAGAACCAATATATTAACTTGGTATTATAACAGGCATAGACTTTCAGTAAGCTTCTTAAAACTACCAAAAATGATTCAAATGGTAACCATATTTGCTTTTAGGACAAAAAATATTGTCAGTTTGTCTTTTCACACAACAAACATTTCCACTGATAACAGTTTTATGATGATGATACTTCTTATGTAAGTGTGGGTGCTCACCTCAAAACCAGTTGGCAATCAGTGAAGGGCTCATACGCCTTATAGACCTAAAGATACCCTCAAACTTAGCTGTGTGGGACTATTCTCACACACCCCTCATGTCCAACTATCCTTGTGTGCTTGAATGTGTTTTTGTTTGGTAGGGTATAGATGTCCTGACACTTGGTTTAGGAGCATGCTCCAGTATCATATGTAGATGCGGGTATGAACTGAAAACTAATTGGCAATCAGCGAAGGGACTGCACACTTATAAGCCCAAAGATAACCCCAAACTCAAAAGAGTGGGACCTTTTTAGCAGTGTGGGACTTTTGAAAAAGGATAATAAGAACTTATGGGGCTATGCAAAAGAAGAATCCACCAGTTTTAGATGATTACTATATTTAATTTGAGTGGAATTATTTAAAAACAATTGAATAAAAATATTATAAATATCAAAGTTTTAGACGTGTAGAACTTGACAAAAACATCATATAAATGATATTGCAGCACATAGGTAATATGCATTCAGTATAACTCTTTTATCAAGTCATCATCATCATTATCATCTAAGCCTCAGTCCCAACTATGTTGGGGTCGGCTACATGATAACTCTTTTATCATGTTACATTATTTAGCTACCCCAAAAGAAAGTCATTTTCCTCGGAAACTGTCGTTCTTTTGATGATATTCCCCAGAAAAACATTCAAATATCCTAGCAAGCCCATTATGTAGTTTACCAAGGTCAACCAACTACATCTTTTAATTCTTTTCCGAAATTTTGTCTCCACCTCGCCTCATTAGTTTCTCACTATTTTCTACTTTTATGTTATGTTAATATTTATTTAATAATGGGGCAATGGTGACCTATGTCAGACAGCATGTGTTGATCTGACATATGTCAACCTTAACTTTAGTTCAATTTTATTACAAACTTGATCTTAGACTGACCTAACTTGCAAAACCAAAATTAACCATTGTGGTAAGTGTGTTGTGCACCTACCAACAACACTTGCCTTGTCAATTAGGAGATGACATTAGTTTGACATGATTATTTCCAAAATTAAAACCAACTACCTACCCAATTCTTGTTTATATAATAAATTTCAATCTTGAGCCAACCCGGTTTGCTAAAACCTACACCTACCTTTTGACCCCCGAGTTAAGCATGTTTAAGATGTCAAGAGGCTAATATATCCATCCCACCCTCATTTGATCAAACAACCACAAAAAAGGTTGACAAGGGCTCATAAAGGAACTAGCCAAGGATCCAACCAAAACTCAAACTCTGACATAAAAGACCAGGGGCCAACACCCCCAAGTTAGGTATGCAAATCTGAGTCTAGGTGTACTCATACATGATATGTTTACTTCAACCATGAGTAAATCGGTCATTGACATAATGACATGTGTTCAAAAGAAAACAAATGGAGATATTAACATTTGCATGGTTGCTTGTACATGTTCTCATTTTTCAACGAATACACATTTGAAAATGTAAAAGCAAATTTCCCAAATTGTACCTCTTTTGTTAAACTCGAGAAAACCCCCCACATTGGAGAATACCCAATGAATCGCCTTTGTGGTAAAACAAAGTCAAAGTCACTGATGCATGGGTTTTGAGTCACTTTTATAGGCTTATTTTATATCTATTTTATGCATGTATTTGTCATTTTCTTGATTATATTTGCATAATTCACTATAGTTGGCCTTTAAACTCTTTTTGCATCAAATTATACTTCTTTTATAATATTTATATGATTTTATATAATCCCCGGACTTATACACATGTTTCGGCACTTTTTCAGGCACTTTTGCATTGTCCGGAGTCGATACTATCGACCCCCAGGTCGATAGTATCGACATTTCATCAAAAAGCAACCCCAAAATGCGATCTTGGAAGGAATAACCTGTCCCATGGTCAATACCATCGACCTTGGGGTCGATACTATCGACAACGTCGGGATCTGGCGATTTTCAGCACTAAAACGGAGCGTTTTAATCCGACGGTTGAGCTTTTTCGGAGCCGTAAAGTGGTCCTATGACCTAAGAAGAGCACGGACGGCCCGAGGGGGAGGGGACATTGTGTTGCACAACATCCAAGAAGGAGAGAGAGAGATAGCAGACGAGAGATGAAGGCCGTCAACCGAGCGATCCGGGCACCTCCGACGGGCGATTTTGCTGCCGGAAGACTGCAAAACGCACGTTTCTCGAGGAGGATCTCCAGGAACACCTTTGTATCAGGGGTTACACGAGTTTGCTCCATATTTCCCATGTTTGTCTTCTCTACTCCTCTATCTTTCATTGAGATGACCATGCGGGGCTAATCCCCTTTGTCTTTAGGACCGGGAGTAGCCCGGGGATTCCTTGTATGACAATTTTATTATAGTAATTCATATTTTCTCTCTTAAATCCATGGTATAGTTTCGTTTTCTCCATATATTGTTATGCTTGATCACCATGATAATAACCTAATGCCCTTAATCACTTCGACAGAAGGATTAACGGTTGAAAAGAGACAGAACCTACATTAATCGATAAATCCCTTGACAAAGGTGGTGTAAAACTAATGGTGGAAACTGAGAGATAGTTCGTAATGCACTTAGTTTAGGGAATAGGTTACTACGACGGTGGAACCGACCTAAACCTAAGTAGTGAATTGCACCACGACAGTGGGCAATTCTGTTTTCAGGCCACTACCCGGATAGAGAGAGAAGATTGAGGCATTATATAAAATTTAATACAATGAATACCCGCGGTGAAACCGCAATCCTAAAGATACCCTTTTGAATTGATTAAATTAACATTTAATCGATCGTTTGTTTCGTTTTTGTTTTTATTTTCTTTTAATTTTAACAACAACCCTCAATTTGTTATTCGGCTTAGCTGATCGCAAATAGTTAGTAGGAGTCTCCAACAATTCTGAGTATCCCTGTGTTCGACTCGGGCCTCACAAAGGCCTGTATTACTTCGACGCGTTCACTTGCGTTTTTAACGCGTAGTAAAATACACGTCAAGTTTTTGGCGCCGTTGCCGGGGATACCCCAAATTTGTTGGAACTTCGAGTGCTACGAGCGGCCACTCTAGGCCACATTTTTTTTTATAATTTTCATTCAACTTCAAATATTTTCTTTCTATTGTTCGTTCATTTTTATACTCGTCAAAGCATTGTACTGAACTAAATTTTCTCATTTCAGGTACGTTGCATGGTGCAGACACGTAGTACGGACTACGACAATCGCACACCCGAGATTCCACTTCCAGGACCTGAGGACGAGGAGTATTACGAGCAAGAGCACCAAGAAGAGATAGATTCTGAATTTGAACAGGAAGAGATGGCCGACGCACAGACCATATGGGAGAAGATCAAGGCTTCTTCCGCATCAGCTTCCAAGGGGCCTATAAAGAAGAAGGCAATTAACATACCGACATATAAGATTGATCCAGCGCTGATAAATCTGGTGAAATCAAATGTTTTTCATGGGCTGAAGAATGAGGATCCCGTCGCGTACATCAGCCAGTTTGTTGAGAATTGTGACATGGTCAAAATTGATAGGTTTCCACAGGAGGCACTGTATCTCAAGCTTTTCCCGAGTTCATTGGCGGGAGCCGCGCGAGAATGGTTACATAATTTTTATGATGAGTTTGTGGAGTCCTGGAACCATATGGTGGAGGTTTTCTTTGAGAGGTTCTTCCCTCTTGAGAAGACTAACGACATGATCCGGAAGATTCACAACTTTACCCAACAGGCTGGTGAGACATATTCTGAGACCTGGGAGAGATTTCAGGTTATGCTGAGGAGGTGTCTGCATCACGGGCTGGACAAGGAAACGCAGGTGAAAATCTTCTATTTTGCTCTCTCCGAGCATGATAGGAGTAATCTAGATTCAGCCGGGTCGGGATTTTTTCTAAACAACACAGACACCAGATGCTGGGAAATACTCAAGAACATGGCTAGAAAACAGTCCTGGGAGAAAGAGAGAGAGGCCCAGTTGAGCAAGCACGAGTTGCCAGTGAATCAAAGGCAATGAGAGAGCTAAATGAGAAGATGGATCTTCTCGCAAAGAAGTTACTACAAAAGGAATATAATGAGTCCGAGGATGAGGCTCAAGTCAAATTCATGCAACAACAGGGTTACAGAAACAATGACTACGCATGGAGGAAGGATAAAAAATTCTCATGGAAGGATCCTAACAATTTTCTGCAGGATCCGGAGGCGAAGCCACAACCTAGCGCTGAAGATAAGAACACTGAATTACTGAGTCAAATGGTGCAGCAGAATCAGGAGATGATGGCTATGTTTGGTAAACAATTGCAATCTCAAGGTGATATTCTAACCAAATTTGGGCAGCCGCTACAAAGCCATGGAGCACAGATGCGGGCATTAGAAACCACCATGGCACAGATTTCTAGTGAAGTGGCGGCCATCAAGCATGCTAATCAACAGAAACCGGCTGAGAATGCAAACGTGGCCCAAGCACACCATCAGGTCAAGTATATGTCTGTGGTAAGCAATGAGGAGGAATCGCAGGTGCAAGAAGCTAAAGAAGAAAGAAAAATGACTTTTAATACGCATGTGTCACCGGTGATACCGTATCCACGCACTTACTATGGACTGCCGGGCGGAAACCCGTTCTTTAGAAAATCACAGCAAGTTATGAATATTGCATCTCCATCTAGGCAGGAAGAACAATTGAAGGTTGTTTGTGCACGTGTGGAAACATCTAATGCGAGAGAGAAACCACAACAAGCTATTGCTGTTGATGATGTCTCACCCAAGCCCATGTCAGAGGGAGTGATTGAAGCAAGCTTAGGGGAGTTGGCCCCGAAAAGCTCATATGTACCACCTCACAGGCGTGTGAGTGCAGCAATTGTGTCAAGTCCAGGAAATCCAGGGCCAAAGAAGGAGCACCGGCACTATAGGAAATTCTTGGAAATATTCCGCAAGCTGCATATCAACATTCCTCTGGTGGAAATGATTGAGAAGGTGCCCGCCTATGGGAGGTTCATCAAGGAAATCATCAATAAGAAGAGGCGGATAAAAGACGGTGATATTTGTCGGATGAATGAGACGGTGAGCTCTATGATTCACGGGAGTTCGCCAAAGAAGAGAAAAGACCCAGGAGGCTTCTATATCCCATGTTCAATAGGTGACCAACATTTTCCACAAGCACAGTGTGATTCGAGCGCCAACATTAATCTTATGCCTATGTCCACATTTCAAAAGCTTGGGTTGAAGGAGATAAAGAAATGGCGGCAACGATTGAGTTGGTGGATGGGTCCATTGTAAGGCCATATGGAGTGTGCAAGGATGTACTCGTCAAGGTAGACAGGTTCATCTTCCCGGTAGATTTTGTTGTCATGGACATGCCACAGCTCCAAAGTTGCGAGATGCTATTGGGCAGGTCGTTCCAAGCTACGGCTGATGTCATCGTTGCCATTGGGAGAGGTACATTGACCTTGGGGATTGGACATGATCGAGTTCAATTCAAATTGCCACATGACTCATTGGAGACATCTCTTGACAACCCAGGTTAAAGGTATCTTTATGTCAAGCCTAGGACATTAAACAAGGGCGCTTGTTGGGAGGCAACCCAACTTTAGGTTCAATTTTATGTTTGGTTATGTTCTTTTATGTTTATGTACTTAGTTTTTTCTTAGGTTTTGATAATTTTTGTAAAAATGGTACCTTAACTCGTGTTTTGAAGTGTGCAGAATGTTAAGGTCGATACTATCGACACCCATGTCGATAGTATCGAGTTTGGAGAAGTAAACGCTGAAGAAAAGTCGATACCATCAACCCTAGGGTCGATAGTATCGAGATTCCTGAAGATTTACAGAAACATTGGTGCCAGTAAAGTCGATACCATCGACCCTAGGGTCGATAGCATCGACACTTTTGAGTTCCCAGGCTTTTAGATGCGTCGATTCAACAAAATCGCTGAGTCTGGGTCGATACCATCGACCTTGGTCGATAGTATCGACACCTGCAGGACAGCTACATAAAACAGGCCATAAAAGGTATCGAAACGAGATTTTTTCGAACCGTTTTTTGCAGAGGAAAGATGGATGAAGCAAGTCACGTCTTAGAACCACTAAGACATAAAAGTGGGCCACAAAAAGGAGGGAGATAGCAAGCATCACTTGGTCTACTTGAGCATCTAACCATCCTTCTTCGCCACACTTCAAAGCGAACGGTACCGTTGTTCCACCTCTTAAGTGAGAATGTTGACTACGAGGCCATAGTCATATTCAAGCTTAGGGGGGTGTTGGAACAACCCTCTATCTTAGTTTGTACTTACTTATTCATGTTGATTTTACTTTTGAGATATTAGTTGTTTTTATTTCTAGGTTTACCACTTTTGTAGGATCCACATCTATCTAGTGTAATCTGTGGAGCAATAAATGCATGGTTTCAATTGCAAGTTTTACTCTTGGGTTGTGTGCACATGAAAATATGAGCATATTGAAAACTTTTTGAGCTTATTCTTATGAGTAATTGAGTTGCATAACTGAGGAAGTGCTTGGGTGAGTCAGCTTCAGGACACGGGGACATGAATGACCATCTTTATTGTCCAAGGAAAAGTGATTGACAAGGATGTTTGAGCCCAAACCGACCAAATGCTAACGTGACCTTAGACTAAAGTTTAAGAGAGAAATCCTTCAGTTACCCTGTACACAGGTCTTTAGAGAGGGACATATGATATTTTCGAAAGGTTCTGTCAATTAGTCTTGTGATCTGATCCACCGCAATTTCATTCACAGTCCACCATAAGAAATGGGAGCACATTACTGTCTTTCACTTTTTGATTGCATCTCATGTAGATAGGTCTTGCATTACAACTATTTTCACATTTTTTGCATGAGAATGAAAAAAAAAGATAGAGTAGTTATACATGCACATTTTCCTTAGGTGCATGTCATAGTAGTTGCATAACTATCATTATGTAGTTGCATTTACATCTTTTGAGCATATTGTACACCATGTATCTTATGTTACTCTGAAAACATTAAAGGTGATGAACTTGTTCCATACCCTCCAAATAGAATGCTTCAGATGCACAAGTATGTAACAAGAAGTGAGCCCGACATATAATTCATTGTCATCTATGAAAATAAGGGCTTGAAAAAAAAATTGAAAAAAAAAATTGAAAAAAAAGAGAAGAAAAAAAGAAAAAAAAAGAATTGAGAAGTAAGTAGGAATGAGAGGGAGAAAGGAACATGTTCTCACTTACATACTAAGAAGAATAAGCACATGGTGTAGTTTTCTTAGATATTCCATCTCTCCTTGAGACGGAATGATAGTGCATGCATCATTCCACCAAAAATATAGCATTAGGACATTTTCACTTGCATTTTGCATCATGATAGGTCATTAATTTTTGTATTGCATGATTGACTATTATGTGCTTTCATCTCTTCCACAACCACCTATCCCATCCACCCGTTGCTCTAATCGGTAGGCCACCCATGATATTCTCCTCATTCATTAATATCAGGAGATTTGTTTCTATTTAGATGGTAGTTAGGAAATGAACAACGTAGATAGAAGATCACAAGATGCATCAAGTATGGACCAAATGAGTTTATCATATTAACTGCTTTAATTGATAGTGTTTCATTGATTGGGGGACGGACATCTTTTACATAGGTCTTTGGTCGCCTGGATGGCAGTTAGTGTTCAGTGGTCAATGAGGGACGGTTTGTGGAAAGAAAGCGGGGATGATGTAGATTCATTTCATGTATTTATGTCCTGTTGCTGACTTATCTCAACCAGATCCAAAGTTTTGTTGCTCGAGGACGAGCAAGGGTTAAGCTTAGGGGAGTTTGATGCATGGGTTTTGAGTCACTTTTATAGGCTTATTTTATATCTGTTTTATGCATGTATTTGTCATTTTCTTGATTATATTTGCATAATTCACTATAGTTAATTTTAGAATTAAATAATTAATTTATAATTAATTAATTTATAATTAAATAATTAAACTGAGGCCTTTAAACTCTTTTTGCATCAAATTATACTTCTTTTATAATATTTATATGATTTTATATAATCCCCGGACTTATACACATGTTTCGGCACTTTTTCAGGCACTTTTGCATTGTCCGGAGTCGATACTATCGACCCCCAGGTCGATAGTATCGACATTTCATCAAAAAGCAACCCCAAAACGCGATCTTGGAAGGAATAACCTGTCCCATGGTCGATACCATCGACCTTGGGGTCGATACTATCGACAGCGTCGGGATCTGGCGATTTTCAGCACTAAAACGGAGCGTTTTAATCCGACGGTTGAGCTTTTTCGGAGCCGTAAAGTGGTCCTATGACCTAAGAAGAGCACGGATGGCCCGAGGGGGAGGGGACATTGTGTTGCACAACATCCAAGAAGGAGAGAGAGAGATAGGAGACAAGAGATGAAGGCCGTCAACCGAGCGATCCGGGCACCTCCGACGGGCGATTTTGCTGCCAGAAGACTGCAAAATGCACGTTTCTCGAGGAGGATCTCTAGGAACACCTTTGTATCAGGGGTTACACGAGTTTGCTCCATATTTCCCATGTTTTTCTTCTCTACTCCTCTATCTTTCATTGAGATGACCATGCGGGGCTAATCCCCTTTGTCTTTAGGACCGGGAGTAGCCCGGGGATTCCTTGTATGACAATTTTATAATAGTAATTCATATTTTCTCTCTTAAATCCATGGTATAGTTTCGTTTTCTCCATATATTGTTATGCTTGATCACCATGATAATAACCTAATGCCCTTAATCACTTCGACAGAAGGATTAACGGTTGAAAAGAGACGGAACCTACATTAATCGATAAATCCCTTGACAAAGGTGGTGTAAAATTAATGGTGGAAACTGAGAGATAGTTCATAATGTACTTAGTTTAGGGAATAGGTTACTACGACGGTGGAACCGACCTAAACCTAAGTAGTGAATTGCACCACGACAATGGGCAATTCTGTTTTCAGGCCACTACCCGGATAAAGAGAGAGGATTGAGGCATTATATAAAATTTAATACAATGAATACCCGCAGTGAAACCGCAATCCTAAAGATACCCTTTTGAATTGATTAAATTAACATTTAATCGATCGTTTGTTTCGTTTTTGTTTTTATTTTCTTTTAATTTTAACAACAACCCTCAATTTTTTATTCGGCTTAGCTGATCGCAAATAGTTAGTAGGAGTCTCCAACAATTCTGAGTATCCCTGTGTTCGACTCGGGCCTCACAAAGGCCTGTATTACTTCAACGCGTTCACTTGCGTTTTTAATGCGTAGTAAAATACACGTCAGTCACCCACTCATGACCCATCCTTTTTGCATGTGTTGATCTTTTTACTATTACATTCTTGTTGTGTTTCTCATACTCTAGTCGTATATTTATCAATGAGCACATGTAAGTACACACAACTACACATCTTATGTTCCTATGGTGATTCATTTTGGTTAAGGAAGTCGGGACAGGGATTGGTTTTGCCTAGTCAGTGAGCATCAAAATAAAGATTTGGTCAACAAAAAATATATTCAATGCACTACCATGTCTACACATAGGTCATTGACATTGTTGTGAGTCGGTGAGTAAAAAAGTATGAAATAAAAAGTGAATTGTGTGTAGTGTAAGAAAAGTATTTAAATAAATCAAAAAAAGAAACAACAGAACTTGACATTTATCCAGATTTGTTTAAACTTGAGGAGGTCTACAATTCATTAAAGGGGTATTTTCAAAATAAAACTCGCAACAAAACTCAAATGTTAATTTTTTGAAAGATCTAGTTTGTCAGAATGTAGAGTTTACCAGGATTTCTCTTGAGCAGAATTATCCTAAAGAAGAAATATTGTGCCTTCTCTTTTCTGAGATATGGTCCGAATTACAGCATCGGTAAAAGGCTCCCAGCCCTTCTTAGCATGAGAATTTTCTTGATGGCTCCTAACTGATGACATAAAAATGTTTGGCTTATAGTGTGATTGACAATATAAAAAAATCATCTTATAATTAAAAATCAACACAGGTCATTATAAAGATTAAAACATTAGTAGGTGGCCTCATCATCTCATAATGTTCTCTGCCATCTGTAACATGGCCACACTGCATATAAGATGTTGCTTAGCAGTGTGAGAGGTCAGGATCCAAAGCACCAACTCAATCAGTGTATTGCTCTTCTGAAAATAAGAGCACGGAATGTGACATAAGAAGCAAGCTAAATCATGTAAACTAGATAAAGGAGCAACTAAAATATTAACTATGAGTCCAGACATTTACAAGCTCCTAGATCTTTTATACCTTCTACTGTAGAAGAGTTCAAGATTGGTGAAACTATTGAGACCATGGGTGGTTGCTCTTCTAAGAAAAGTCAATTTTTTCATGTGTTCTTAAGCTAAGGGGGGTAGAAATCATTTCATCATGTGTGATGATCTTTTCTGTTTATTTTATGAGAAACAACTTTCTATAGTCCATTTTTTATGTTGTGCTTTCACTTGTTTGTAGAAGGCACTGCTTTTATGAAAGGTCAAACACATTAGTGTTGTAGCATTTTTAGGGTCCATATATTTTATTCAAAACATGATCTAAAATGTTAGTTACATGTAAGGACAGCATTTAGCAGAAGCACACCCTGAAAATGGTTAAGTAGTCAGTACAAAATACCACCAACAGGTCACTTTAACAGATACGAAGAAAAATGTGTCACAAAGATATACAAAATGAGGAGAAACGATTAACAAGCTGATGATTATGAATGAAAAAGTCACGTGATGTCTCTTTTACATGTGCAGCAGATCCACTGTTTCTTCACAAGGAGGCTTAAGTTCATTGACTAACAATTAAACGAATGATCTTTGGATGTTTGTTCTTTTCCAATATTAGTGTGTTTCCTGTTAGATAGTTATCTTTGGGGCTTGTTCAGGGTAGATTTTGTGAATTAAGATGTCAGTTTTGGGTTAATGTTGGAATTAACCCCTCCTGCTCTGATCTCTTGCTTTCATTCTTCATGGACCAGTTTCATTTATGTTAGTAGATGAAAGGTCATATTCCAAGTTTTAATGACATACTAGTTTAATGATTTAACAGTATGTTATAACAAACTCTAAAGTGGAGCACATTGCATATTTGATGATTCTGCACAAACAGTCTGTCATCATAGAATGGCCATCAGGTTGTGCATGTCTGGGTCTATTTCAGGCCTCAATGTCTTTCACGCAAGAAATATGGTGATCTCGCCATTTTTAGAGTCTAGACTCAAAAATCACATGGGAACTGGGTATAGAAGATAAAATGAAGCTATTATAGGAACAAAATACAGTAACTCGTGCAATGTTGCGTGTACTTTACCTGTATGGCCCATTTTTCAAGATTTCCATGCAACGGGATGGAGCATCCAACGTCTATTTAACATCACATAGTAGTACTAGTTAGGAATCTACTGAATATTGCAGAAGAAATCTATGACCTAGTATACGACGATGCTTTATCACGTTGTAGTACTTAAGTAGTATATCATGTGCTACTTTTTGTTCCTACAATGTATTCAATAATTAACAACCTAGCAAATAAGCAGAAATAAATTATACATAATAAGTGGATTACAGATTACATGACTATTCTAATTAATTACTAATTAGAAATCAATATTAAGACTCATTTTGATCTGTGAAAGTCATTTGAAGTAGTGAAATATTATTCAAAACACTTGATTGTTGAGTAATATTTCTTCTTGTTGGTCGTACGACAGTCACAAAATTCTACAGATTTATTTAAAATGATGTAAACTGCTTTTTCAAAAAGCGCCTGCTTTGTTCCGCTTCAAAACCCGCTTCCCGCTTCAAGGTGGTCAATCTGCACGCTTCACGCTTTCCAAAACACAACTCTTATAGCATTTTTTATTCTGTTTACACATACTTTTTATTAAGTTTTCTGGCTATTTATACCATTCCATCCTCTTATTTTCTAACAAGTTCTCACAATTATTTCGATAACAAATTAATATTTATTTTGTACAGTGTCCAAAGCAGCCGAACAATACATATTGTGGGTATTATGTGCTGAAGTATATGAAAGACATCTTTGATGCGAGAAATAGAAATATTCCTGAATGTGTAAGCTACTTAACATTATACTCTTTTAGTTTGTTAAAATTTCTAAATAAATTGAAAAAATCACAATATGTTGATATATTTGTCATATGATTGTAGTATTATTCGAAGTATATTGGTCGTTGCTTCAACCAAGAAGAAATTGATGAGGTCCAAAACGAGTGGGAGACATGTTTTCTTGAGAACACATAAGATTATGTGACATGTGGGGGAGACATTTGTTCTTTAGCATAGACCAATGTGTGAAACTTTTTTAGTTAGTTTTCAGTTCAATTCTAGAGTGGATACTCAGTACTTTGTATTATGGAATAGTTGTATGGATGATTTAATATTAATTAAATTTGGTACGACTTTCTTTCAAGGTTTGATGGAAATTTTATTCAACTATGTGTTTGTTTGTGAAATGAAAAAGTATAATTGCATATTTATTATAGTTTATTAATAATATGGTTAATTTGATCAATACAATTGGTTTGATATATGACCTATCAAACTCTAATCAAAGACAACAGTTAATGATATGTTGTAAAATGTATGATTCTACAACAAACAACACATGTTGTGTTATCCACACCTATTACAATAGGTTTGTCAGGAAAAAATACACCTATTACAATAGGTGTTTCTAGTGAACTACAACATGCATAACCTATTGTATAAATTGTGTATATTACAACAGTCACACACCATGTTGTCTAAACAATCCTATTACAACGGTTAAATGTATGGAAAGACAACATACTCCAACTTTTGTATAAACATGTATATTACAACAGGGGCACTGCATGTTGTAATAGACCTACCTATTACAACGGGTGTGTTTAGTGAAAGACAACATGCATCGACTATTGTATAATATATATTACAATGGGTGAACTGCATGTTGTAAAAAATAACCCTATTACAATGGGTGTGTTTAGCGAAAGACAACGTCGTTCAACTGTTGTATAATATATATTACAACAGGTGGACCACATGTTGTGTAAAATACCCATATTACAACAGGTCATTCCTTAAAAGACAACATGTTTCAACTGTTCTATAAAATACATCTAATACAACATGCAATCACATGTTGTGTAAAGCACCCCCCCATAAGACCACGCGATCTAATACAACGATTAACACCTGTTGTAAATTGAGAAAAGGAACTATTGTAAAAAGCATTTTCTGTAGTAGTAATAGTTGACTAACACTAATTTACTTGTGATGTAGGCCATCAACAAGAAACACATTTTTAATACATAGTTCATTGCCTACATCACCCTCACCTATGACCTTACCCTTCTTGTTGTCCCCGAAGGTTACCGATCCTCCTTTCTTTTTCACAAACTTGTTGAAATGGCTGATTTCTCCAGTCATATGCTTAGAGCAGCCACTATCAACGATCCATCTATTTTTAACCTGCAAGAAAGAAGGATGTCGGAACCCAAATCAAACTTTGGGATCCAAGGTTAGCTTGGGGACCCATTTCATCTTTGGGTTGGTCCCCTTGGGCTTGTAAGGACAATAAGTGGAGTAATGGTCATCACATTTGCAGTGAATACAAACCATAGGGTTCTTAGAGCCGGAAGTCTCTCCATGGAAAATGGGAGGTTCCACACTCTTCTTCTTACCCTTGTTCTTGCTCTTTTTCTTACCTTTGGGAGCAGTCCCATCATATCCCAAACCACTAGTACCAACATGTTTTGTAGAGTGTTCTAGGACATCATTGAGGGATTTCTTTCCAGAGAGAAACCTTTACAAAGTAGATCTTAACTTAGCATTATCATCACTAAGATTTATAACAGTAGTAGAAAGACTCGCAAGATCTTCTCTAGCATGCAAAAGGTCATCCTCAAGACAGAGGGCTTTAGTAAGAAGGGAATCCTTTTCTAAAGTTAAGCTAGCAACTTCATTTCTTGGCAAAACAGGCCTAGAGGATAAATCATTAACTTGAGAAAGCAACTTTGCATTTTCAAATTTAATCACAACAATCTCTTTTTGATAAGCATATACTTCATCTCTCCTAGCATCATCAATTAGCTTGAGTTCTACATTTTCAGTTTTAAGAGTATCAAGCTCATCTAGGCACTTTTGGTTTTCTATCTTAAGATTTTCAATATTTTTAAGATAAACACCATTCTCAACCTCTACTCCATTGTATTGAAGTTCAAGGTCAAGAAATTGCCCTTGCAAGGAATCTATGCTCTCAAGATGCAATTTTTCATTTTTATCAAGAATATCAATTTTTGCATAAAGATCATCAACTATCTTGCCTAATCTTTTCCTCTTAGATTTATATTTAGCAAAAGATGATTGGCATTCATTAAGCATATCAATGAGAGTTTACTTAGATAGCTCATGCAAATTAACATTGCTTACCTCGCTTACCTCACTTACCTCAATTACATCTTCACTAGTGGAGGACATGAGGGCAAGATGACATTCTCCATCTTCGGAGCTTGAGGAGCTTGAAGAAGACTCCTCCCACGCTGCATGAGCTGCATCTTTGGATCTTCTCTCCTTCTTGTCTTTCCTCTTGTACTCAGATTCTCTCTTGTACTTGTCATCTTTCTTGTGGCTGCTTTTGTGATGGCTCTTCTTGGCCTTTGGGCAGTCACTCTTATAGTGGCCTTTTTGACCACACTCATAGCATCTAGGAGTTGAGGAGGAGGGCTTGCTCTTGAAGTGTTTCCCCTTTGAGTAGTTTGCTTCATGATCATTGGAACCTTCATCTTCACTTTAGGAAGGGCTGGGAGACTTCAAGGCAAGTTGTTGTTGTCGGACCATTTCTTCAACTTGAGCTTTGAAAGTTGTGTCCTTTATCTTCTTAGACTCCTTTTCTTCTCTTTTCTCTTCCTCTTCTTGCTTGTCAAGCCTAGGTTCATGGGCTTGGAGGTTACCAACCAGCTCCTCGGTTGACAACTCACTTAGCTTGTAAACCTCTTCAATTGAAGTAACCTTAGGCTCCCATCTCTTAGGAAGAGATCTCAAGATCTTGGCATTCATAGTTCCTCTATCCATTAAACTCCCAAGGGCTGGCAAGCTATTCAAGATGACATTTAGCCTAGTGTACATATCCGCCACTCTCTCATTCTTACCCATCTTGAAGTTCTCTAGAAGACCGCCAAGGATGCAGACTTTGGCCTCCTTTACTCACTCGGTTCCTTCATAGGTGACACACAATTTGCACCATATCTCATGCGCAGTGTCCCAAGAAGAGATCCGGTTGAACTCGGATGGAGTAAGAGCGACATAGATGATGCTTACTACTTTGGCGTTGAGTTGAGCCCGCTTCATCTCAGCTTCAGTCCATGTGGTGATGTCCCCTTTTGGATCTTCATATTTGAGGTGGACAATCTTCCACATTTCGTAGCTCACACCTTGGAGGTAGAATTGCATTCTCCTCTTCTAATATAGAAAGTTTGCGCCATCGAAGACTGGAGGTCTCATGGAGAAGCTTCCTTCAAGGTTGAGTGACCGAAGAGCCGAATCACCCATCTTCTCCTACTTATTGAAGTAGCTTGGAGAAGACCTTCTCTGATACCACTTGTTGGATCAATGGGCTCTAGAGGGGGGTGAATAGAGCTACACACACTTCACAAAATCAATTAGACCACCAATTTAAACTTAGTGTAGAAACTAAACCAAGCAGCAATTTGATGTCCTAGTCTAGCATTCAAAGCAAGGATAAGAGACAATGAATAGCAAGCACTTGGACAGGTGGTTAGAGTGGTTCCACGTACTAAACTTTGGAGCGATGTCAGTCCACTACCTAGAGTTGGTAAGACTCTAGGATTTGCAACTTGGTTCTCTTATATATCACAATAAGATTACAAGATACATAAACCACACAACCAAGGACTTAATATCTCAAGCTAATATCTTCTACCTTTCTAAGGACTTACCCATGAAGCAAGATTCTACAACCTTCTTCAAAGGACTTACCCAATCTTACCTTAGTCTTCAGCCTTGCATGATTTACCTGTCTCACTTGAGCTTTGCCTTGCACCTCTCCTTCTCTTAGAGAGCTTCTCCACGTTTCACCTTCACCAAGGGATCTGGAGAAGAAAGCTATCTTCACTCTTGAAGATTAGCCATCATCTTCACCTTCACTCAGAGAAGAATAGCAACAACCTCTCTTTCACTTGGAGAAGCAGCTTCAATCAATCTTCAAAGGGAATACGAGGTATGAAGAGAGAAAGGAGAGTTGTACATCATACAAGGGATAGCTCTCATACACAGGGACCTAACTCACTCATAACTCACGAATTTATCTTGAAGGTAGAGAGAGAAAAGGGCTCAAGGGCTTGGAACACTCTCAGCTAGGCTAGAACCAAGTTTGCAATGGAAGAGCAGCTTAGAATGAACTCCAAGGGGTTCTATTTATAGTTGAGGGTGGCCCTTTAAGTTGTGGGACGCTTGGATAAAAAAATTGCCAATTTTTGTTGAAGTAGATGACTTTATTTTTGCCCAAAACACTTCACCAATGGTCACATTACTTTTTCTGCAAATTCCGTACAGTGCAATCGGTCGAGTTTCAATGGGGGTAACTCGACCGATCAAGTAAAAGACAAAACTGATATTCAAATGATTGGTCGAGTTTGTCCTGACAAAACTCGACCGACCATTTAAATTGGAAATGGCTTGTAACCTGATCGGTCAAGTTCTATGAGTGCACAACACGACCGATGCAATCTTCAGAAAATTGACCAAGGATGATCGATCGAGTTTCAAGGCAGGGAAACTCGACCGACAAAGTGCATGTAATCCATTTTCTAATTTGCATTTAAAGTGATTAGCACTTGGTGAATTTTGTCCCAAACATTTTTCTCTTCTAAGTTACAAGTCAGTTCATCATTACAAGTGATTACATAGATGTTCTAAGGTCGTTTACATAGAAAACCCAAAATGCACACTTGTAGACATTTTGACTTAAACTTGACCCATTCTATGGCTTTGGATTTTAGATCCTTTTCATGTACCTAATGCCTGCAAACAATCTTAAACGCAAATGTTAGATACATATGAGTGGAATGGTTAAGTCATTATCAAAATATAGGTAATGTATAACCTCTAGGTCAACACTCCCAAAGTGATCAAAGACTAGAGAAACCAACCGTTCGGGAGAGGTACCACAAGCCAGAGAAGGAAAGAAGATTGGCGTCAAACTAAATCATCACCAAAGAATAAATTGGCTATGGAGGTTGGTTCATTGGGGTGATATGAAACCCTAGGATGGTATTTATATGTAGGGCTCGATCCCTTGGCCAAAGGGTATGGGGATATAGAAGCTTGGAGAAGAATTTTTGGGTGTTTCTTGAATTCTCTATTATAGATCTCGAGTAGGGTATATTTATGTGTAGATTTCAATTTAGAAACCAAGGTAAGAAAAGTCTCGATCAAAGATGCATCCTAGAGGGAGAAATCCAATTATTACTATTTTGTCTATGCCATGTCTATTGCCATATATGTGCAAGGTTGAAGATGATAGTCGGCCATTCAATATAACATCTAACACTCACAAAATTTCATGCGCATTAATTAAATGTGTGATATTAACTAAAAAACAAATTTGATTCAAATAAAGAGATAGAAAATTAATTTCTTTTCAATTTCTTACAATTTGGATGAGTAAATAGCTTTAAAATAAGATAAAAATGGTGGGTAAGGTAAAAAGGACCCAAAAAATCTAATTTTGGAGTCGAATTTTCCTTTTGGAAAACTTTAATGCATGAAACTCTGAATTTGAGGAAAATTGTATTTTCTTTATATAAATGCATTTCTTTATTATTTCTTAACCAAATTTTGGGTGTAACTTTAACATCTTTGACCTGGGTTATGCCATAATCCTAAAATTTTTGCTTAATTAAGTTATTTATAAACTTTTTTTAATCTTTTGAAAAGTTCAAGGAGAGTTTAATTTTCAAGTTTGAGCTTATTTGCAAACTGTTTTTGCATTATATGATAGTTTGGGTGTAAATTGCAATTTACCCAAGATGAGGGATTATATTGCAATATGTCACATCCTGAATGTTCCTCAAGTACTTTAGCATAATAAGAGAGAGAATGATGCTAAGGGTTGGCTTTTGGAAAGCCTAAGTTCCAAGTTGGAGCTTGTTTGAATAATGCTTGTACCTTGTGTACCAATTTTGGTGCAAATAGCAATTTACCCAAAATGTAGGGTTGATACGCAAATTACCACCTCCAGAGTGACCCTACTCTCTCTTAGCATCATCTAGAGGAGAGATAAAGAAAGATGCACCATGTTTGAATCATATTTGAGTGATGGTATTCTTGGTGATGAAAAGACCAAGAAGAGTTGTATAATTGAAACCCTAAAATAAGTTGTATTGAGTTGTAGAGCTTATATAGGAGTGCCTATTAGCCAAGAAGCCATAGAGGAAGTCCCATATCATTTTTTGAACTCTTGGAAAATTACATTATGAGTTAACCACCTCAAGAAGGTGATGGATATCAGTTTACAACTTTCCTTGAAAAAGTTGTATCAGTTTGTGAATAAAGTGATGTTGGGTTAAAATATCTTGTTCAACAAGATAACTAATGGCCGAAATCTTATCCCTATTTTATCCCCAAGAGTTTTTCATGTCAATATAAATATGTGTGCATGCATGGACACGTGTCAACCCATGCATGGACATGTGTCCCATAGTAGTATAAGGTGATGACACCTCTTATGCACTCTCTCTCATGAGCCTCAATTATATATACCAATCCTTTCACCTACTAGTGAATTTTTTCAAATCCCACAACTATCTTTCTTTTAGATATCATGCATAGTATTTGAGGAGCAAGGAGGAGCTCGAGCCTTAAGCTTAAGGTGAAGCCAATGTCATCTTAAACCTTGGTTGAAGCATGAATCTCAGGTTGTGATTCTTCCTTTCTTTTCTTCTTCACCAAGTTCTTATCTATGGTGATTCTTTGCATATAGAGGAGTTGTGAACAAGTATTGGATCTTTGATAAGTTCATCTTAAGCCTTGGGAACGTGAAGCTTTGGAGCTTGGATCTTTGAAGTTTTTGTTGAGGTGGGTTATATAACTTGAACCCAATCATGTTATTATTCACCTTCAATCTTGCTATATTTGTTGATCTATAGTCAATTTCGATTTTTCTTAAATAATTGATGAATAGTTGCATAGGACTATTGTCCATGAACTAGAACAGTAAGAGATGAAAGTCTAGAGCTTGTTGATGATGATATCATCATGTCACAAACCGATATCGGGTTGAAGCACCTCTAACCCGATATGGTAATGAAACCCAATATGGTGATATGAAATATGTTATACCTTGGAACCCCACACCCCTATCATTTTGTACATTTGGGTTGGTTGAAAAAGGACTAACCGGTTGTCTAGGATGTCACTCAACACATGGTGGGTTGTTACTTTGAAGGTTTGAAAAGGTATGTGCATAAGGGTCTAACCTGATATGCAAAACCCTACACTTGAGTAACCTAATATAAGTGACACACACATACACCTCTTGGAAGATATGGTGGTAAGCATACACCTCTTGCCCGATATGGTGGTAAGCATACACCTCTTGTCTGATGTGGTGGTAAGCATACACCTCTTTCCCGATATGGTAGTAAGCATACACCTCTTTCCCGATATGGTGGTAAGCATACACCTCTTGCCTGATATGGTAGTAAGCATACACCTTATGCCCAATATGGCGGAAGCACCTCAAAACCAATATGGAGGTAAGCACCTCAAATCCGATACACTTGATAAAGTAACACATGAAGTGTGTTATGTCAAATGATACATTGAGATGTAAAGAGTTTAGTGCATTTTGATAAGTGTAGGCCAATGTACCTTGAGAAAAGGGTTGAGCCAACTTAATAAAGTATGTGTAATCAATATCCTAGTGAGGATGAGAGAGAAACTCATACTTTGTGTTATGATCATTTAATGATAAATGATGAGAATAAATAAGTATGATTGAATACTTATGTTATCAATGTATGCTCCTAATATGTGTGCAGCTATGGATTAGGGTTTTGATTCTTGACAGTATGAACATGAAACCCTAATCGGCTAAAAAGGGAAACCCTAACCCTAATAATGGGAAGGTTGTATTTCTCTTATATTACATAGTGATGATATGTACTTGATATTGTTTTTATAATGAAATACTAACCATGCAGGTATCATGAGATGATGAGCATAGCCAGGTATGAGCTATGATTTTTCATATGATACAAATTAAATGGGCCTTGTGATCAATGTGAAATACTTGTACAACAAGTATAATGTATACTTGGGTCTGAGGACCTAGAGGTAATAGTTACCTGATAAGAGGTGACAATGTTCAATCATGAACTAAGGGTTTGAATACCGAGATCTAGAATTCATGATGTTAAGGGATGAGAATCCCCAGTAATGTGATAAGGGATTGAGATCCCGAGTGTTATGCATTTAATGTGTTCCAAAGATTATGAAAGTACTTGATAAATGTATTACACCTTTATTTGTAGCATATATTATAATTCATGCTTGAAAATTGGTTGATGCTAAAAGATATTGTAATGCACCTAATTAATCAAGTGGAACCTCATCATGTAGTTGCCCTGGAAATAGATCCATTCAGTGTCAGAATTTGCTGAATGGTGAAACAAGTTTAACTTGTAGAGCATATTTTTGAATATGTGGGTGTGATGGGAGAAAATATCCTTACATCCAAAGAGGTATTGATGTGTGATCTTTCCCTCATACATCGAGGTTGTTGTGTGATCTCCCTGAACAAAATATATCAGGGTTGATGTGTGATCTCCCCAAAGAGAGTGCATGTTGCGGCTGTAACTCTATAGTGAAGATGCCACTATACCCTGGCAAGCTAATTGCAGTTTGACTCATGATGTCACTACCAGTGGTCTTGTACTGACCGAGACATGTGATGTCTTGGAAGCCGGAGCTTCCTTTGACCTTGTATGGTACCAATTTTGACTAAGCGGTGGTTGATTGGAGCATGAGCGGTATACCTCATCTCCTCAGGACATAAGTGTGATTCTAAATATGTATTCAGCCATGTAGCGTATTTTCTTAAGGATTGAATACAAAAAAATTTGTTGATGTTAAATTACTTTTATACATATTAGATGAATAGATGTTATATGTGTTCTTCATGTTCCTTATAAAGTGAATAGATGATTTCTTGCTCTATCATAGATAGCTGCATTGCTTGAAAAGATGATATTGCTCTGTTCTGCTTATAAATAGTGATTAATCTTGATTATTAATATAAAAGATCCTCTGCTTAGTTTTACACTATTTACATGTGATAATAATGTTGTTGGCAGAGAGTTATATCTCTCGCTGGGACTTTTGTCTCACCCCGTTGGTCCCAACATTTTTAGGTGGACACGGATAAGGAGGTAGAGACCATACTGCAGAGCGAGGACAAGAGCAATGGGGACAATAGTAACAACTCAGGTTGAGTGTGTTTTCTGTCGTGTCTTGTATATAGAAGTCCTATGTGTCATCTATGTACTCTCAGGTCCTTGGGAGTTAGTACATATTGGTTTTATAAATGATCTGAGATTTTGGCTTGTATGCCTTGAGGTTTTATGTTGTTTAGGTATATGTTTAGGCAAAGCAACTGGTATATGATATCCTCGAGATGAGATGGTAAAATGTATGTACAATGTGAACCATGATGTATATATTGCTTTGGTTCTTCCTTTAAGTGTTTCCTAGCAATGGATCTCTTTGAAAAAAGGTTTTAATTTTTAGTGATTTTCATTATTCCACTACTAATGGTTTAACTACATAATTATTGTGTGATTTGGTTGTCGGTTTGATAGTGGTCGTCACAAGTTTTGGTATCGGAGCCTAAGGTTCACTGAGTCTACAAAGACACAGGATTAAGATTGTTGAGTCTATTCTTTTATCCTCCAGTTTATCTTATAGTGACTTCTACTCATATACGAGAAGAAGTAAAGCTAAAAGATGGCTAGAGCACATGAAGAACATGTTGTTGAGAGTAGTGTTGCTACACCAGGGGGAGGTGCAAGGGAGCGTGCTAGAGAGGAGTCAGTGCCTAAGAATCACCATCTTGATCAAGCCATGCTAGAAAAACCAGCCTTTCATGCTCATTTTGGGAATTTCATGACCACAATAACACATATGGTAGACCGGATGCCAGTACCATCACCTAGGGCACCAGTTCCCAATGAGGGGCATGGGTTTAGTTAGACCTTTGAGCGGTTACGTTGGGTAGGAGCCACCAAATATGTCGATATTGTTGACCCAATAGATGCAGATTCATGGCTCACTGAGCTAGAAAAAGTCTTTAGAATCCTTAGCATCCCAGAAACTAATAAAGTTAGGCATGATGTGTACCTTTTAAAAGGAAGTGATGGCCATTGGTGGGCCATTGAAGAAGGGATAAAACCGGGTTTGAGGTCAGATGTGAGGAGTTCTGACATGAGTTTGTCAGTAGATACTTTCCCAGGACTTATCTGGATGAGAAAATCTCACAGTTTGAGCGTATTAAGCAAGGACCAATGAAGATTAGTGAGTATGAAGCTAAGTTCAGGGATCTTTTTTGGTTTTGTCCACACATGGCTACTACAGAGGAGAGGATTTGACATTTTGAGAAGGGTCTGAACACTGAGTTATCCATAGTTGTAGCTACTCTAGAGAATAGAGAGAGGTTTTCCATGTTTGTGGAGTCAATTAGGAGGATATAGAGGTTTGTGATTGAGAAATGTGAGGCTAATAGTAGGAAGGACCTGACCAGTTCTAGGGACAGAGGTCTGGAAGTTTCAAGAAATTGAGATTTCCCGCACCATTAGCACCACAGAGATTCAATGCACAGATGCAATGGACGTCAAACAAGGGTAGATGCCATAGTTTTCTTCCAAGTGGTACCCATAGTACGACATCAATGTCAGTGACAGGACCATCTAGACCATAGCAGGACAAAAACTACTTCAAGTGTGGGCATGAAGGACATATGATAAGAGAATGTCCAGTTAGAGACACAGAGGTAACCCAACCACCGAGGTAGAGTAAAAAAGGCTCTAAGAGGCAATTGTTTAGTAGTGGCACACGAGGAGGTGGACAGGCATCCCAAGAAGGTTCATCTGCACCAAACAACAGAGCACAGAGTCGGCAATAGGAAACAGTGAGATTCTATGCTATGAATCAGCCAGAGGAAGTACTCAATCCATGAGTCGTGACAGGTCAGATGGAATTGTTTCATTCTGATATGTCTTCATCCTACTTCATATCTTTTTTGATTGATTCAGGTGCTACACATTCCTTAATCACTTAAGAAGTGATTCATGACTGCAATATGATTGTCAATCATAGAGTAGATAATATGTTATGAGACACTCCGTTAATTAGATCTGCAGTGTTGCGGGGGGTATGTTCTCCCTATGTTCTTTCTTTTTTAGAACACAATATCAGGTATACCACTTGATATGCATGGGTTTGATGTAATTCTTGGGATGGATACCCTAGAAAAGTATAAGGTTGTCTTGGATTGTGGTTCCAAGAAAGCTATCTTCACAGACAATAATGAGACATGGGTCTTTCAGGGGGACAGAAAGATTCTTCCAACCTATCTAGTATCATCAATGGTAGCTGAGAACTGATGTGATAAGGATTTGAAGCATTCTTGGCACATGTGGTAGATACCAAAGCAGAAAGTCCTAGTCTTTCTGAAGTTCCTTTTTTCAGGGAATTCAAGGATGTGTTTCCTAAAGAATCTCTTGATATTCCTCCATCTCGAGAGATTGATTTTGAGATTAATCTAATTTTGGGTACGCAACCCATAGCCCAAACACCTTATAGGATGGCCCCTGGTGAGATGGCAGAAATCAAGAAATAGTTACAGGAGTTGCTTGAGAAAGGTTTCAATCGACGGAGTACTTCTCCATGAGGTGCTCCAGTTCTTTTTGTTAAAAAGAAGGATGGGTCTATGAGATTATGCATAAACTTTAGACACCTTAACAAGGTGACTATAAAGAACAAATATCCTCTACCAAGGATAGATGATCTGTTTGACCAGTTGCGTGGTGCAACTGTGTTTTCTAAGATAGATCTAAGGTCAGGATATCATCAGTTACGTATCAAGGAGAGTGACATACCTAAGTCAGCCTTTAGGACAAGGTACGGTCATTATGAGTTCATAGTTATGTCATTTGGACTAACTAATGCACCAGCTGCATTCATGGAGATGATGAATAAAATCTTATGGCCATTCCTTGATCAGTTCATAGTGGTCTTCATAGATGACATCCTGATATATAGTAGAGATGGTCAACAACATGAATAACACCTTTTTCAAGCCTTGACTTTGTTGAGTTTCTAAGTTTATCAAGTGTGAGTTCTGGTTGTCAGAAGTGTCTTTTTTAGGACACGTTATATCTACTTTAGGTATTCGTGTTGATCCTAAGAAAGTGGAGTCTATTTTAGAATGGGAACAGCCCAAGACACCAACTGAGATTCGCAGTTTCCTAGGTCTGGCAAGTTACTATAGAATGTTTATTAAAGAATTCAATTATGTAGCATTACCCCTAACTAGGTTGACTGGGAAGGAGGTTCCTTTTGTTTGGAATGATAAGTGTCAGCGCTCCTTCCAGTTGTTGAAAGAAAGGTTGACTAGTGCACCTATATTGGTTTTACCTGAGCAGGGAAAGGGATACATTGTTTTCCGTGATGCCTCTAAGAATAGTCTAGGATGTGTGTTGATGTTGAGTGCTCATGTAGTTTCTTTTGCTTTTCGATAGCTTAAGAAACATGAGGAGAATTATTCGACGCATGATCTAGAGTTAGTTGCAGTGGTCCACACATTGAAGATTTGGAGGCATTATCTCTATGGAGAAATATGTCACATTTTCACATACCATAAAAACTTGAAGTACATCTTCTCACAACACAAGTTGAACATGAGACAATGCCGCTGGATGGAATTAATCAAGGACTACAATTGTACAATTGATTATCATCTAGGAAAAGTTAATGTACTGGAAGATTCACTAAGTAGAAAATCTTCATCTCCACCCATAGATAAAGCATAGTTGAATTCTTTAAGATACTTTAAAAATGACATGTTTGTTTCTTTGAGACAAATCAATGTACAGTTAAAGGAATCTTTGTTAACGGTATTTCTAGCTGAGATGCATGTGAAACCTACTCTGAGACAACAGATTAAAGAGGCACAACAGTCTGATATTGTGATTCAGCAGATCAGGTCAGAGTATGGTAGTGAGAAACGAGACGGTTTCCATGAGTCAGAAGATGAGGTAGTTTGTTACCATGGTAGGATGGTATTACCTGATGCCAATGACTTAAGAAAGATAGTTATGGAGGAAGTTGATTCATCCATGTATGCAATGCATCCAATGAGTAATAAAATGTATCATAACTTAAAAGATATGTATTGGTGGCCTGGTTTGAAGAAGGATGTAGCGGAGTTTGTTATGTGATGTCCAGTGTGTCAGCAAGTTCAAGAAGAACACAAAAAGCCTGCAGGAATATTGCAACCCTTACCTATACCACAGTGGAAATGATATCACGTGACAATGGACTTTGTGGTTGGTCTGCCCAGAACAGCCAAAAGTCATGATTCCATTTGGGTGATAGTTGATAGGTTGGTTAAGTCAGTGCATTTTCTTCCTATTAAAACAACCTATACTACTGAAAACTTACACATATATACATAGATGAGATTGTGCGGTTACACGGAGTCCCATCGGCAATTGTGTTTGATAGAAGTCCCCAGTTTATAAGTCATTTTTAGGAACGACTACATAAAACCTTGGGCACGCAGTTAAAGTTTAGCACAACTTTTCACCCTCAAAAAGATGGACAATCTGAAAGGACTATACAGACTTTGGAGGACTTGCTTAGGGCATGTTTTCTCCAATTTGTAGGAAGTTGGGACTTACACTTGAGCTTAATAGAGTTTTCCTACAACAATAGTTATCAGAAAAGTATTGGTATGGCACCATATGATGCATTATATGGTAGACATTGTAGATCTATGTTATGCTGGTATGAGACAGGAGAATACCAACTTCTGGGTCCTAAATTATTGCAACAGACAACTAAAAAGATTAAAGTAATACAACAATAATTGAAGGCTACACAGGATAGACAGAAGTCATATGCCAATAAATAATGTAGACCTTTAGAATTCTAAGTTGGAGACATAGTGTATCTCAAGGTCTCTCCTTGAAAAGGTGTGTTTTCATATTAGGGAAGAAGGGTAAGTTAGCTCCTAGATTTATGAGACCTTACCCAATGACAGCACATATTGCAAAGGTAGCCTATAGGTTGGAGTTGCCACCTAAGCTACATAGAATACATCTAGTGTTTCATATATCGATGTTGAGAAAGTGTCATCCTGATACACAGTTGGTGTTGCAACATGTAGAGGTACTGAATGAAGATATATCCTATGTGGAAGGTCCAACGATGATTCTTGATAGAGGAATCAAGAAGTTGAAAAAGAAAGACATAGTTCTTATGAAAGTTCTTTGGCATCACCATGGCATTGAAGAAGCCACATGGGATCTGGAGGAAGAAATGAGGAGGAAGTACCCTTCTCTTTTCTCTTGAGATTTTGGGGACGAAATCCCTATTAGGTGTTGATAATTGTAACATTCCTAACCTGGGTTATGCCATAATCTTGGAAGTTTTGCTTAACTAAGTTATTTATAAACTTGTTTTAATCTTCTGAAAAGTAATTAAGACTCAAGGAGAGTTTAATTTTCAAGTTTGAGCTTATTTGCAAATTATTTGTGCATTATATGATAGTTTGGGTGTAAATTGCAATTTACCCAAGATGAGGAGTTATATTACAATATGTCACATGTTGAACGTGCCTCAAGTGATTTATCATCATAAGAGAGAGAATGGTGCTAAGGGGTGGCTTGTGGAAAGCCTAAGTTCCAAGTTGGAGCTTGCTTGAATAATGTTTGTGCCTTGTGTACCAATTTTGGTGCAAATTGTAATTTACCCAAAATGTAGGGTTGATATGCAAATCATCACCTCCAGAGTGTCCCTACTCTCTCTTAGCATCATCTATAGTAGAGATAAAGAAAGAGGCACTATGTTTGAATCATATTTGAGTGATGGTATTCTTGGTGATGAAAAGACCAAGAAGAGTTGTATAGTTGAAACCCTAAAATGAGTTGTATTGAGTTGTAGAGCTTATATGGGAGTGACTATTTGCCAAGAAGCCATAGAGGAGGTCCCATATAGTTTTTTCAACTCTTGGAAAAGGTCATGACAAGTTAAGCACCTTAAGAAGGTGATGGATATCATTTTACAACTTTCCTTGAAAATGTTGTATCGGATTGTGAATAAAGTGATGTTGGGTTGAAATATCTTGTACAACAAGATAACTAATGGCCAAAATTTTATCCCTAGATTATCCCCAAGAGTTTTGCATGTCAAGATAAATATGTTTTCATGCATGGACACGTGCCAACCCATGCATGGACATGTGTCACCTAGTAGTATATGGTGATGGCACCTCTTATACACTCTCTCTCATGAGCCTCAATTATATATACCAATCCTTTCACCTACTTGTGAAACTTTTTGAATCCTAAAACTCTCCTTATCTTATATATCATGCATAGTAGTTGAGGATCAAGGAGGAGCTCGTGCCTTAATCTTAAGCCAAAGTCATGGTCATCTTCAACCTAGGTTGAAGCATGGATCTCGGGTTGTGATTCTTCCTTTCTTTTCTTCTTCACCAAGTTCTTATATTTGGTGATTCTTTGCATATAGAGGAGTTGTGAACAAGTATTGGATCTTTGATAAGTTCATTTTAACCTTGGGAATGTAAATCTTTAGAGCTTGGATCTTTGAAGTTTTTCTTGAGGTGGGTTATATAACTTGAACCCAATCATGTTATTATTCACCTTCAATCTTGCTATACTTGTTGATCTACTTTCAATTTCAATTTTTCTTGAATAATTTATGAATCTATGAGTTCTAATAGTTTCATAGGACTGTTGTCCATGAACTAGAACATTAAGGGACAAAAGTCTAGAGCTGGATGATGATGACATCATCATGGAACAAACTAATATCGGGTTGAAGTACCTCTAACCCGATATGGTAATGAAACCCAATATGGTGATATGAAATCTGTTATACCTTGGAACCCCACACCCCTATCATTTGTACATCTGGGTTGGTTGAAAAAGGATTAACTAGTTGTCTAGGTAGTCACTCAACACATGGTAGGTTGATACTTTGAAGGTTTGAAAAGGTATGAGCATAAGGGTCTAACCTGATATGCAAAACCCTACACTTGAGTAACCAGATATAAGTGGCACACACACACCCCTCTTGGATGATATGGTGGTAAGCATACACCTCTTGCCCGATATGGTAGTAAGCATACACCTCTTGCCCAATATGGTAGTAAGCATACACCTCTTGCCCGATATGGTGGTAAGCATACACCTCTTGCCCGATATGGTAGTAAGCATACACCTCTTGCCCGATATGGTGGAAGCACCTCAAAACCAATATAGAGGTAAGCACCTCAAATCCGATCACTTGATTGAGTAACACATGAAGTTTGTTATGTCAAATGATACATTGATATCTAAAGAGTTTAATGAATTTTGATAAGTGTAGGCCAATGTACCTTGAGAAAAGGGTTGAGCTAACTTCATAAAGTATGATGTAATCAATATCTTAGTGAGGATGAGAGAGAAACTCATACTTTGTTTAATAATCATTTAATGATAAATGATGATAATAAACAAGTAATAATGAATACTTATGATATCAATGTATGCCCCTAATATGTGTGGAGCTATGAATTAGGGTTTTGATTCTTGATAATATGAGCTTGAAGCTCTAATCGGCTAAAAAGGGAAACCCTAACCCTAATAATGGGAAGGTTACATTTTTCTTGTATTGCATGGTGATGATATGTACTTGATATTGTTTTTATCATGAAATAATAACCAAGCAGGTATCATGAGATGGCGATCATAGATAGGTCTGAGCTATGATATTTCATATGATATAGATTAAATGGGCCTTGTGAGCCACGTGAAATAGTTGTGAGACAAGTATAATGTATACCTGGGTCTGAGGACCTAGAGGTAATAGTTATCTGATAAGAGGTGACAATGTTCAGTGATGAACTAAGGGTTTTAATACCTAGATCTAGCAATCATGATGTTAAGGGATTGGAATCCCCAGTAATGTGATAAGGGACTGAGATCCTGAGTGTTATGCATTCAATGTGTTCCAAAGATTATGAAAGTACTAGATAAATGTATTACACCTTTCTTTTTAGCATATGTTATAATTCATGCTTGTAACTTGGCTGATACTAAAGGATACTATAATGCACCTAATTAATCAAGTGGAACCTCGTCATTTAGTTTCGCTGGCCATAGATCCATTCAATGTCAGAATTTGTTGAATGGTATACCGAGTTTAACTCAAAGAGCAAATTTTTGAATATGTGGGGGTGATGGGAAAAAATAGCCTTACGTCCAAATAGGGATTGTTGTGTGATCTTACTCGCATATACCGGGGTTGTTGTGTGATCTCCCCGAAGAGAATATACCGGGGTTGATGTGTGATCTCCCCGAAGAGAGTGCATGTTGCGGCTATAACTCTATAACAAAGATGCCACTATACCCTGGCAAGCTAATTGTAGTTTGACACATGATGTCACTGCCAATGGTCTCATACTAATCGATACAAGTTAGGTCTTGGAAGCTAACTCTTCCTTTGACCTTGTATGGTAGTGATTTTGACTAAGTGGTGGTCGGTTGGAGCATGAGCGGTATACCTCATCTCCTCAGGGCATAAGTGTGATTATAAATATGTATTCAGTCGTGTAGCGTATTTGCTTAAGGATTGAATACAAACATTGGTTGATGTTACATTACTTTTATACATCTTCAATGAATAGACGTTATATGTATTCTTCGTATTCCTTATAAAGTGAATAGATGATTTATTGCTCTATCATAGATAGTTGCATTGCTTAAAAAGATGATATTTCTCTGTTCTGCTTATAAACAATGTTTAATCTTGATTATTAATTTAAAAGATCCTCTGCTCAGTTTTATATTATTTACCTATGATAATAATGTTGTTGTCTAAGAGTTATATCTCTCGCTGGGACTTTTGTCTCACCCCGTTGGTCCCAACATTTTTATGTGGACGTGGATAAGGAGGTAGAGACCGTACTACAAAGGGAGGACAACAGCAATAGGGTTAGCAGTAATAGCTCAGGTTGAGTCTGTTGTTTGTCATGTCTTGTAGATATAAGTCCTATGTGTCATCTCTGTACTCTCAGGTCCTTTGGAGTTAGTACGTAATGATTTTATAAATGATCTGAGATTTTGGCTTGTATGCCATGAGGTTTTATTTTGCTTATGTATATGTTTGGGCAAAGCAACTGGTATATGATATCCTCAAGATGCGATGGTGCAATGTATGTACAATGTGAACCATGATGTATATATTGCTTTGGTTCTTTCTTTAAGAGTTTCCTGGCAATGGATCTCTTTGCAAAATGGTTTTAACTTTTAGTGATTTTCGTTAATCCACTGCTAATGGTTATGCTGCGTAATTATTGTGTTATTTGGTTGTTAGTTTGATAGTTGTCGTCATAGTAACTCTCTCTTAACCAAAACTATCCACTGGAAAAATATTGAGGACTAATTTTAAACTTAGATGCATTAATTTGATAATTTTGCAACAAAAATACCAAAACTAATGAATAATCTCTATTTCTTGTATTAAGGCTTCAAATATTTGTATTTTTGCATTAACCTAGTAACTACCAATCTAATAAGAGTGTTTCAAATAAAAGATTTAGAATAAAAGGAATACAAGGTGATATTTACTAAGACTTGAGTATGTTACCACTCTCCTCCCCTCTATAGGATTTTATCCCCAAAATATCAAGTAAATAGGGAAGAGTGAGTTTGTAACATTTCTTCTCTGATCTCCCAAGTTGTTTCCTCTAGACCATGATACTTCCATAAAACCTTCACTAATTCAATCTCCTTGTGCTTCAATTTCTTCACTCGGGAGTCAAGAATCTTCACAGATATTCTTTACAAGTCAAGTCTCCACGAATCTCTAGGGGTTTGATAGATAACATACGGGATGGATCCTTCACATATTTATTTAATACAGACACATGGAAAAAATTATGGATCTTATCATAAGAAGGTGGTAGAGCCAAACAATAAGCACACTCCTCAATCTTATCCAAAATTTCAAAGGGTCCCACAACAAGGGGACTAAGCTTTCCTTTCACCTTAGATATTGAAGTAGATCGGATATGTTTTATTTTCATGAAAACATAGTCTCCAACCAGAAAGTTCACATCCATTATCTTTTTATCAACATATATCTTCTTATGATCTTGTGTTGCTTTCGTTTGTTTCTTTGTCAGAACAATCTTGTCCTTCATTAATTCTATGTCATCAGACTTTACTAGAGTATGATCACCCACATCATCACAGTGTAAGGGTGAACTACAAGGTCTTCCATACAAATCTTCAAAAGGTGGCATATCTATGCTTGCTAGGTAACTGTTGTTGTAAGCAAACTCAGCTAAAGGGGATATTTATCCCAAACTCCTCTCAATCCATTACAAAATCCTATAAGACATCTTCTACAATCTAGATTGTCCTTTCAAATTGATTGTCGGTCTAGGGATGGTAGGAAGTACTGAAACGTTAATCTGAACCCATCTCTTCTTGAATCGACCTCCACAAGTGAGAAGTAAACTTAGGGTCTCTATCTGACACAATAGACTTTAGCACACCATGCAGACGTACAATCATGTCCACTTAAATGTGTTCCATGTTAGGAACCTTCTATGTAGTCTTAAAAGGAAAGAAATGAGCAGACTTAGTAAGATTGATCTATCATGAACCAGACAACATCATAACTGCATCTGGATTTTAGAAAACCTATCACAAATCCATTGTAATATTTTCCCACTTCCATTTAGGTATTTCAATAGGTTGCAAATGTCTACAAGGCCTATGATGTTCAGTTATTACTTTTTGATAGGTCAAACATTTCACAATGAAAGTAGTGGTGTCCTTCTTCATAGTTTTCCACCAAAAAATCCTCTATAGATCTTTGTACATCTTTATGGTGCCAGGGTGTATTGTATATGTCAAACCATGAGCCTCACTTACAACCTTTTGTCTCATGTCATCCACATCTAATATCCACAATGGGTGATGAAAATGTATTGCACCGTCAACACCAATAGAGAAATCAAATTGTGGTGTTTTTGTCATGGTCTTCATCTGACCAAAGTCAGGACTTGCTATTAGTGTTGCTATAACTTCATAAATCCAAGATGGAGTAATTGAGAGACTTGTGATGTGCATACACATTTTATATATGATAGCATCATCTATAGTATCCTTTAACTTAGGTCTCCATCTAGAAACATGTTCCATGCTTTTCCATACAAAACTACGAAGAGAGGCACAAATGACATCCTTCTTATGACTAAGAGCATCGACAATTACGTTGGCTTTTCTAGGATGATATGTGATCATAAAATCATAATCCTTCAAAAATTTCATCCAACGTATATGTCTCAAATTCAGGTCCTTTTGAATCATAAGGTAGTGAAGACTTTTATGATCCGAGAAAAAATCAAATTGCACATCATACAGAAAGTGACTCCAATTGAGAGGTGCAATAGTTGTGAGTTCAAGGTCATGTGTTGGCTAGTTTTCTTCATTAGGCTTCAAATGAAGGGAGGCATAGGATATAACATGTCCTTCTTTCATAAGAACATAACCTAAACCTAGTCTAGATGCATCAGTGAAGATAACATAAGGCTCTCCTTCCACATGTAAGGCTAATATAGGAGCAGATGGCAAATAACACTTCAACTCTGGAAAAATCTTTTCACATTCTAGGGACCATATACCTTTGTTTCCTTGCAAGTCAACCTGGTTAGAGGGTTAGCCAACTCAGAAAAGTTCTTGATAAATTGTCTATAATAACCTGCAAGTCCCAAGAAACTTTGTATATCAAAGGGATTCCTTGGAGGTTGTCACTTAGTCATAGTTTCAACTTTTTCTAGATCCACAGCTATGTGACCTACAGATATGATGTGGCCTAAGAACAACACTTCCTTTATCCAGAATTCACACTTAGAAAACTTGGTATACATCTAGTCCTCACAAAGTGTCTTCAAAACAATCCACAAATGTCTCTGATGTTTGTCCATCATTGTGGAGTCGACGAGATCATAACCAATGAACACTACCACAAAGTTGTCAAAATAGGGGCAAAAAGTCTAATTCTTGAAGTCCATAAATGTAGCAGGGGCATTAGTTAACCCGAAAGGCATCAGTAGGAACTCATAGTGCCCATAATGAGCATGGAAATCCATTTTTGGTATATCTTCATCTTTTACCCATTTCATAGTAACCACTTCACAAATCCATCTTAGAGAAAACTGTAGCAAACATCAACTAAGTGAATAGATCATCAATGCATGGGTAAAGGCTATCAGTTCTTCACTATCACTTGATTCAACATTCTATAATCCATACACATCCTCAAAGAACCATCCTTCTTCTTTACAAATAGATCAGGAGCTCCCCATGGAGAGATATTGGGGCTATCAAACCCCATGTCGAGATGTTCTTGCATTTTCTTATTAAGTTTTGTAGGTTCCATACAATAGGGTGGTTTTTATATGGAGGTCATACCCAGTACAATATTGATGGTGAACTCGAACTCTCGAGAAGGGGGAATACCAGGAAACTCTTCATGAAACACATTAGGAAATTCTTGAATTACTTCAATATTTTCTAACAAAGGTGGTGAAGGGTCCAAGACAACAGAGGCCAAATAAGCACGACATCCATGGGAGATAAGTTTTTCAGATTTCATGGTCGATATGATGAATTTCCTTTCTTCATATTTTCTACCATTTATGCAAAACCATCTGCCATCAGGGTGAAGCAAGTTGACCTTCTTCTCGTTAGAAAACAAGGCTATGATAAACTTTTTCGACCAATACATACCCAGGATGACGTCAAAAGACGTCATGTGCAAGCAGGTGAACCCAGTTGTAAATATCTTTATGGATATACATAAATCTAGGGGTGGGGTTCTCATATAGGAAGAGGATATCTTACCACTAGGAGTTTGTACGTAAAGAATATAGCTCATATATGCAGGCTCTATGTCTAACATCTTGGCAAGCTTAGAATATATAAAGGTGTTTGAAGAACCATAATCAAACAATGATTTTATGGGTTGTAGATGGAGATGTACAATACTGCCTATTACTTCATTGCCATCACTGTCGTCCGCAACATCCATCACAAAAACATGTATGATTCGGTGCTCTACCAGAGTACATTGATCTTGAGGATTGTTATTTTCATTGTTGTTTTTGGGACACTGATTAGGACGAGGTTGAGGCTGATTGGCAGGTTATTGGGAAAGCTACTAGGTAGGAAAATGAAGTTGTTGCAGTCGAGGGCAGTGAGGTCTGAGCATCCAGTCTCTCCACACTCATGATAGGTGACTTTCCTTCCATGCTCCAGGATACCCCCCTAGAGGGTGGTGATGAGGGCAACACTTGCACTTATCCCATTGTTGATCATGATCGAAGTTCTTTATCTTATTGTTCTACATTGGATCTTGAAAACCAAGGTAAGATTTGACTACTAGGACTTTGTCCACCATCTTCTGATAGGTCTGAGGAAGCTTGGGAACTAAAGCATGTCCCACATGATAGTCGAGGCCTTATGAGAATAGACCATCCCATAGCTCTTACGTCAACCCAACCACATAACTCTCACGTAGTAGGAATCTCTGCATGTGCATAGGGACAGAGAATGATCCTTGTTTTAGTCTATAAAACTCTGCTTCTTTCTTCTTACGAGAGACAGTGCATATGTACTTCCCACAGAATGACACCAAAAACTACTCCCAAGTCACAATAGAGATGTCACAAGTTTGCAAGATCTCATTCCACCAGACATGTGTTGGATTGTCCAACATGTACGAAGAGAACCTAACCTTCTGATGTGGAGGGCATGATATATCATCAAAAGTCTGGTCGATCGCTAAAACCTAGTCATCAGTCTTATCGGCCAACTTCAGTTTCCCTTCACCCTTGAAGGAGGGGGTTTGCATCTTCATGAAGTCGGTCAGAGTGTACTCCTTCGACTTATCTGATACTGGATGGGTTTTCAACTTCCCCACTATGGTCATGGTGAGAAATGGTCATAGGTAAGCTAGTTCCTACTCAAGGGTAAAACTAGTCAAAGTAGAGGCGGTGGACTCAACAAACCCATGAGTAGAGTTGGAGTTGTTCCTAGAAGGGGGGTCCATGTCAAAATGAGGGTTCTCTTGTGTGGAGAATCCATTTGTAGCGTCAGACTGAGGGGTGGTACCAATGTCTCCAAACAGGTTCGATCTCCTAAAATATAGGTTTAATGGGTAAGGCGTACATACTAAGTAAGGAATAATGAAATAGTTAGATTACCAAGCACAAACATGTATTGAAACCATTCTTGTAAGGAGTGGGGCCCGGTAGGGGGCCACTCCTTACTTAAATTTAAGTAAATAATTGTAAAATATCCTAATAGATAATATCCTACAAATAAAAGTCACTCAAGTAATTTGGGGTTCATAATATTTCTTTAAATAGTATGATAACATGAACATAGTTCGGTTATGATATTAATTTAAATTATTACATGATACTCTCAACAAGGTTAAACTAATGAGCCATAGACAACTTCTAACTAAAAATAAAGCTTAAGTTATTCAGATTAGTTTGTGGTGGGTGACCTCTTCATCCCAGAAAGTCCTCAACTATTAGATCTAGTCGTCACCACCCTAACTCCTAGTCCTCGGGTTGAGAAACCCCTGGGTGAGTTGAAAGAAACACCCACGGTAGGAGAAAACAATAAGAAAAGGATGTCATCGAATATTAAGTATGTGCAATAATTAACAACTAGGCACTACTATAGGAAAGTCAAAAGAATAGTTTCAAATTGAGGGATATTAAGAGAAATAAGGTCCAAGAGAATTATATCAGGCCAAGAGATGAGGCAAGTCTGACTAAAGAATATCAAGTTGGGAATCTTTCCAATTTTCCATTAATATAATAAACAAAGACTAAAGTTATTTCAAGTAGGGTTGAGACACCATTGGATCTCAACCTAAAAGTAATGGATGGAGATAGCACACCCTAGGCAAAAAACCACACCTCTATAAATAATGGATGGAAAAGCACACCCTGGGTGGAAAAGCACGTTGCTATAAATATGGTTGTACATATGTACCACTACCAAAAATAAAACTAGTATAAGCATGCACATAAATAGGGAAACCCAAGTATAAGTTTGATCAAAATGAAATAATGGAATGAGAGAATCCAAATCACATAGGGTCAGAAGGCCCATAAAAATTATGCAAGAAAATAAGATTTCATAATGATAAAAGAGAGACTATATACTCATGCCTCATATGGGAAATTATATTTGGTCATAGTAGTAGTGCCTAAATAATAGAAAAGATGCACATACATTAACTTGAATTGTTAAATCAAATATTGAATCCTAACCCTCCAAGTCAAAAGTCAACACAGCCTACACATAGGTTTAGATCCATTAGTTAGGGTTTATGTGCATGTATTGGGAAAACACTAGAAATCCAAATCCATTTGTAAAACCCTAGGTCATCTTATGTTAAAGACCTAATGCTGAATTTAGACTTTCTTAATGATATCTTGATCCAAAACCACAATTTTATTATCCATGTGTTGTCTTTGGTTATTTTAAGATCATAAGTGAGATTAAAACCCTACAAACTCAAATCTTCGATTAAAACCTAGATTGACACATGATTAGATCTTAAAGAGTTAAGATTACTTGGCACCCAATCACGGTTGCCCAACCAGCCCAGGTCCACTGCCAGACCCTCGTCAACTCATCAAAGCATGAAATAAAAGTGGGGTGGCAAAAGGACTGTAATGCCCCTAGGTGAGAAAACAAGAAAAGAAAATAGGCAAGGGTAAAATGAGAAAAAGCTAGGGGAATCATTCCCTTCCTCACATTTCCATGGTTGTGAGCTGTGAAGCAGCATCTTGGGACTGAGTTTGGGTGTATCGTAATGTGGCGACAATTCTGCAATTTGTAGATACAAAAACAAAGAACTCACTTCTAGGAACTCACCTCCCAATGTGATTAAAAATCGGGGAAACCAACCATTCGGAAGAGGCGTCGTGAGCCAGAGAAGGAAAGAAGCATGGAGGTAGACCAAATTGAGATCAAAGAACAAATTGGCTCTATAGGTTGGTTCGGTGGGGTGAGATGAAACCCTAGGATGGTATATTTATATGTAGGGCTTGATCCCCTGGCCAAAGGGCACGGGGATATAGAATATTGGATAAGAAGTTTTGGGTGTTTCTTAAATTCCTTATTACAAGTACCGAGTAGGGTATATTTATGTGCATATTTTGATTAGGAAACTAAGGGAAGAAAAATCTCAAGCAAAGATGCATAGCAGAGGGAGAAATCTCATTTTTACGATGTTGACTTTGCCATGCTACTTGCCATATATGTGCAAGGTTGAAGATGATGGACGTTCATTTGGTCTGATATCCAATGGTCACAAAATTTCACGTGCATCAATTATATATGTAACATTAACTGAAAATAAAATCTAATTCCAATAAAGTGATAGAAAATTGATTTCTTTTCTTTCTATTTTGATTTGGATGAGTAAATAGGTTCTAAATAAGACGATAATTGGTGGGTAAGGTAATAAGCACCCAAAGAATCTAATTATGGAGTCGAATTTGCCTTTCAAAAAACTTTAATGCATGAAACACCCAATTTGAGGAGAATTATAGTTTCTTTATACAAAAGCATTCCTTTGTTATTTCTTAACCAAATTTTGGGCGTAACTCTCTCTTAACCAAACCTATCCACAAGAAAAATTTAGAAGACTACTTTTAAAGCTAGATGCCTTAATTTGATAAATTTTTCACCAATAATCCCAAAACTAATGAATAACCCATATTTCTTGTATTAAGACTTCAAAATTTTGTATTTTTGCATTGAACTCTCATATTTAAATGATATTATCATCCTAGTACCTACAAATCTAATAAGAGGGTTTCAAATAAAAGATTTAAAATAAAAAGAAGTAAAAGGTGATATTTTTTATAGATTTGAGTATGTTATAGGAACATGAATGTGGAATACCATACAAACCTTCTCGTTTTCCTTGGGGAGGAAGAACACCTCTGGTAGACTCCTTCTCAATATCTTTGATTGATGCCTTCTTCAACAATAATATTTTTGTGTGTTGAAAACAAAAGAAATGATATAGGAACATGGAATACAATATATACCACATTAGGTGAAGTATATTTGAATTTCCCTCACTAAGTGTTGGCTAAAAAATTTCCCTAGTTCAGAAGCTTTACTATAGACACTATTAGACACTATATCACTCACATGGTTTTCAGAGTTATAATCAATATCAAAGTACACAAATGGTTTTCAAGTGTTTTAGGGGTCTATATGATCCCTTTTATAAGAAATGGGTAGAGATCATGAGAATACTCATTTTATACTTGGCAATGACACCTATTCAAGGTTAATAATTAGTTTTTGTTACCTAATGACTAATTGAGTATGTAACACACTCTATCTGTGAATCTATATTTTTGAGTGAGTTTTCACTTGGTTAAATTTGTGTGCCTTCTTGTGGGGTGTTCTTGCAAATGATGAAAACATGAGGGTTGTGTAATAAATTAAATATTATTTGATAGAGATGTCATGGTTGAACTTATAGTTTGAGCTATCATTTTTTGGTCAAACTTAGGGTTCAACTAAGAATGATCACGAAGTCTTACTTATGATTACGAAAGAAGATTTCTTGATTGAACTATATTTCAACCAGCCAACTCAAAATCAAACTGAGAGTTTGATTGACCAATGTTCTAGATAACAACAATGTGTATTTTGGAGAATATGTACAACTAATTATAACAATTTATTGGTGTTATGGTATGTGCCTATTAGAAAATGCAGAGATATTTTATGACCACATATCAATTGTTTCTCATTTACGTCAAATGAATTATTCGATGATTTATCACCAACTACAAGCAAAAGGTATACAATCAAATGTTTTGCAAAGCATTTCAGAACTTAGTCTGAACTATCATCAATATTCCTTGAAACACTTGATAACTATATGTCTATATCCGACTAATAATGTGAGGAAAAAATGACTCGTTAAAAACATAAGTTCATATCATGCTCCACTAGGCAAATAAAATTAACGGTCGGCGGAGCCATCTTAAACTTATAATTGGAGGAACCAATTAAAGCGAACACTACATGTCTTGACAAGGTCGGAACCTTCTCATGTGGCCGGACAACAACCAGATAGAAATAAGTTAGCACTAACCACATAGAACTAAGTTAGCACTAGCTGTGAAAATAAGCAAGGACACAATATGCATTCGGTCCCATCTATAACTGTGGTATAACTTGGAGAAAAAGACACAAAATATTTTATACAAATACGGGTGTGATCTTCTTCTTTTTGTTTGTTCCCAGGTTGGAGCTTACTTAGACTTAGAGATCTAGGTAGTACGGGTTGTAATATTTGTTACATGATGTTTGTTTCTCATGATGTCTCGTGATCTCTTATGTACTCATTATATGCATGTTAAATCTTGTACATCAAAGTTTGCATATCAGTTCCTTCTCGTCTGGGTGGGCCATCATCACCATTTCGATCATCTATTTGCCCATCTCAAATCCTAGTGCAAACATATTGTTTCATGATGGTCAATCCAATAAAAAGCCGACATACAAGAGAGTTTTATGTCCATCTTAAGGACAAACAACTGATTGACGATGTAGTGTTAACTTTATGAATTAATGCTACTTTAAACGATTACACCCAGATGTCTAGGAGGTATTGGTAACATGCGTTTATGGTCCTCTTGTGTGGGATCAAGTAGACCAGTCAAAAATGGATCATTGACCCGCGGGTACCTGCGGATTGACCCATTTAATATGGATTTGGATAGGTGTTTCGGCCACCCATTTGAATATGGGTCCAATCCAATCCAACTCATTTATTAGGCGGATTTCACAGGTCAACCCACAGACACACAAGGGTAACCCACTTAAATAGAGCAAAAACTGATATTATATTATGTCGCTGAGAATTTGAGGATACAACTATATACTAAATGAGCATTTCATTAAGTAGTGTTTTGTACTTATGTGTAATTTATATTCGACATATTTAATCGTACACATGTATATATTTATCAATATTTTCTTTTCGTTTGTCTTACAGACATTTGTGCATTTGTAATAATAACAACATTTTTACTTTGTTGATAGTGATGATAACATCATCCTAATTGAATTTTATCTTTCAATTGCAATAGTGTTTGTGTGTGTGGGACATCTACATGTATCAGCAAAATACTCCTTTATTATATTTGACTTTAGACATAAAAATTGAGGATTTTTTGAAACTAATTTAGAACATGAAAATGCTATTTTTTATTAAGATTGATGTGAAATGTAGTAAACTAAATAGCATACTTTGTGCTACATATAAAAAAGAGCTGCACATTAAAATATATAAACTTACATTTTTATTATTTATAGTAAGACTTTTTTCACTGCAAGTTATATGAGTACACGTGGATCAACCTGTGACCTTTCGGATTAGATTTAGATAAAACTTTACAAGAATCGGTTAAAAGTGGCTCTTTTTTTATCCTTAACAGCCAGATTCACACGTGCAATGATCTAAACTAAACCCAACTCAACCCACCCGTCTGACATGATCGATCAACAAGCACCTTATTCACCTATTGTAAATGGATATAAAGAATATTGTAAGATTTGAATATGGCAAGAAAAGTGGGGCGTGTTTGCGATATCATCGACATATGTCAAAAATTCAGAGCTTTTTTAAAATTCCCTCCAATAGGTACATTGGTATGTGCTACTGCGCGAGGTAAGGAGGAGGTATCCATCTATTTCCTTATGACTGGAGTTTCTCTATGCTCAAACTTCTAGGTTGTAAATTGGAAACAAATAAATACGGTCAGCCAAAGGTGTGCAATAAGGTGATCCTCTGGGCCCATTTCTCTTTTCTCTTATACTACATCCACTTATTCATGAGATCAGAGAGAATAGTAAACTTCTTTTTCCATGTGTGATATCTTGACGATGGGACCATCACCGGGGGCACATTGGAGGTGTCCAAGGTGTTTGACATCATAAAATGTAGAGGTCCAAAGTTGAAGTTTATTCTAAATATCCATAAAACTGAGTTTTTTAGCCATCATGTAATGGTCGTAAGATGCATAAAGGGTAGTTTCCTATATACATTGGGAGTCTTGTGTTAGGAGTGAAGCTACTTGAAGGAGTTGTCAGTAGGGACAAAGGTTTTATTAAAAATTTGGCTATGAGGAGGGCAGCAAAGACTGTCGACTTGATGCATCTACTCTCCCAATTGCACGATCCACAAAGTGTGCTTCTTTTATTACTTTTTTGTATGGGTACAACTAAGCTTATGTTCGGCTTAAGGACATGCCAACCCACATACATGGAGTAGGCTATAGCATGGTTTGACAAAGGGTTGCGTAGGTCAATTGAGGATATTATGGTATGTGGATGACCTTTTTTTGGTGACCTCCAATGGTGGGTGTCATCCTTACTCATTAGAATCTGTGGTTTGGTTCTGTATTCTACAATGGAGGCTTCTTCATATGTGTGGCCTCTATAACCCAATCTTGGATGCTCTAAGATCATATTTTACAAGACAGTGGGATGCACAGTATGGATTCTGATTTTAAGTATGCTTTAGATTGTCTACGTGTCACGATTCCGTCTTTCGATCTTACATGTTTTCCTAATAATGACATCGTCCCCCCTAAAGCCTAGAATGCTTTGGCGAGTTCCCTTTTCAGCAAAATTGTTAAGGATATGGAGATTGAGTTCGACATGACTATTAGATAAATGAATAATCTAGAGGAGGGTGAATAGATCTTTTTGGAACTTTTAAAATTAATTAAACAATTAAACCATAAAAGAAGAAGGAAACAAGGAGGACACAAGGATGAAGAGTGGTTCCTACCTTTAAAATCCAAGGTAATGAGTCCACTACTCAATTATTTCCAATTTGGATTTTGAAAGCAATTTATTTTATTACCTCTTGAGGATGTTACACAAAATACAATCACCTTCCTTCTACACCCTTGAAGTAGCCTTCTCCTAAAGTAGCTTCAACCTCCTTGAAGAAGCCTTATTGAAGTAATTCCAAGTCAAACAACCTTCGCCTTCTTGAAGTAGCTTCAACGTCCCTTGAAGCAGCCTTGCTTGAAGTAATTGTAAGTACCTCTTGAAGCAGCCTTCTCCACCACAAAGTAGCCCCAAGAAATCTCCTTTCAACAACCTCCAAACCTAGTAGTAGTTAAGGAGAACAATATACAATATAAAAGAAAGAGATTGGAAGAAAGGAAACACTTCACGGATTTAGTACAACGCCTTAATCCTAAATCAAATGTTAGGCCTCTCAAACCACTAAGGATGAACGTTGCTACAAGGTGGCTAAGAGGCTATAGCTATAGGACACAAAATTTGAGCTTGAGGAAACAAGATGGCAAGAGTAGATTTGCTTTGTTGCTCACCAGAATGATTGTGTACTTTAGGTGTCCTAATCTCTCCTATTTATAGGAATGGTTTGCAAGTACTTAGGGATGTTATAGAGGGTTTCTAGAGTGTTATTAGTGCTTAACTAGTCGTTAGGTATCCATTAATTTGCTTGCAATGGATAATTCTTTCAAGCTGAAAAGAACAATCCAGAACCTATCTCGGTCGAGGAACTTGTCGACCAAGATGTGTCTCAGTCGAGCTTTTCTACGATCGAGGAGGGGTTTGAGGGAAAAATTGTTGCAACTTCTATTTCCAACCACCAACTACTTGGTCTAACGGTCATGGACTTTGGTTGAAACTTGCTCGGTCAAAGATATTGTAGACAGAAAACCTATTTTAGGGCACAAATGAATAAGTTATTGATATGTGCTTGTAACCTCGACCAAAGTGATTCTCGATTGAGAAAGTCTTCAACTGATTGTGTCTTAGTTGAGAAGTTTGTCGACTGAGAGTGTCCCTATTTCTATTGAATTGCCTTCTAAGGGTGTGTATCATGGGAGATGGTGACTCTAACTCTTGGGGTTGTCTAAGGTTTATGTGTGGATGAGGAAGACCTAACGCTTGATTTACATTATATCTAGGCACTTGTACATTATATACTTGTACAAGTTTTTACATTGAGTACAATCATGAAAACATTGAACATTTAAGCACATTGATCTTCCATTTATATTGATCTTCAATTATCCAATTCCTTATTTCCTTGGACCCTAAAATACTCAAATAGCATGTTAGATCTACAAGAATGAAATGTTTGTCATCATCAAAATAAAGCATTTATTAATGTCCAATTTTGCTAAACTTCTCCCCCTTTTGAAGATGATAAACATTTCTAAAATATAATCAAAAGAATTTATATAGAATGAGTTTCAGACCTGAGATTTACCTTATATGAAGACATTCCCTTGTTTTTCATGAAGTGTGTGATAATTATCCCTAAAGAGGTATGGAACATAGTATCCATATCTTAAGGAATATAGCATCAATTTTATTTCAAGCCAATGGAGCATGAAACTCATTGAATTTGGTTTATATTAATTCTCCCCTTTTGTCATTTCAAAAAGATAACCAAATGATTATTTATTATTACTCCCTTAATTGGATGCTCCCCCTCAATATGATACTCAAATTTAAAAAAAAAGTTATGGAAAATGTCCAATGCAAACCACAATATAAAATTTTATTATCATGACTAAGAGAACAAGCTCAATTACATTAATAAGATAAATTTCACTAGTAATAAAAGTGATTACAACCAACTCACTACATAGTTCCACATCACTGAAAAGAACTCAAGATCACATCAACCTCAGGATCTTTCCCAAAAAATGAAGTAGCACCGTAGTATTTGACAAGTGTCTGCCAATCAAGTGCACCTATCTTTGCAAGAGAATATGCCTCCAGGAATGTGGGTGCTCGGTCAAATCAGAAATGGGCAGCTATATCTTGGAGCTGCATGGGTGAATATTGGGTATGGGAAAGATCATCGGAGGGTGGAGGTGGAACATGGGTATAATTGATTGAAGGATTGTATGTATAGAGACTCCCTGGGTAGAGTGAATGAGGGTAAGTATCTGGAATATTAGGATTCAGAGATTGCATTCTTTGATTAAGATAAGTCATGGCATGGTGATTATAATCCAATTGTCTCCCAAGATGATAGGTGGCCCAGTGAGATAGCAAACATTATTGGCTAGGTATTCTAAGGAGTAGCTAGGAGGAGCAGGAGGTAGTGGATTTTCTTGGGTAGATGTGTCTCCTTCAGGCCTAGACCTCTTATGCCCAAAATCAATGCCCATTTTGTCTATTGTGTTTCTAGTAAGCTTTTGAGGTCACCTATCACACTTATACCCTATATCCTGTAGGTTTTTGTTTAGACAAAATTGGGTGATTTGGAAAATGAAATCAGCATAGGGAGGGTGTCCAGAAATTCAGACATGTTGGAAAGAATAATGTGAATGAAGTTTATTGGAATATTTTCTAAGATGGCATAAATGAGATACATTCTAAATTGTGGGATTTCCTTTTTATTTTCTCTAGGGTAGATGTTGTGGGAGATAATTGGGTTTACTACCCTAGCTTCATGGGTGAGAGATGTTGCATAGTAGGTTCCCCCATTCTCATGACATGAAGTGTTAGGAAGAAAAATGGACTTTTTGACATCTCCTAAACTAATGGTATTGTCATTGGTAGAGAGTTTGGATAAAGGATTGTCGGTGGTTAGGTGATGAAATCTCCATATTCCTCCTCATCTATATCTAACATTTTTAGGATATCATTTTTAGAGAAGTAGAAGCCTAACCCATCAACCATGGAAGTGAAAGAGAAGGGGTTATTGGAGTCCCTAGTAAGATTAGCATAAAACTAATTTACTATTTGGGTGGACCAAAAATGGAATGGTGGTTCAAGAAACTCCATCAATTTTTGCACCTTGAAGAGCTCGGGGAGATCAAGGAGTGTGATGAAGTCATTGGTGTCCATTGGGCATTGATGAAAAGGAGTCTTTGAGGTCAGCTTGAGGTAGTGTTCTCCAACAGCAACGTCGTTGAAGGTGATGTCATTGATGATGCTCAAAGCTGGAGTGACTTGTCTTCCCTTCCTTGATGCGACTTACTTCTTTCCTCCACGAGAAGAAGATGAGGCCATCTTGAATATTTAGAGGTGGAAGAAGAACTATGGAAGATGGTTGAAGAATGTATCTAACGAATAGCTCTAAAGATCACTAGAGAGGGATTTGAGAAGAGAGCAAGTGAATTTGTGAAGAGAATAGCCTAGTTGGGCTCTATTTATGGCCAAGTCAGGCACTTTCTCGGTCGACAAATTCATCGACCAAGATCCCAACGGCTCTCTGCTGACACACTCCTCTCTCAACGGATATCTGGTTGAATGAAAATTTGAAAAAGTAACTGTTACTAGAGCTCAGTTTGAGAAAATCGTCGACCGAGGTGTATGTTTGGCAAGAATTTTCTCAGTCGAAGAAATCTTCTAGAAGAGCTAGAGGGGTCTTCTACCATGTGGATCAGTCAAATGGAGGGTCCACCAAGAGGCTCTCGATTGAACTTTTTTGTCGACTGAGACCATTTTTCAGTCCAGAATATGCAAGAGACCAAGTGAATGTCGGTCGAGATATTTGTCGACTGAGACCAGTCTCGGTCGAAAATTTTATGGACTGACTGGACTGCTGTGAGTGATTTTTGGGATGATATTTTGAGCTTGTTTAAGTAGTAGTAATGATAATATAATATTGAAACTTAGAAAATATTTTAAAAGATCACATGAATTAAGAATAATCAAGAGGTTGGAGCACATATATCAAAGAAAACACCCTCAAGGGGAGTAATGAGTATCTTCTTCCTAATATATTGAAATTGATCCAGTGGAAGTGGTTTGGTAAAAATATCAGCTAATTATTCTTCAGTATCAACATGATGAAGAGATATATGATTTTAAGAAATGCGATCCCTTAAGAAATGGTGTGGGATTTGATTATGCTTGGCATGACTATGTAGAACATGATTATGGGCCAAGTTTATAGCACTAATATTATCACAGAAAATTGGCATAGATGAGAATGTAAAGCCATAATCATTCAAATTTTGTTGCATATAAAGTACTTGAGAACAACACATACCAGTCGCCATATATTTGGCTTCAGTGGTGGAAAGGGTGATTGTATTTTGTTTCATACTAAACCATGATACTAAAGCTCTTCCTAATAAGAAACATCCACCACTTGTGCTTTTATGATCAACTCGACAACCAACATAATCGACATCGGTGAAAGCTTTTAAATCTAGTGATTGTCCTTTGGGATACCATAATCCATAGTTGGTAGTACCAACAAGATATCGTAGGATTCTTTGAGCAGATTGAAAATGAGATTGCATTGGTTTAAATTGAAATCTAGCACAAAGCCCAATGGGAAACATAAAGTCTGGTATAGAAGCAGTTAAATATAGCAAACTACCAATTATGGCCCTATATAAGGAATCATCAATGGGTTCTCCATCATCGTTCTTGTCAATTTTGGCAGAAGTGGCCATTGTGTGGTAGCATGTTTGTAATTATTCATTCTAAAGTATGTGAAGAGTTCATTAGTGTATTTCTCTTGGCTTAGAAAATTTTGGGTGAGTGTTTGTTTGATATGAAAACTAAGGAAAAATGTTAATTCTCCCATGAGACTCATTTCAAATTCTTTTTACATTATGTCACTAAATTGTTTGTATAAAGAATAATTTGAGGTACCGAATATGATATCATCAACATATATTTGAACAAAAAGAAAATATGATTCGTATGATTTAAAAAACAATGTAGAGTCTGAATTTCCAATCAAGAAACTATTATCGAATAGATAGTTTTTAAGTCTTTCATACCAGTTTTTTGGTGCTTGCTAAAGGCCATAAAGTGCTTTCTTAAGTTTGTATACATGATCACTTTTGCCAGAAATTTCAAATCTAGGTGGTTGGGCAACATATACTTCTTCTTCTATGATTCCATTTAAAAAGGAACTTTTTACATCCATTTGGAATAGTTTGATGTCTTTGTGGGCAGTTATAGCTAATAGCATTCTAATAGCTTCAAGTCTTTCTATGGGTGCATAAGTTTCATCAAAATCTATTCCTTCTTATTGGTTATACCCTTGATCCACCAGTCTAGCTTTGTTTCTAACTACCTCCCCCGCTTCATTAAGTTTATTTCCAAAAACCCACTAAGTTCCAATGATGATTTTGTTTTGTGGTTTAGGAACTAAGTCCCATATATTGTTTTTTGTGAATTGATTTAGTTCTTCTTGCATAGACATTATCTAATATTCATCTTTTAGTGCTTCATTTACCTTTTTGGGTTCAATAATTTATACAAATTCCATATTTGCAACATCTCTAAATGATGATCGGGTTTTTACTTTATCAAAAGGATTTTCAATGATTAAATTTTGAGGATGATATTTGATTAATCTAGGGATATTTTGTTGTGTCTCATTTTGTTTATCAATTTCAGAATTTCGATAAGTTTTTGGAGACATAGTTAGGTCTTTAATTTTATGAGTAATGTCATTTATATTTTCTTTTTTTTGCATTTTGAGTTGTTATCTCATGAAAAGTGATATGAATTGATTCTTCAACTTTTTTAGAGATAGTATTATAGATTCTGAAAGCCTTACTAGAAGCTAAATATCCTAGGAAGAATGCTTTATGTGATTTGGGGTCAAATTTGTCTCTATCATCGTTTGTGTTTAGGATATAACAAGGTGCACCAAAGGTACGAAAATAACTGAATCTTTGTTTTTTGTTGAAGATGAGTTCATAGGGAGTTTTTGTAAGATGAGAATGTATTGTTATTCAATTTAATACATAACATGTTGTAATTATCACTTCAGCCTGAAGTGTTTTAGGTGTATTATGTTCAAGTAACATTGTTCTAGCCAGTTCTTGTAAAGACTGATTTTTTCTCTCTACTATGCCATTTTGTTGTGGAGTGCGTGGAGCTGAAAAATTATGAGTGTATCCTTGAGATGTACAAAATTCTTCAAAAATGTGATTTTCAAATACCCCACCATGACCACTCTTAATTGTACATATTTTATTTTGTAGTTGATTTTTGATCTTAGAGAAAAAGTGTATAAAAGTTCTAATTATATCATCTTTATTTGAAAGAAAATGAACCCACGTGTATCTACTATAATCATCTATAATGACAAGGCAATATCTTTTTCCACCAATAGATTGAGTTCTTATAGGACCAAACAAATCCATGTGAATGAGCTCCAATGATCTAGTACTGCTAAGCAATGTTTTAGATTTGAAAGAAGTTTTATTTTTCTTGCCTAAAGTACATGGTTCACAATCTTCAGGTTTATCAAAGGATATTTTAGGTGTCACGTACAAGATCATATTTAATTAACTTTTTGATAAAATGTGAGCTTGCATGACCTAATTTTCTATGTCATAGTTGTAAAGATTCATCTTTTGTAAGAAGACATTTTCTAATAATAGCTTGCATAGAAATAGGTCTAAGTATGTATAGATTTCCTATTCTCTTTCCTTCATAAACAACATATTAGTGTTTTCAATTAGTAGTTTACAACAAGTTTTATTGAATAGGACATCATAGCCACTATTTCATAATTGACTATTACAAGCTAAATTTTGATGCAAACCATCAACAAGTAAAACATTTTTAATTTGAAGATTTGTACCAACATTACCTATTCCAAGAATATTTCCTTTGGCATTGTCTCCAAATGTGACTGTTCCACTTTTCTTATCTTCAAATATTTGAAAAGCTTATTTGTTTCCAGTCATATGCTTGGAGCAACTACTATCAACCACCCAATCCTGTAAAAGAAATAGATTTTGGTACCCATATGATTGTCCTTTTGGTTAGGAACATTGTATATTTTAGATTACATTATTATGGAAGGATTTTGTAGATTTGAACAATAGATTGAGTATATTACATGTTTATTAATAAAATAGTTGAATCTGAATAGTATTATTCTTGATCGACAATTGTCTTGACCGAGATTGGTTTTGTTCGAGTTAGTTGTCATCCGAATGATTTACCAGAAAGTGCAAGCTTAAGATAGAAATTTTCTCAGTCAACAATTTTGTCGAACAAAGAGTGTCTCGGTTGAAGATTTTCTCGATCGAGAATGTTTCTGCTTCTTTTTCAGCAATTTTATTAATTTCAATTTGAGCATAGATTACTTCAATTATGCAAGGTAAAAATGAGTTTAGTTGAGAGAAGACATTATGAATGTCAAAGTAAAGCATTAGGTCAAATCTCAACTAATCATTTTCAAGTTTCCTAAGTTTGGGGTCTTGGAACCCAAACTAAGTCAACATCCTTTTTCTTGTAAGGGCATAAGAATGAGTAATGTCCAGGACATAAGCAATAGTGACAACAGATGGAATCAATTGCGTTTCTCTTTTTATCATTGTGATTATGATTTGAGTTATTCTTGGGTACATATATCATTTTGGTCTTGGGTACTTGTGTTTTTCTAGATTTGGGTTTTTGATGAGATTTATCTTTGGGTACATAAACTAAATCTCTTCTTCTAATTTGATCAGAAGAATTGTTTAGAACTTTATCAAGAATATCCTTTTTTTAAGTTACTAATTTCTTTTTGTAATTTTGCAATTTCATTCATTTCTTTTTAATATTTAAGTTTTCTTGATCTAGATTAGAAGATAAACTATCTTTTTCTTTGACAATAGCATCATAATCCGAATGAGTGCATAAAATAGGTTGAGTTTGAAGATTATTTATTTTAGCAAGCAATTCAACTTTTTCTTGGAAAAGAAAGTTATAGTTTGTTACAGCTAGCAACTTTATGTTATGCTCATTGATCGATGATTTTAGGGTATTTCTCTCAGATATAAAACTTTCATTTTTAAAAGAGAGAGTATATAGCTTCACATGCAAATCATCATTTGTCTTTGTGTGCTTCTTTTATTTCTTCTTGCAATCAATATATTTGTCATGTACTTCTTGAAGACTAGTAACTAAGTCTGCTTTAGATAGTTCAATAAGGCTTACCTCATTTGAGTATTCATTCTCATCTTCCTTGGCCATAATAAATTCTACATCTTCTTCTCCACTTTCTCTTTCATCACTTGACTCATCCCAAGTAGATTTGTAGGCTTCATCTCCCGCGTCTTTCTTCTTAGATGAAGGTTTCTTTCCTTTCTTTACTTTAGGACACTCATTTTTGACATGTCCCTTTTTGCCTCATCCAAAGCACCTAAAAGAAGAAGAAGAAGCACTAGAGTTTTTCTTAGATTTATACCTCCTATATTTCTTGCCATTTACAATGAGTACATCTTCTTCATCATCTCCTTCACTTGTTTCATCACTTTCTTGAGTGATGACCTTTGATTGGACCTTTGTTGTAGCTTTTAGAGCCATGTCCTTCCTTCTTCCTTTTTGAAGCTCAAGCTTCAATCTTTCTTCTTCCACCAAGGTGACATCATGAGTCTCTAGGTTACCAATGAGCTACTCCATATCAATCTGGTGAGATCATTGGATCCTTCAATGGTCGTTACCTTTGGCTTGTACTTTAGAGGCAAAGACCTAAGAATTTTGGAGACTTGATCTTCTTCACTTATAGATTTTCCTAATGCACTTAAACCATTAATGATAATAGAAAATCTTACATACATATCACTAATAGATTCATTTGGTTGCACACAAAATTGTTCAAATTTGTGTTTAAGCATACTAATTTTAGAATTTTTAACTTGAATCGTTCCTTCATGTGTAATGGAGAGTTTATGCCATATGTCATAAGCAGTTTCGCATGAAGAGATTCTATTGAATTCACTTACAGAAATAGAACAATATTGTATGCTTACTGCCTTTGCATTTAATTGAGCTTGCTTTACCGTGTTTGGATCCCACGTTGCATACTCAGTTTGGGGAAGCTCATATGGTGTAGACACTATCCTCCATAGATCCCAACTGATTCCTTGGAAGTAGAATTGCATTCTTATCTTCCAGTAGTTGTAGTTGCTTCCATCAAATGGTGGTGGTTGAGACACATGGATTCCCTCCAAGTTAAGGTTGTTGAGTATGTCGTCCCCCATCCTTCAAGACATGTTAAGGCTCCTTGAAGACCTACTCTGATATCAATTGAAAGATCTAGAGGGGGGTGAATAGAGACTTTTGGAACTTTTAAAATTAATTAAACAATTAAACCAAAGAAGGATAAGGAAATAAGGAGGACACAAGGATGTAGAGTGGTTCCTACCTTTGAAATCAAAGGTATCCAGACCACTACCCAATTGTTTCCAATTGAAACTTTGAAAGTGATTTATTTTATTACCTCTCAAGGATGTTACATTAAATACAATCACCTTACTTCTACATCCTTGAAGTAGCCTTCTCCTGAAGTAGCTTCAACCTCCTTGAAGGAGCCTTCTTGAAGTAACTCCAAGTCGAACACCCTTCACCTTATTAAAGTAGCTTCAACTTTCCTTGAAGCAGCCTTCCTTGAAGTAAGTGTAAGTACCTCTTGAAGTGGCCTTATCCACCACGAAGTAGCCCCAAGAAACCTCCTTTCAACATTCTCCAAACCTAGGAGTGGTTAAGGAGAACAATATAAAACATAAAAGAAAGAGATTGGAAGAAAGGAAACACTTCACCAATTTAGTATAGCGCCTTAATCCTATATCAAGCGTTAGGCCTCTCAAACCACGAACGTTGCTACAAGGTGGCTAAGAGGCTATAGCTATAGGACACGAAAGTTGAGCTTGAGGAAACAAGATGGCAAGAGTAGTTTTGCTTTGTTGCTCACAAGAATGTGTTCCCAAGTGTAATTGCGTACTTTAGGTGTCCTAAGGTCTCTCATATTTATAGGAATGGTTTGCAAGTACTTAGGGACATTCTAGAGAGTTTCTAGAGTTTCTCAGTGCTTAACTAGTCGTTAGGTATCCATTAATTTGCTTATAATGGATAATTCTTTTGAGCTGAAAAGAACAATCCAGAACCTATCTCGGTTGAGGAACTTGTCGACCGAGATGTGTCTTAGTCAAGCTTTTCTTCAATTAAGGAGGGGCTTGAGGAAAAATTGTTGCAACGACTATTTCCAAATGCCAACCACCAACTACTTGGTCTAACAGTCATGGACTTTGGTCGAAGCTTGCTCGGTCAAAGATATTGTCGACCGAAAACCTATTTTAGGGCACAAATGTATAAGTCATTGATCTGTACCTGTAACTTCAACTGAAGTGATTCTCGATCGAGCAAGTCTTTGACCAAGTTTGTCTCGATCGAGAAGTTTGTCGACCGAGAGTATCCCTATTTCTATTGAATCATCTTCTAAGTGTGTATATCATGGGTGATGGTGACTCTAACTCTGGGGGGGAACCTGTCTAAGTGTTGTGAGTGGATGAGGAAGATCTAACGCTTGATTTACATGATATCTAGGCACTTGTGGATTATATACTTGTACAAGTTTTTACGAAAATATTGAACTTTTAAGCACATTGATCTTACATTTGTGTTGATCTTCAATTATCCAATTCCTTATTTCCTTGGACCCTGAAATACTCAAATAGCATGTTAGATCTACAAGAATGAAATATTTGTCATCATCAAAACAAAGGGTTTATTAATGTCCAATTTATCCAAAAACAAAAAGTAGTTTTTTAGTGTTTATAAGTCGAGCATGCTCAAGATTTTCTTCTTGCTATTCCCATTGATGGACTTAGACTGCATATGTCATCAGTGGAGTATCGTACTATTCTCAAATATCATCTTACGGTTCCTCTATTCCCAATTGATGAGGCATGTCCATTCTGTCGTAAATCCTGCTTAGACGCCTTTAGGGAGCACAATGTTCATTGTAGAGAACTTCTATTTTTCAAATATAGACATGATCTTGTCAGAGATGTTCTTTATGATGTACTTAGACACGTTGGAGTTGCTTCTAAGAAAGAAGCACATGTGAATTTTTTGACAGATACACAGGAAGAGCGATCAACACGTAGACCAATAGATGTTTTAATTTTTGGTTGGGCAGGAGGAAAACACACATGTATTGATTTAACCGGAGTTTCTCCATTGGTGGGATGAAAGGGTGTCATTTTACCGTGGGACTTGTTGCCCAAAAAACTTCCTCAGCTAAAGTGGTTAAGCATGACAAAGCTTGTACTGACAACCAACATATTTCTAATCCTTTCAGATTTGACACTTCTGAGTTCTTAGAATTTAAGGAGGTGGAACTGTAAAGAGGCGAGATCACCTCCTTACTAAATTTAAAGGAAGTACAAAACATCCATATTTTTAGAAAGAGAAAAGATATTCAGGGATGCATGTATAATATTCCAAGTAAATAAGCATGCACCAGATACATTACAAAATGTCAATAGAAGCGGAAATAAAAGAGCTAAGCCTATTACATAACTTTCATTGTTCATTACATGAATGTTCTCAAAAGAAAAAGATAAGAGAAAAGGATCTAGCTATAGAAACTTAGACATCCTTTCAGATAGCTTGAGATCAACTCCTGAGATGAATTCCTTCAAACTTGTCCTTCTCCTTGCTCAGTGCCAGCACCCAGCAAAAGGGGAAAGAAAATAAGGTATGTGTCACAAAAGTAATCTAGGATATCAAGATAAGTACAACAAATAAAAACAGGCTAGGGTTCATCATATGATGAAGATAACAAGAGTATGAGGCTATATTCAAAAGCAACTCGCCATTAATAATTATATGAAAAAGGATTTGCATGTTAGATAATTATGCCTACCTAACTAAGTAGGGTTGAGGCACCTACCGGGCCTCTAACCTTAGGTGAGGGGATAATAAGACATTCCCAGTCACCTACACAACTATATATGGGAGAATAAAAACATTCCCCAGGGCGATTAAATATGTGCCCTTTGTGGGTGGTTGTACATAAGTACCGCTACTTTAAATTAAATAGAACATAAATCCACATGCTAGAAAAGTAGTCCTGGAAAGAGTAGTCATAATATTCAATAAGCATGGCAGTGGGGTATAAGACCCAACAAGAAGAAATTATAATTTGATTTGAGGCATGAACAACATTAGGATTCAATAATAGAAGATTTAAGGTTCATTTAAGCCTCATTAGGGAATTATAGGGTTTGGCTGCAATTATCCCAACATAGGGTGTCAGGAATGCACATACCTCTCTTACTGATATCAATTACTAACTTTCACCACTTTAATTGAGTCCAAGTTCCACTTTGCCTATTTTCAATGTATTAACATGTATTAGAGTACATAGTGCACATTAATATATAGAAACCCTAATTTTAGAGCTTTTTAGAAAAATTCGGATTTAGCTTTTGAAAATATTACCAATGAACTTATTAGGTTTTCCTGATCAAGAAAACATATTTTTATGTTAATTTTGGAGTTATGATGATTAAGATGTATTTTTTTATAGATTTTATGCATTAAAATCATTTTACAAAAATCACCCTTCATCAAACCATGAAATCAGACCTTGAAAATATTTTTATTAGATAGAGATTAATTTTCAAATTCCAAAACATATTTATTTGTCAAATTTGGATAAGCGGTTTATAAGATATGAATTTTGCAATACTGACCAATAGGAAATCGCCACATCATCAAACCGATCGAGATAATTAAAGAGAGAGGGAGAGGGAGAAAACACCATTTGACCCAAGATCAGGTTTAAAGTTTCTTAGATAACCAAACTAGAGATTCTAGAGAAAATAAAATAGCAAGAAACCAAAACCATAGAAGAACATGGTAAAAAGAGATGGAAATCATCGATTATCAACATAGAAACATGGGTTTTAAGCATGTACTTAAGCAATATATGAGAAGGGGGTTAACAAAACTTATTTCTAGGAAGGTAATAAGGTTAAACAGAAAGTATTCCGAGATTATAAGGTCTAGTTGCTCCATGCTAAGCTCCTTTCTTGAGCAAAGATCACCTTCTCCACTTTAGAGGTGCAAACCCTAGCAAAAGAGCATGGAGATGAGATGTTTTAGGATTTTAGGTGGAGTTTTACCATGTATGGTCATGGTTCCGACCTAGAAGAAGGTGTAAGGAATACTAACAGTATGAAAATAGGAAAGTAAGGGAGGAAACTTACTAGTTTTGGTCGAAATTACCAAGGAGGAGCTTTAGAAACCCTAATAGAGTAATTTGGAAGCCCTAGGAGCCTTCTTCACCAAGGTAGGCTCCCTCTATTACCTTGGGACAGCAATTTCATGGTCAAATACAGAAGGAACTATTATCTAAGCTAGAGGAAAGAAATGGGGAGCAAGAGTTTTCGAATTGTGAGTTGGGAAGGGGTATACATGGCTATATATAGAAAGAGGTGAAGCATGAGGTGTCTTAAGGGACTTTCCATGTGTCTTTAGCCTAGGGCTTGATGGTCATGCAAGAGGACAGCTCATGGACTCTTCTTGGATATCAAAACTTGGTCCTAAGATCCCACAGATCTTTCAAGGCCATCCCCACCGTTTTTCAAGAAAGAAATAACCTCATTGGTTGATAGATTTTAAAGATAAGCACCTTTATAAAGAGGGTAATCCCTATAATGCCCTTGGAAAGAAATACCATCAAACTAAGGTGAAACTAGGTTCTCCAATGGTTTAAAATATCGTTAATGGTAAGGAAATATCTAACGATTAAAATTCAGTTGATAATTTGCAAATAAAACCTCCCAATTGGGTAAATTGCATAAAAGTCCAGAATGTACCTAAAATTGCATAACTTGCACAAACAACATCCAAATCGAACCAAATTTGAAACTTAGCCTCATTTTATGTTTTCAAATCATATAAAAAAGTTTTATTAAGGTTTCGATCACTTAATTATGAGAATTAAGCTTTCACTGAGGTATTTGTGCATAAACCCTTATATTGGTACAATTAGTGAATAAATGTTCACTAAACCACAATAAATTCCACTAATTAAACATAAATGACATAAAGGATAGAAATGATAGGGAAACTTGGGAAAAAGGTTTACATGGAGATTACATCTAAGATTCATTATGTTACTGTAACATCCCTGACCTGGGTTATGCTTTAACCCTAGGTGTTTTGATTAAGAAAGATGATTATATGCTTAATCTTATCTTGTGAAAAGTAATTAGGGCTCAAGATGAACTTATGTTGCAATTCTAGTCCTTTTTTAATATTGTTGAAATCAATGTTTTGCTTGTTTTGGACTAAAGTGCAAATTACCCAAGTTGAGGGGTTTAAATGCAAATTATGCATGATAATATGTTCCTCATGTGTTGAAGCATCATGAGAGTGAAAACAATGTAGAGGTATGGCTTATGGAAGCCTGAGTACCAAGAATGAGTTGATAAAGCAATGTTTGTGCATTAAAACCTAGTTTTGGTGTAATGTGCAATTTACCCAAAACCTAGGGTTCAATATGCAAATTACCACTTCAATAAGGTCCCATATGTTTCTTGGCATCATGTAGAGCAAAGAAAATGAGAGGGGCGCCTCATTTGAATTAAGTTGGAGGAGAGAGAATCTTGATATTAAAATAATCAAGATTTAATCCTAATTGAAGCCCTAATTCAATTTAGTGCAAAAATAAATGTATTAATTAAAGGTCCTTCAACCAAAACTAAAATTTTTGGATTCATATGTGTGTGGAAGTCATTTATCTTTGCAAGGACCACGAAATATCCTAAGGAGGTGAAAATTCCACTCACCTTATTATAAGAAAAAGAATTTCCACTCAAAAATGGATATTACTATTATAAGGGTTAAGGTGCTTAATTTATTTTCCCTTAATTCATGGATAATGTAAGGGAGCTCGGTGGGGATAGAGATGACTTTTCATGCACGAAACCAAGGGGTAAGTGGTGGCAACAATTTTGGAATTAAATGAATTTTCATAAAACATTTTCTCTCTCATTGATTTTCTTATAAAAGAGCCTATACCACTTAAACCAAGGACTTTTTTGACCCCACTTCTTTTCCTTTTCTTGGAGAACGACCAAGGGAGATTGTGAGGATCAGGAGTACGACCCCCAACCTTTTGGTAAGCTTCTTGATCCCTTTTCACCTTGAATCCATGGTGGAAATCACAAATCAATGCATGAATTCTTCCTATTTCGATCCCCTCTTCAATTCTAACCATTCCTTTCACTCAAAACTTGAGTACGAGCCTTGGAATGGTGAAAGGAGTTGCATCCACCATTGTTGGCGTGATCTTGGAGCTTTGGAGCACAATTGGAGGTGGGTTTTATAACTTGAAACCTTAATTTTGTTATTGCATTCAATTCCTTAGCAAATAATGATCTTTTCTTCATTCATAATAATTGATTTAGTTGATTGATGCAATCACCATGGAAATCACAGAAGGTTTCATGATATTAGAGCTTGATGATTATGACATCATCAAAAGCGCACGCCTCTCCAAATATCTAAGGCAAACAGTCTCAACTTGTTGGTCCAAACGGTTTCACCAAACCATTTGGAGACCAAACAGTTTCAAAACTATTTGGTGAATTGAGACCCAAACCGTTTAAGGGAGTTGACCATTTGAGAGGGTTGACCATTTGAGGTCAGAACCCTAATACATGTTGAATGATAATATAAAGGGTCCAATTGATTAATTCAATGAATAGTTAATCACCAAGTAGCAAACCCTAATCGAGTTAAGTGTTGATTTTGTAATTGATTGTGTTGAGTCTTTGGGTTGATTCACCAAAACGGTTTCAAAACCATTTGGGGATCACCCAAATGGTCTCAAGACCGTTTTAGGGTCAACCAAGACCGTTTTGAGGTCTAGGGTTGAGTATGGTTTGGTATTTGAAGATCCAAAGATACCAAATTGAAATGCAATCAATTGTTGATTTGATAATCAATCCAATGATCCAAACCCTAATTGGATGTCATGGGTTTTGATGATGAGATGGGAAAACGGTTTCAAAACCATTTAGAGGTCAAGCACCTCAAGACCATATGAGGTAAAGCACCTCAAGACCGTTTGGATGGTCAAAGGTGGTGATTTAAAAGATTTAAGATCCAAAGGTTAATAATGTTGCACCACAATAACTTAATTGATTGAAGGTTTCAATGTTGCTAATCATGATCAACCAATTGATGAAAGTACCTCATGAACCCTTGTGGTTTTGGGACTGATTTGGCCCAAACGGTCTTGAGACCGTTTGAGTCCAAATAGTTTTGAAACCATTTGGGGTCAAACGGTTTCAAAACTATTTGGAGGCCAAACGGTTTCAAAACCGTTTGGTGATGAAACCTCAAAACTGATTGAAGGTTGATGGTGATTCAATCACTTGGTAATGGAAGGTAATGATTGTTCCAATGATCCAATGATTTATAGTGATGGTAATAAAAAACGGTACAAAGGTTAAAGACCTATAAGTACCTAAATGATTAGTAATATTAAAGGGGTAAACCCTAATCACTATAAGAACAACAATTTGGTACACTATGTCAATAGTAGTTGTATGTACTTGAGTGAAGGGTTGATGTGACCTAATCAAGTTGAGAGGATGAAAGAATGGAATTCATACATGATTATAATTCATGTGGTGATTAAGGGTATGATCCTTAGTAAAGAGATCATAAAACCCTAATCATGAGTATAAACCCTAATTGAGGGTGATTCCATGAGAAACCCTATTGGAGGGTGATTCCATGAGAAACCCTAATTGAGGGTGATTCCATGAGAAACCCTAATTGAGGGTGATGCTATGAGAAACCCTAATTAGGATGAATAGTAAACTCTAAAGTTTAGGCAATATGATGTGAAAGCCTAATTAAGGTTGATGCTATATGCAATCCTAACTCTAATGAAGTGTGATTCTAAGTGAAACCCCAAAGCCCTAATAAAGGGTAAAGGTATGTGAAACTCTAAATGGGGTTATAATACATAAATCCCTAATCTTGTGCAATATGATGAAAAACCAGAACCCTGATAATAAAGTAGTGGGTGAAACCTTATAAAGGTGAAATACCTTAAATGATTCAGTATAGGCAACCTTATTGTAGGCAATGCCTTACCCTGAAATGAGTCCATACCATTAAAGGAAGTTGGACCGTTCTTGTGTGTGACCTATGCACTTCATGATGAGAGTGATAGGTTAATGGATGAAAGTATTAAGATGGGAAATACCTTAATACAAGATAAGCTGATAATTAAAGGAAGTTAGAGGTAATGAGGAAAGTGATATACCTTGATGCATTTCAAATCCAATCTATTTGGGTAAGAAACATATGAAGTGTGCTTATGCAACTATTACAATGAAATGTAATGAGTTTGATGCACTTTGATAAGTATTGACTAATATACCTTGGGAATGGGGTAAAGACAAATTAATGAGCATGATGTAATCATACCATGATGAGGATGAGAAATGAACCCATACCTTGAATTGATTATCATTAATGTTATATGATGAGAGTAATGATCTTGAGTAATTACTTATGATATCTTTGAATGCCCCAGAGGTATAGAATAATGAATTAAGGGTTGGACAGATAATATAATCATGAAACCCTAATTAATGAGAAATGGGAAACCCTAACCCTAATTTTGGGTATAGGGAATGAAAAGCCCTATTTGATAGTAAACCCTAATCCTGGTAAAGGAATGGTGGTGTTACTATTGTATCACATGATGTGATGAATGACTTGTATGACTGTTATCATGTCTAATAACCATGCAGGTATTATGAGATGATGAACATAGCCAGATTGAGCTGTGACATTTATATAATAAATGTTGATTGGCCTTATGTTCCTTAATGTTGTTGTTGCTTAGTAAAGGTAACAAATGTGCATGAATTTTATGAGTTATATGGGTAAGTTGTTGCCTAGAAAGAGGTGATAAGATATTTTGTGGCCTTGTGAGCCGTGTGTGATGCTTTTGTAACAAGCATCATGTATACATCGGTCTGAGGACCTGGAGATAATAGTTACTTGGAATAACTACACAAGATTGACATATTTCAATACCTGGAATAATATCATAGGATTGGTTAACTCCCAATACTTGGAATAATATCACATGATTGGTTAACTCCCAATACCTGGAATAATAACACAGGATTGGTAACAACCCAATACCTGGAATAACTGCACATGATTGACATAGATCAATACCTGGAATAGTTGCATAGGATTGACATAGATCAATACCTGGAATGCATGCACAGGTTTGGCACAGTCCATTACCTAGAATAATAACACAGGATTGGTTAAATCCCAACACCTAGAATAATAACACAGGATTGGTTAAATCCCAATACCTGGAATAATAAGGCAGGATTGGTTAAATCCCAATACCTGGAATAATAACACAGGATTGGTTAAATCCCAATACCTGGAATAATAACACAAGATTGGTTAAATCCCAATACCTGGAATAAAAACATAGGATTGGTTAAATCCAATAACTGGAATAATAACTGCACAATATTGGTAACAACCCAATACCTGGAATAGTTGCACAGGGTTGACATAGTTCAATACCTAGAATAGTTGCACAAGGTTGACATAGTTCAATACCTGGAATAGTTGCACAGGGTTGACATAGTATAATACCTGGAATAGTTGCACAGGGTTGACATAGTTCAATACCTGGAATAGTTGCACAGGGTTGACATAGTTCAATACCTGGAATAGTTACATGGGATTGGCATACTCCAATAATTGTAATGATGTTATAGGATTGGTATTAACCCAATACCTGTGATGATGATACCAGATGGGTAATAACCCAATGCCTGTATTGATGATATATGAGTACATGGTGGATATAAATCCTTACTTGTTTAACAGATTGGCTAAGGCCAACAGATAGAAACAAGAATGTTCATGGATAACATTCCAAGATAATGAGTGTCACAAGAGAAGTTTGATATGATGGTATAATATGATGGATAATGTTATACATGTTTTTCCTATTCCTTATTAAGAGAATAGATGATCTATTGTTATATCTTAAATAGTTACAATGCTTTAAGATGAGAATGCTTTAAACTTCTTATCCTCTACCCAGTTTATATCATTAAATTGCAATAATAATGTTTCTGGTGGAGAGTTATATCTCCCGCTGGAGGAATTTACAATTCTCTCACCCCTGTGGGATCCAACATTTTTTAGGTGGATGAGCACAGAGGAGATTGAGAACATCTTGCAGAGGTAGAACTCCAGTAGTAGTTGGGACAGCAGTGACAGTCAAGTTGAGTGTACTGTCTGTCGTATCTTGTAGATAGAAGTCCTATGTGTCATCTCTATACTCTCAGGTCCTCGGAGTTTATAGTTAGTGCTTTTAAAGAATTGTTTGAGGTTTTGGCTTAATGCCTCGAGGTTCTTATGTTGTCTGTGTTTAGTTTTAACAAGACAGTGGATGTTGTAACCCTCGAGAAGAGATGGTACAAGATATGTACTTATAAACCAGGATGTAAATGTAATACACTGGTTTTTGTTGAAAGAGTTTTCCTATGAATGGATCTCTTTGAAAAAGGTTTTAATTTTTAGTGATTTTGAGTAATCCGTTGCAAATTATTCGCTTCCGCTTAAGTAAATCTTGTTTTTGTGAGTTGGATGTCACAATTTAGTGGTATCAGAGCTCTAGGTTTGCTGAGTCTACAGAGACATAGGACTAAGGTAGTAGAGTCTGTTCTAGTGTCATCCAGTGTATCTGATTGTGTCTTCTGCTCATATAAGAGAAGAAGAACTTAAAGATGACTGGGTCACATGAGGAGGTTGTTGCAGAAAGCAGCAATGTTGCACCAAGAAGAGGTGCAGGGGAGCAGTTAAGAGAGAGACAATAGCGTGAGAACCCCCTAGCTGATCCAACTATAATAAGATATCCTTCTTTAAGTATTACTGTTGAAAAATCTAGGACAACAGTAATATATATGGTGGATCAAGCATTGGCAGTGTAACCTAGATTACCAGGCCCCAATGATAATGTCATTCAAGTATGTCATTTTATGATTTTCTAGATTAACTGAGAAAGTAATTGATTGAGTTTTCCTTGTTTAGTCCTATGAGTACTTACTTTTTGCATAGTAAAACATTACAAATGTTTTATGTTGTTCTTACCTCTATAAGAAAAGACGAGGTAGAGAAGAGATGGCTGGATAAAATCCAGGAATGTTAAATCTTATGCTTATGATAATATGAAAAAGAAGGAATATGATAGTATACAAAGTGCATACCACTTAATCTCATTATTTATATACCCTGGCTAGGTATACAACTATTGATGATAATGTGAGTATGGAAACTCTTAGGTTGTTGTCTTTTTTATTGCTCTGATCAAGTAGTCATTCTGAGACAATCTAATGAGTATCATGAAATTAGATATATGGAATGAAAAATGTGTCATAAGCATAAGAAAGAGAAGTCTGAGGGAATCTCAGATGAGCATGTTGGTATGAGGAACAAAAAGTGTACTCCTCATAAGATAAGAATAAGAATTAGGGAGATGAACCCTGTTCAATAAAGATGTAAGTATAATAAAGATATTTTCCATAACGAGGAAATGGGAAATGTGATGAGATCATAAAATGATCATAAACATGCTAGAAAATAATAAAGAAAGGGATAATGATATGTAATCATCCTTATAATTTCCTATGTTGAAGGCACAAAACCTAGGATGAGATAAAGAGTAAATGGTTCATGAATAGTTGAAAATACATGAATTAATAAGAGGAATATGAATCCTTGTTTTCTTTCCTTTCAAGGACATGGCAATCAGGTGGGTCTTAGGACACTTGATGTGCATAAGATAAAAATGTTCATGTGATGGATACTTAGAAAAGTATCAGTTTATCTTGGGCTTTGGTTCCAAGGTGAAGACATATGTAACAATTAATGTTCCAAGATGAAAGGAAGATAAATATGTGATGTGTTTTCAACACATGTGATAGATACCAAGGTGAAAGATTCTGGTATCTAAGAAATATCAAATGGTTTATGTTGGCTACCTGGAGTGGTCAACTATAAAATTAGATTGATTATATAAAATAGTATGAACATCATATGTTTGGGGTTTATGCTTTTCATAAACATGATATTAATAAAGAATGTATGATGTTTCTCTAAACAAGAATAGTGTTACTTGACACAAATCGAGTCCACAGTCTATGATGAAGAACAGTGGAGCATGTGTTTTGTGTGTTGATTCTATGAGAATCTTGTATGGAAACACTTTGTGTCGCATCCTTTCCTTCCCTATTTTCATGTTGTTAGTCTTCCCTCCACCTTCCTCTAGGTCTGAACCATGGCCTTCCATGGTGAAACCCCACCTAGAACCCATAAACACCTCATCTCCATGTTCTTTTGTTAGGGTTTTTCATCTCTAAAGTGGAGAAGGTGCTTCTTGCTCGAGATAGGAGCTTTGTTTGAGAAACCAACCTCTCTAAGCTTGGGAACCTTACTTATTGGACTTGTCAACCTTCCCTAGAGATTCTTTGGTGTCCTAGGCTTGACTTGGACTGTTTAGACTCTGAAGTTGAGGTATGATGTTTTCCCTATACTTCTATGTTGAGCAATTCACATATGCTTATTCATTCTTTTTGTCCTATGGACATTAGCCTATACACAATGTCTTTTCTTTTGAAAATCATGGTATATGTGAAATACCTTATTTGATATTCATCATGTGATCATAGATATTCTTTTAAACGCTTATCTTATGCTTTATTCATGATAGAACTCTAAAAGATGACATGTGATGTCTTTTTCCCACTTATGAGGTGGATGTATATGTTGGTCACTTATGTGGTGACTAGTTTATATATTCTGACTATATTTTCTACTTGCCTCTACATTTAGCATGCTATGTGATTCAATAGCACTAGAGTAGTGTAATTGCATTGGTTTTTATGGTATATGTGTTAATAATTCCTGCCGAGCAGATGTGTTATTTCTTGCTCTTTTGGGATGGAAAGGAACCTCATACCCAAGTCAAGATGTATGATTCTTAAACCATGTTTTATATATTTCGGAGATTGGCAGTATTCCTTTCTCTTTTTGGTTTCAAGTTGGTGATACTTGGCCACCTTTGTGTGATTATATTTTTCTAGGGCTATGTTTATCTCACATGCTTGCAGGTTGATGATATGGGGTGCGTGCCCTAATTCTTTACATGTGCTTGTGTGGCACAATCTTTTTGTTTTATTAATGGCAAGTATTCTTTTTTTATCATATGATTTAAATTCCTTTTCTCTTGATACCCATTTGGGTGGTCATTATCCATTCTATGTGAAGCCCTAGAGTTGATCAATAGATGATGAAGCGTTGATTTAGGATCATATAGTTTCACATTAGAATAATGATGAATAGATCCCTAAAATTGTGATGCCCAATCCTTGTGCCATTCAGTAATGACCCTGAAGACCGGAGAGTCAACCTTGGTAAACCACCCTTAACTTTTTCTTTTCTTAATCAGTTAAAATTAACCTAAAGGAAAATCTTATAACTTGGAATAAACTGAAATCTTACTAAATTGCGGAAGCAACTACTATTTACTTTACTAGATAGGTAGAGCAAATTTACACAACATATTACATTTTTCATGCGGAATATAAAGCACAATAGATAACTTAAACCTAAACTACATATTACATTACATTCTCTCTCTACCACACCACATGCCCTAAGGACCAAGGGGAAAGGACTAAGAGACCTCTATTCTAACTATGAACTACCTTCTAAGAGCTTGGGTGATAAGATCCTTCAGCTTCCTCGTGCTGACGTTGATCTGAAAAACATTTTCAGTAGGTTGGTGAGCTACTGGCTCAGTGAATAGAATTTCACCCAACCATCGTAGATAACTCATTTTATGTTTATTAACTGAAATAAAATACAGAAATTACTATACTAAGAAGATCTAGAACAATATAGTTAAATAACAGGGAATGCCAATATTACATTTAATGAACAACTGCTGCAAAACTAAACTCGAATCTTTCTTAACTCTTCTTGCTTATAAGAAATTCTTTAAACTTATATTATCATATTTTAACTTATGCCTAATCATATGCAGTGTACTCTACATATGAAGACTCGTAGCAAACTACGATCTTACCTTACAAGACTTAGTTGACACACCCGGGATGCTAAGCGTGACAATGTCGCTGGTCTGCAACAGGAAAATGGCTCTCTGGCCTCGGCACACCTGTGGGCCGTAAAAACTGGACTCCTCCTCTAACCTGAGCACACAGGCAGAGTGTCAAGTCACCTATTGGCTTTTTTGTACTCTAGTGCCACTTGAATCTCTGGTTTATGTTGGACACTACATAATATATTTTTAAGGAGACTTACACTAGGGCTTCGTCCCCCGTACCGCCTGTTAGTACGTTCTGACCCCCATCTACTGGACACTGCCAAGGTTAGGTCATTTCATCCCTACGATGTAGACCTCTCATAGGGAATCTACGGTGTTCAAGGACCCTAAGTCTATTATTTTATTATTCTTGGAAAGCTCTTACTATATTGTATCTTTTCCTTACTTATACTTGACTCTGGTATTTTTATAGTACCACGTCTATTTATTTGAAGTTTATAATACAACATGTATATCATTCTAAACTTGGCAGAGAATTATATTCAAAACATTGTGATATTCTGAGTAATTATCATACTATACATACAGGCAGACTAAATTTCTTAAATAAATAGAATACATATCAACTTGGCACTTTATACACTAGAATCATGCAATTGAACTTCTTAATATACTGATAATAGTTAATTACTTATCATGGCAAGAATTATTAATAATAACTGAGAATTTCTAATGATGTCCTTGAGAAACATGCCAATTCGTGTTTATACTAACCACACATATTAACTATAACTTGGAGCGTGCAAACAAGTATCCACTGAAACATTGCATGTCATCATCTTTTACTTTAAAAACGTGCAACTAGTTAAATTACTAATATCGTACAGCCTGGGTTTATACCTAAATCGTGCAACTACTGTAACCCTGGGGTCGTTCACAAAGTAAGTCATGCCACTGCCTTCAATCTCTTAAACTGAGCAAATCAGGATTTGATCAACCGTGTAAATTCCAACAATTCAAATCGTACAAATCAGTTAATAAACTAGGATCATGCAAAACATGAAGAAGAGAAACGTGCAATAAAAAGTCAGGTGATGCCAAGACTACATGACACTTGGATAATCACTGTTACCCACAAAAAAATACAAATCTAATCAAAATCATCCCTTTCATGCAGTTAGTACTGCTTAGTGAGTGAGATTCTACTCACACAGGATTAAGATGGCCAAAATTCAACCGAAATCCACCCAAAGCTTGCTTTCGGGCATCAACGGGGTCGTCTTCAACCTTAATTCTGCCCTAGTTTCAAACTTGCTGCAAGCAACAGCTCCACCTCACGCACAGGAATGAGAGGGGAAGCTTGGGTGGGTGCTAATCGTGACTGGGAGCTGTGAATTCGAACTTTGACCTCAAGTCCAGAGTCGAGGGCGGCATTCTGAGGTGCTAGCTGTGCCAAAATGGCCCTTGGCCGTGCACCACGTAGCTGCTGCACTACTGCTGTTGTCCGGTCGGCGCCCTAGTTGGTCGGGGTCGTGGTTGGGCGAGGAAGAGAGGAAGAAGAAGAAGGAAGGTGGAAGAAGAAGGAAGAAGCAAAGCACCGAGCAACTCGACTCTATGGATCCCTAATCGGCCCCCGCTCCTCTCCCTCTATTGGTCGGGCAGGCGCTACTTAAGCGGTGCCTTGCACCAATCAGGGGGAAAAGGGGATAAGGGAAAGGGGGATAATACATCTATATATGGCTAAATTGCAGCTTCAGCCCAAGAAAATTGAAAATGCCATAACGTTTGCCTTGAAGGTCTGATTCAAGTGATTTCTTTTGCAATTTTTCAAGAAAAAGATCCATTACAACCTCAAAGCATGAAAACATACTAACTAGGTTGTCTCAACCTGATCAAAGCACTAATCTTATCTTGAACACTTATCTTAGCTTAATCAACATGGTGATGCACTAATCATTGTACTTATTAGTTAAACTCAGAGTGGGTCATAACAATCTCCATCCCTTATAAAAGTTTCATCCCAAAATTCCTAAAAGAGAAAAGGAAACTTGTTATTCATCTCTGACTCAAGCTCCCACGTGGCTTCCTCTAGGTTGTGGTTCCTCCACAGAACTTTCACTAACGGTATCTCTCGATTCTTGAGCTTCTTAATTCTCCGATCAGCTATTTGTACTAGTCCTTCAACATAGGACACATCTTTTCTTAGATGTGCAGGTTCTGGGTCCACTATCTTCTTTGTACCAGTGTAACACTTCTTCAGCATCGATACATGAAACACATCATGTAAATTAGCTAACTCGGATGGCAAATCCAACCTGTAGGCTACAAGTCCAATACTCTCAATGACAGGATATGGGCCCATAAACCTAGGATCCAGTTTGCCTCTCTTGCCAAACCTCAACACTCATTTCCATGGTGAAACTTTTAGATACACTTCATCACCAACCTCAAACTCAAGAGGTCTACGCCTCTTCTCAGCATAACTCTTCTACCTATCCTTTGCAGCTTTTAGTTGTTCTCTGATCACTGTAATCTTTTCTATAGTCAAATCCACTATCTCTAGTCCAAGAATATCTTTTTTACCCACCTCATACCAACATATGGGTGATCTACACTTTCTGTCATACAGAACTTCATACGGGGCCACACCAAGACTGGAGTGGTGACTATTATTGTATGCAAAATCTATAAGGCTCAAGTGTTCTTCCCAGCTTCCTCTAAACTGTAGGACACATGCTCTCAACATGTCCTTAAGAGTCTGAATGGTCCTCTCTGACTGACCATCCGTCTGCGGGTGAAAAGTTTTACTGAATCTCAACTTTGTTCCTAAAGCATGATGCAACTGATTCTGAAACCTGTATGTGAACTTAGGATCTCTATCTGATATTATTGAAACTGGGATACCATGCAACCTGTCAAAAACACTAGAGGGGGGGTGAATAGGGTTTTAGAATTAATTTAACAATTATTTAACTCAAACAACCAACCACAAGAATATTGGACAAGGGGACAAGGATTTAGAGTGGTTCCTACCTTAGCAAATACTAAGGTAGTCAGTCCACTACCCGGTTGCTTACCCAACCGGGATTTGGAAAGAATATAATTTTATTACCTCGCAAGGACTTTACATAAAATTACAATTCTTTCCCTAAACCCTTCAAGTAGCCTTCACCTTGAAGTAATTGCACCAACCTTGAAGCAGCATTCACCTAGAAGTAATTGCACCAACCTTGAAGAAGCCTTCCTCTTGAAGTAGCTTCCCGTTGCAATATCCTTCTTGAAGTAGCTTCCCTTTGCAATAGCCTTCTTGAAGTAGCTTGAAGTCCACCTTCTCCTCCGAGAAGAACCTTCTCCAATCCACAGCCTCCAACCCTAGGAGTAGCAAGGAGAATACAAAGAATAAAAGGAACAAGAAGGAAAATGGAAATTACAACTTAACCTTTGAAGCTCAAGGCTTGATTTGCCTATATCAAGCGTGTAGATCTCCTAACCAATGTATATGCACGTGTGATTGTAGTGGATAGGAGCTACTAGCCTATAGGACACAAAATTAGAGCAAGTAGAGGAATCGCCAATGCAAGTGTTGCTCAATTTCTCAAAGCAGATTGCCAATTGTAAGTGTATGCTCAAGTGTATCACAAGTGTAGCTTCGGTGTGTTTAGGTGTCCTAAGGCATGTCCTATTTATAGGAATGACCTACAAGTGCTTAAGGACATTCTAGACACTTTCTAGGGAGTTCTAAGTGCTTAACTAGTCGTTAGGTATAAGTTAGTTGCATTAGTAACGGCTAGTTGCTTTATTCTGTAGTTGCTGTCAGAGTCCATCTCGGTCGAGCAATTTTCGACCGAGATACCTACTCGATCGAAGTTTTTTTCGACCGACAGGCTCTCTGGATCAACGTTCATTTCCAACTGCCAACTACCTTGTCAACTGTGTCTAACGGCTACTTGGGTCTTTCTCGGTCGAGAAGTTTGTCGACCGAGAGTGTCTCGGTCGAGGATTTTGTCGACCGAGATGGACCCTGTTTCAATTTTTCAGTTTAGGCACTAAGTGTGTGTATGAGTGTGCATATATGACACTATTGAAGGGGATGACCTAACTAAGTGTGGTGTTTAGCTAGGGAAGATCTAACGCTTGATTTATATGAAGTCTAAGTACTTGTACATTATATATTTGTACAAGTTTACAATTGATTACATTTCATGACATTTACAATCATTCAAGCATATAGATTCCCTAGAGCTTTGTCATCCACCTTATTGCTGCAACACTCAAGTAGCACATTAGATCAACAAGAATGAAATGTTTGTCATCATCGAAACAAAGGGATTTATCATAATGTCCAATTTATCCAACAATCTCCCCCTTTTTGAAGATGACAAACATTTCCTAAATATGAAATAAGGAAATATAAAACATGTGAGTTTCATACCTGAATATTACCTTTTGTAGCCATTCTTGTTTTGCAAGTGAGTGTTGGCCAAGATGTTATGAAACTCATTTATATTTTTGATTTTATATTCTTTCTCCCCCTTTGTCATTTCAAAAAGATATCCAAGTTGAATATTTTATATTTCTTCTCCCCCTTAATTTTATACTATGCTCCCCCTTAGATAGATATTCTATTAGTAACATGGATTTAATTTTTTTTGTCTAATTTAGCCACAAATTGTTTCTCAATCATTTGCAAAGGATGTTAAGCCTTGAAATGATATGACATCCTGTTAGGTTCATGGCATATGTATTGATTTCTCACCCATTTTACAAGGGATGTTAAGCCCTAAAAATGAAATGAGAATCCTTTAATCTTAGAGTACATAAAAATGTCTCTAACCAAATGCATGGGATGTTAAGCCCTGATTTGTTTAGAGAGTTCCTTTAAGAACAAGATATATCATTTTTATGAAATTCATAGATTTCTTCATAACCAAGGGTAAAAATACTAAGGTCGTAACAATCTCCAAATGATGTTTACAATATTTTTGTAAGCTTCTTAATCAAATAATCAAATTTGTTTTTATGAGCTCCCCCTTAATCTTACCATTAAAGCAATTTAAAGCTTCTTATGTCACAAATGATTTTAAATTTTGATTTTGACCTTTATCAAAAGTATACTAAGATTAAGTACAATGAAATGATGTCCAAATAAGCATTTTGTCAAAGCTTATTTTAGGTCGACCTTGACTTCGACCATAGCGCCCCTTGGTCAAATTTCATTTCAACCAAGAGGCAAATTTGCAGATTTCCAAATTGAACACTCATATATGAAGTATAATATCTGCATGTAATTTGATTAGATATCAATTTGAAGCATTTTAAATAATACTCAATATGAAAACATTTGTCCTTGATTTTCCTAGAATATTTATATAAACTTTGCTGTAGGTACATAAATATCAAATTCCATTTCTTCTTGTACCCTCATAAGATTCTTAGAAATGAAAACACGATTAATATCTCAAGTCTTTAAAGATACCAATTGAGAAAAAAAAATTTATCTTATGTGTTACAAGCATTAAAACAACATATTACCAACAAATCATTTTGCTTGCCTATGTATCATCAAGGATCATTCATGCAATAATCATTATTCATGCAACAAGCATCAACTTTATATATAGAAAGTTGAATAATGAAATGTTGAAAGCATATCCATGATGTAATGATAAAACAGTAACAACATGAAATTCAACATATGGTTTCTATGTGAATAAAGCAAAGAATACTTAGAACATACCATGAAGGCAGTAATTTGACTTAAATCAACATGATTCATAATTTTTAGTTTTAACTTAAATCATTTAGAGAATAAACCAAATTAATCTCATATAAGTTTTCAAGGATGATTTCTAGAATTTATACTTTGTTTTGCATGTACAAACAGTCATTAACCACAAATAGATAGCAATTTTATTAATTACAAAAAATTCAGCAATTTTACAGCAGACTGGAAATCAGTGACCTACTCGGTCGACAATTTCTCGACCGAATGTTCACTCGGTCGACAGATTCTCGACCGACAAAGTTTCTGGAATGTTTTCAGAACTGTTAATTGATTCCAAGCAAAATAAGATTATGCAAGTTAGAGTTCGATTGTGTTGAGATATGACATTTGTATATCAAGAATCAGTTTAGGTCAAATATCAACTAGTTAATTCTGAGCTACCAAGTTTTAGGAATCCAAGCTAAATCATCATTCTTTTTCTTATATGGGCATGAAAATGAATAATGTCCAAGACGCATGCAATAATGACAACTAATAGAGTCAACTTCATTTCTCTTTCTAGGAATTGTGTTCCTAGGTACAAACATAATCTTAGTCTTGGATGCTTTAGCTCTTTTGGGTTTATTTCTCTTTGGATCATATCCTAATCCTCTTCTTCCATTATAACTAGAGGAAATTTTCAGAATATTTTCAAGCATGTCATTTCCTCTTAACTTATTTATATTTCTTTGTAACTTAACAATATCATCCATCTTCTTGTTTACATCTTTCTTTGCTTGATCTAAATCAGATACTAGAGAGTTTCTTTCTTTGACAACCTCATCATAATCTAAGTGTGAACATAGAACAGGTTGTTTCTGAAGATCATTCACTTGAGTTTGCAAGTTTAACTTTTCTAAGGAAAGAAGATTGCAATCAGCTTCTACAGATTTTAACTTAAGATCATAATATTCATTTGCCTTTTTGAGATCTTCATTTTCAGATGCAAGAGCAAGAAGTTTAACATTTAAATCATTATTTACTTTATTTGATTTCTTAAGTTTCTTCTTGCACTCAATATATTTCTCATGAGTATCTTGAAGACTAGCAATTAAATCTTCTTTTGGTAGATCAAAAAGACTTACCTCTTCTTCTTCTTCATTTGTTGTAGCAATGAGGCATTCTACTTCTTCTTTTCCATCATCACTATCATCACTTGAATCATCCCGTGCAGCTTTATATGCTCTTTCTTTCTTTTTGTGAGATGATTTCTTCCCTTTCTTGAGTTTTGGACAATCACCTTTCATGTGTCCCTTTTTGCCACATTCAAAGCACTTGGAAGAAGAAACACTAGAAGTTTTATTAGTTTTAAAACTTTTATATTGCTTACCATTTACAATGAGAGTTTCTTCTTCACTATCATCTTCACTTGTGTCATGATTGTCCTTGGTTGATTCTTTGAATGCAATGTCCTTCTTTTTCCCTTGTTGACGTTCACGTTCTCTTCTTTCTTCCTCTTCTAAAGTTGCCTCATGAGCTTCTAGATTGCCAATGAGTTGCTCCATTTTCAGTTTAGTGGGATCATTAGCTTCTTCAATGGCTGTCACCTTGGGCTTGTATTTGGGAGGAAGTGATCGAAGTACCTTTGATACCTGATCTTCTTCAAGAACAGTTTTTCCTAAGGCATTCAAACCATTAACAATAGAAGAGAATTTTGCAAACATTTCACTAATGGATTCATTCGGATCCATATGAAAGTGTTCAAACTTTTGTTTAAGAATACTAATCTTAGAGTTCTTAACTTGAACCGTACCTTCATAAGTTATGGACAGTCTATGCCAAATGTCATAGGCTGTGTCACAGTTTGATATTCTATTAAATTCTCCTACTAAAATTGAACAATATAAAATGCTTACAGCTTTGGCATTCATTTGAGACGACTTTACCGTATTTGCATCCCACTCTGCATATTGCATTTGAGGAAGCTCGTATGGGGTTGACACCATCCTCCATAAGTCCCAACTGATGCCTTGGAAGTAGAACTGCATCCTTCTCTTCCAATATGTGTAGTTTGTTCCATCAAACGTTGGAGGTCTAGCAACAAGTGTCCCTTCAAGATTAAGGTTGTTGAGCACCCTATCACCCATTCTTCAAGACCTTGTTAGGGTTCCTTGAAGCCTTCTTTGATACCAATTGAAAAACACTAGAGGGGGGTGAATAGGGTTTTAGAATTAATTTAACAATTATTTAACTCAAACAACCAACCACAAGAATATTGGACAAGGGGACAAGGATTTAGAGTGGTTCCTACCTTAGCAAATACTAAGGTAGTCAGTCCACTACCCGGTTGCTTACCCAACTGGGATTTGGAAAGAATTTAATTTTATTACCTCGCAAGGACTTTACATAAAATTACAATTCTTTCCCTAAACCCTTCAAGCAGCCTTCACCTTGAAGTAATTGCACCAACCTTGAAGCATCCTTCACCTAAAAGTAATTGCACCAACCTTGAAGCAGCCTTCCTCCTGAAGTAGCTTCCCGTTGCAATATCCTTCTTGAAGTAGCTTCCCGTTGCAATAGTCTTCTTGAAGTAGCTTGAAGTCCACCTTCTCCTCCGAGAAGAACCTTCTCCAATCCGCAGCCTCCAACCCTAGGAGTAGCAAGGAGAATACAAAGAATAAAAGGAACAAGAAGGAAAATGGAAATTACAACTTAACCTTTGAAGCTCAAGGCTTGATTTGCCTATATCAAGCGTGTAGATCTCCTAACCAATGTATATGCACATGTGATTGTAGTGGATAGGAGATACTAGCCTATAGGACACAAAATTAGAGCAAGTAGAGGAATCACCAATGCAAGTGTTGCTCAATTTCTCAAAACAGATTGCCAATTGTAAGTGTATGCTCAAGTATATCACAAGTGTAGCTTCGGTGTGTTTAGGTGTCCTAAGGCATGTCCTATTCATAGGAATGACCTACAAGTGCTTAAGGACGTTCTAGACACTTTCTAGGGAGTTCTAAGTGCTTAACTAGCTGTTAGGTATAAGTTAGTTGCATTAGTAACGGCTAGTTGCTTTATTCTGCAGTTGCTGTCAGAGTCCATCTCGATCGAGCAATTGTCGACCGAGATACCTACTCGGTTGAAGTTTTTGTCGACCGACAGGCTCTCTGGATCAACGTTCATTTCCAACTGCCAACTACCTTGTCAGTTGTGTCTAACGGCTACTTGGGTCTTTCTCGGTCGAGAAGTTTGTCGACCGAGAGTGTCTCGGTCGAGGATTTTGTCGACCGAGATGGACCCTGTTTCAATCTTTCATTTAAGGCACTAAGTGTGTGTATGAGTGTGCATATATGACACTATTGAAGGGGATGACCTAACTAAGTGTGGTATTTAGCTAGGGAAGATCTAACGCTTGATTTACATGAAGTCTAAGTACTTGTACATTATATATTTGTACAAGTTTACAATTGATTACATTTCATGACATTTACAATCATTCAAGCATATAGATTCCCTAGAGCTTTGTCATCCACCTTATTGCTGCAACACTCAAGTAGCACGTTAGATCAACAAGAATGAAATGTTTGTCATCATCGAAACAAAGGGATTTATCATAATGTCCAATTTATCCAACAACCTGACTATCTCATTCATGTATATCTTAGCCAACTTCAATACATCAAAGGTTGACTTAACAGGAAGAAAGAAAGCAGACTTAGTCGGTCTATCCACAATTACCCATATCAAGTCACAACCTCTGGATGTCCTAGGAAATCCTACCACAAAATCCATTGTGATATGTTCCCACTTCCACTTTGGTATAGGAAGAGATTGCAAAGTACCTACAGGTTTCTGATGCTCATCCTTAACCTGTTGGCACACACTACACCTAGCCACGTACTCAGCTACATCCTTCTTCATACTTGACCACCAATATAACTCCTTAAGATTCATGTACATCTTAGTGTTTCCTGGATGCATAGTGTACATCGATGCATGTGCTTCCTCAAGAATATGTTCTTTCAAATCGCTGTCTCTAGGCACACACAACATGTCATGCTGATACAACAAACCATCATCTGAAAAACTAAACTCTGGTCTTTTTCCCCTTTCATGTCCTACATGATCTTCTATAACTCACTGTCACTCTGTTGTAGTTCCTTGATTTGATCATAAAAGGTAGGCTTGACTTGCAGCTATGCAATCAAACCACTCTATTTTGTCACTCCTAAGTCGAAGTTCAACTTCCACATCTCTACTAGCATGTCTCTCTTGAAACATGCCATAGAGAATACATCAGGTGTTGAACTTGACTTCCTGCTCAGGGCATCTGCTACCAAATTTGCTTTTCCAGTATGATAATCTATCGTCACTTCATAATCCTTGATCAATTCTAACCATCTTCGCTACCTTAGATTCAGATCCTTCTGGGTGAAGATATATTTCAAGTTCTTATGATCTATAAACACCTGGCACGCCTCACCATAAAGATAGTGGCGCCATGTCTTAAGAGCATGAATTGTTGCAGCTAACTCCAGATCATGTGTCCGGTAATTCTCCTAATTCTTCTTAAGCTTTCTAGATGCATAAGATACTACTTTTCCTTCCTGCATCAACACACAACCTAAACCTCTCCTTAAAGCATCACAAAACAATGTGTAGCCTTTATCTGCCTCAGGCAGGATCAACACTGGTGTTGTAGTCAACCTCTTCTTCAAGATCTGATAATTCTTCTCATAGTTGTCTGACCAGACAAACGGTGCATACTTTTTCGTTAAGCATGTGAGAGGTGACACTACAACACTGAAGTTCTGGATGAACCTCATGTAGTAACCTGCCAATCCTAAGAAGCTTCTGATCTCAGTAGGAGTTTTAGGCTGCTCCCACTGTAGAACAGACTCGACTTTCTTAGGGTCAACACTTACTCCATCTCTTGAAATGGCATGTCCAAGAAAAGACACCTCAGCTAACCAGAACTCACACATACTGAACTTAGCATATAACTGGTGATGTCTCAACAACTACAAAGCTATCCTCAGATGTTGCTCATGCTGCTCATCATCTCTGGAATAAGTCAGAATGTCATCTATGAAAACCACTATGAATTGATCTAAGAACGGCTTGAAAATCTGGTTCATCATATCCATGACAGTTGTTGGGGCATTAGTCCGTCCAAACGACATGACCAAAAAATCAAAATGCTTGTAACTTGTTCTGAAAGCCGACTTAAGAATATCTGAAGCCTTTATCCTCAACTGATGATATCTAGATCTCAAGTCTATCTTAGAAAAGATCATCGCTCCGCGTAATTGATCAAATAGATCATCTATCCTTGGAAATAGGTACTTATTCTTGATGGTGATCTTATTCAACTGTTTGTAATCTATACAAAACCTCATAGTACCATCTTTCTTTTTCACAAACAAGACTGGAGCTCCCCATGGCAAAGAACTAGGTCGAATGAAACCCTTATCTAGTAACTCATGTAACTGGATCTTCAGTTCCTTCAACTCTACAGGTGTCATTTTGTAGGCTGGCAACACTATAGGGTGACTACCTGGCAATACCTGGATCTCAAAGTCTATCTCTCTTTCAGGAGGTAGACCTGGAAACTCATTAGGGAAAACATCTGGGAACTCACAGACCATTGGCACATCCCATAGGCTAACTGTGCTCTTCTCTTCTATGGTATCTACTACATGTGCCAAGAATTCCTCACAACCTCTTTGCAACATCTTATCAGTTACATCGGCTGATATGATACACGTAGGCAAAACTTTCTTGTCCCCAGAAAAGACACAAGAAAATCCATCATGTTGAAAGACAACCTATTTCTTCCAACAAATGAGTTGAACTTGATACGTCTCTAGGCAATCCATACCTATGATAACTTGAAAAGAGTTAACATCTAGGGGTATAAGATTAACAACGATGGTGTAACCACCAAAGGTCAATAAACATCCGGAACAAAACTCTATCAACACTGTCGATTCACCTAACGGAACCCTCAACAACAACTCAAATGGTAACTCCTGGGTCAATAGGTTAAGCTCACAAGCTAAAGAACTATGTATTAACAAGTGAGTAGCACCCGGATCTATCAAAACTGTAACTGAAATGCTATTAAAGAGAAGAATTTCTCTTGTAACTACTCGGGAAGAAACAATACCTTCTTGCTATGTCAGAGAGAAGAAGCATCCTAAAGCTCTTCCTATCCTACAATGTCCTCATTGTCCTTCCCTTCCAATGGGTGATCCTCCTCCTCGAGAACCTAAAGCTACTAGAGAACTCACTCCTCTAGTTGAAGCCTGTCTCGGAACATTCTGGTATTGTGACTGGGAATCTTGTGTTGCCACTTGCTAAAATTGGGGACATTGCCTTCTGAAGTGTCCCACCTGTCCATAGATGTGACAACCCTGAAAATTTGCACCCCAACACTGACCGGAGTGTGGCTTTCCATAGATATCACACATAGGTATCTCTCTCTTTGGCAGACCTATCACTGAGGTCGATGATCCAGAAGACCTTCCTCTTGACGCACGGTTCCATCTCCCTGGACTAGATCTTCCCCTACTCTGAGAAGATATCACATCTTCAGATCCTTGTTTACTGTAGCAGCCAAATCCATGTCCAAGCTTTAAGAAGAAACCACCACCACCTCCTTGGTGTCCACTACTAGCTTGTCCTCTTCCAAAGTCTCTAGATCTCTTTCTATTCTCATAGTACTTATCAGCGTTCATAGACTCCTAAATATGTCTTGCTGCCTCATGAAACTCTTCAAAGTTCTCTCTTTCTCTTCGTCCAACTGTAGATATACCATGCCATATTTTGGGCCTCAATCCATCCTGGAATATTCTACACTTTTCCACATCGTTCGAGACAAGTTGGGGGCAGAAATTTACCAACCTGGTGAAATATGCCTCGTACTCTCCCACTGACATATTCCCTTGTCTGATGTTCTGTAGCTATCTTATCTTCTCATTTGAAAAGGTAGGTGGGTAGTACTTAAGATAGAATTCATCAATAAAATCCTTCCAAGTCAATATCGTGTTCCTCCTTTTATTTTCCACTCCACGCCACCAGAGCTCTGCATCACCTTTAAGTAAATAAATTGTGTGATTGATTTGTCTTTCCTCAGATAGCTCCATCAGATGGAATACTTTCTCCAACTGTCTCAGCCATTCATCTACCACTGCAGGGTTCGTAGTTCCAACGAATTCGGTACCTCCAAGCTTCTTAACTAGCTCATAGGATCTCATCAGATCCTTGCTGCTCGAGATAGAAGCTCGCCTCTCCATCTTATAAGTTTCCCTAGTCTCAAGAAACATCCTGTACATTCTTGATGCCTCATCCACATCATCTCCACCACCTAGACCCATCACCTGAGGATCAGGTCCAATGTGGCTCTTAGCTTGGTCCTCATGACCACGTCCTCTTCCTACCATCTGCAATAGTATAACAGACCACTTCCTATTAGAAAATTGCAATTAGAAGGAAAACACCTAAGTCCTAATCCTATTGGTCTCTTATCATCCCCTGACCTTGACTTAGAGTACCTACGTACTCAACCTAGGCTCTGATACCAATTGTTGTGATGCCCCGATCCTCATGCCATTCAGTAATGACCCTAAAGACCGGAGAGTCAACCTTGGTAAACCATCCTTAACTTTTTAGTTTCTTAATTACTTAAAATTAACCTAAAGGAAAATCTTATAACTTGGAATAAACTGAAATTGTACTAAACTGCGGAAGCGACTACTATTTACTTTAATAAATAGGTAAAGAAAATTTACACAACATATTACATTTTTCATGCAGAATATAAAGCACAACAGATAACTTAAAACTAAACTACATATTACATTACATTCTCTCTCTACCACACCACATGCCCTAAGGATCGAGGGGAAAGGACTAAAAGACCTCTATTCTAACTATGAATTACCTTCTAAGAGCCTGGGTGATAAGATCCTTCATCTTCCTTGTACTGACGTTGACATAAAAAGCATTTTTAGTAGGTTGGTGAGCTACTGGCTCAGTGAATAGAATTTCACCCAACCATCACATATAACTCATTTTATGTTTATTAAACTGAAATAAAATACAAAAATTACGATACTAAGCAGATCTAGAACAATATAGTTAAATAACATGGAATGCCAATATTACATTTAAAGAACAACTATTGTGAAACTGAACTTGAATCTTTCTTAACTTTTCTTTCTTATAAGAAATTCTATAAACTTATATTATCATATTTTAACTTATGCTCGGATCATATGCAGTGTATTCTACATATGAAGACTTGTAGTGAACTATGATCTTATCGTACAAGACTTAGCTGACACACGCGGGATGCTAAGCCTGACAACGTCGTTGGTCTGCAATAGGAAAATGGCTCTCTGGCCTTGGCACACCTGTGGGCCATAAAAACTGGACTCCTCCTCTAACCTGAGCACACAGGCGGAGTGTCAAGCCACCTATTGACTTTTCTGTACTCTAGTGCCACCAGAATATCTGGTTGATATTGGACACTACATATTGTATTTTTAAGGAAACTTTCACTAGGGCTTCGTCCCCCGTACGTCTTGTTAGACATTTTGACCCCCATATACTAGACACTGCCAGGGTTAGGTTGTTTCATCCCTATGGAGTAGACCTCTCATAGGATATATATGGTGTTCAGGGCCCCTAAGTCTATTATTTTATTATTCTTGGAAAGTTCTTACTATAGTGTATCTTTTCCTTACTTAAACTTGACTCTGGTATTTCTATAGTACCACGTCTATTTATTTGAAGTTTATAATACAACATGTATATCATTCTAAACTTTGCATAGCAGTATATTCAAAACACTGTGATATTCTGAGTAATCATCATACTATACATACAGGCACACTAAATTTCTTAAATAAACAGAATACATATCAACTTGGCACTTTATACACTAGAATCATGCAAGTGAACTTCTTAATATACTGATAAGAATTAATTACTTATCATGGCAAGAATTATTATTAATAATTGAGAATTTCTAATGATGTCCTTGAGAAACGTGCCAATTCTTGTTAATACTAACCACACATATTAACTATAACTTGGAGTGAGCAAACATATTTCCATTGAAACATTGCATGTCATCGTCTTTTTCTTTGAAAACGTGCAACTAGTTAAATTACTAGGATCGTACATCCTGGGTTTATACCTAAACCGTGCAACTATTGTAACCCTGGGGTTATGCATAAAGTAAGTCGTGCCACTACCTTCAATCTCTTAAACTGAGAAAATTAGGATTTGATCAACCGTGTAAATTCCAACAATTGAAATCGTACAAATCAGTTAATAAACTAGGATCATGCAAACCGTGAAGAAGAGAAACATGCAATAAAAAGTCAGGTGATGCCAAGACTGCACGACACTTGGGTAATCGTTGTTACCCATGAAAAACACAAATCTAACCAAAATTGTCCCTTTCATGGAGTTAGTACTGCTTAGTGAGTGAGGTTCTAGTCACAGAGGATCGAGATAACTGAAATTCAACCGAAATACGCCCAAAGCTTTCTTCTAGGCATCCGCGGGGTCGTCTTCAACCTCGGTTCTACCCTGGTTTTGAACCTACTGCAAGCAGCAGCTCTACCTTGTGCACAGGAAGGAGAGGGGAAGCTTGGCTGGGTGCTAAACGCGGCTGGGAGCTACGGATTTGAGCTTTGACCTCAAGTTCAGAGTTGAGGGCGGCATTCCGGGGTGCTAGCTGTGCCAAAATGGCCCCTGGTCGTGCGTCGCACAACTGGTGTGTTTCTGCTACTGGACGGCCGGTGTCCTAGCTAGTCGGGGTCGCAGTTGGGCGAGGAAGAGAGGAGAAGAAGAAGGAAGGTGGAAGAAGAAGGAAGAAGCAAAGCGTCGAGCAACTCGGCTCTATGGAGCACTAATCGGCCCCCGCTCCTCTCCCTCTGCTGGTCAGGCAGGCGTTGCTCAAGCGCTGCTTTGCACTGATTGGGGGAAAAAGGGGATAAGGGAAGGGGGTAATACATCTATTAATGGGTAAATTGTAGCTTTAGCCCAAGAAACTTGAAAATGCCATAATTTTTTCCTCAAAGGTCCAGTTCAACTGATTGCTTTTGCAAATTTTCAAGAAACAGATCCATTACAAGCTCAAAGCATGAAAACATACAAACTAGGTTGTCTCAACCTGATCAAAGCACTAATCGCATCTTGAACACTTATCTTAGCTTAATCAACATGGTTATGCACTAATCATTGTACTTACTAGTTAAACTCGGAGTGGGTCATAACAAAAATACTTACAACTAAAAGATGCATAAGTAACCATAGTAACTTGAGGTTGTTTAGCTTGTCCTCTAGGCAACTATTAGGGCATGAAGTTGAAATAAAAGGTGTCTAGAAAGGATCAGGGTTTGGGGGCTGGCAATATTTTCCTCCACACCACTACCTTGGTTTACAAGGACTCCCAAATCCATATGATACCGGCCTGGCCTGAGCTGATATGAATTGTTCAAAATAGCATGCTTTTAGGCAATAGTAGCCATAGACATCTATATGATTTATCTTTAGGGACCCTACTATGTTGAACTAGTCTCCCAGGTGTAAAGACTTGTTTGAGGATGGATAAGAGAAATTTAACCCATAGTTCAAAGTTAGTCTTTACAAGTTATGTTTCTTTTTTTTGCATGATGCTTATGTAGTTGGATGTAAGGAAGTGTAGTTGAACCTTTTGTACCTAAAGAATAGTTTTGACTTAATAAGATGAATCCTGTAAGGGGTGGTGAATAAGTTGTTTTCTTATATGTGGATGTTTTGATCTTGAGGACAAAATCCCTTTAAGGGGTGGTGTGTTGTAACATACTAGATCTCAGACCCTACCCTGGAAGTTGACGTTTTGGACTTAGCAAAACAAGATTGAAGGTTAGACCTAAATAGATGTTTAGTATAACCCCAATGAGCTAATGCAAGTATAGATCACCTTAATCTAACCTAATGTTCTAACATTAATCTTAGGTCTATATTGGATACATAAAATATGCCACATAACTCATTTTGGTAGTAATATGAAGATAAGAAACTTAATTGGAGGAATAATTTAGATAATGGGCCGTTAATGGGCCATATGACATGTCTCATAAAAAGAAGTCTCAAAAGTGGAAACAAACTTCAAATTCAAAATCTATGTATCAAAATTAGCCTACATGTCAAATTTCATCTAATTTGGACTCCTTGAAATATTAGGATAAGTTTAGGAGAGAGAAAATGAGTAAAAGGCATAAGTAATGAATAATGTGATTATATAACTTCAAAATATGAAAATAAGGGAAAATTCATATTCAACACATAAAAGATAGCTTGTGGATGAAGTTTGGTCCAATTTGGATGTTGTTTGTGCAAGCTATACAATTTTAGGTACATTCTGGACTTTTCTGCAATTTACCCAATTAAGAGGTTTTCTTTGCAAATTATCACATGCATTATAATACTTATATATTCCCTTACCATTTTCTAGTTTTTGAACCATAGGGCACCTAGTTGCACCTTGGTTTGAAGGTGTTTCTTTTCAAGGGCATTTTAGGGATTACTCTCTTTATAAATGTGCTTATCTTTAGAGGCTATCAACCAATGGGGTTATTTATTTGATTGGAGGTCGGTTGGGATGGACTATAAGTGTCCATAAACTGACATTTGATATTTAATAAGCCTTAATGAGCTTTCCTCTTACATGGCCGTGAAATCCCTAGGCTAAGGACACATGGAAAGCTCCATGGACACCTCATGCTTGACTTCTTCCTTATCCATAAAGGTTTGCATGTCCATAGGCACCCTTAGCATTGGGCACATTGAAAGTAACTTGAAACCTCATGCTTTACTTCTTCCTTATCCATAAAGGCTTTCATGTCCATGGACACCCTTATGCATGACTCATGGAAAGTCTCATAGACACCTCATACTTGACCTCTTTCTTTATATAGCCATATCAACCCTTTCCCAACTCCCAATTCGAAAACTCTTGATCTCCTTTATTTCATCTAGCTTAAAGAATCATTCCTACTCTGTTATTCCATGAAGGTATTGTTCCAAGGTAAAAGGAGGTGCCTACCTTGGTGAAAAAGGCTCCTAGGGTTCCAAATTTCTCTATTTAGGATTTCTTAAGCTCCTCCTTTGTGACTTTGACCAAAACTAGTAAGTATCCTCCTTTCCTTCCCTATTTTCATGTTGTTAGTCTTCCTTCAACCTTCCTCCAGCTTATAATCATGGCCTTACATGGTGAAACTCCACCTAGAACCCATAAACACCTCATGTCCATGTTCTTTTGTTAAGGTTTTTCATCTCTAAAGTGGAGAAGGTGCTTCTTGCTCGAGATAGGAGCTTTATTGGAGAAACCAACCTCTATAAGGTTGGGAACCTTACTTATTGGACTTTTCCACCTTTGTTAGAGGTTCTTTATAGGCTTAGGATTGACTTGGACTATTTAGACTCTTAAGTTGAGGTATGATGTTTTCCCTATACTTCTATGTTGAGCAATTCACCTATGCTTATTCATTCTCTTTGTCCTATGGACATTAGCCTATACACAATGTCTTTTCTTTTAAAAATCATGGTTCACATGAACTACCTTATTTTATATTGATCATATTTTGTCCCTAAAAATCTCGATCTCATATCAAATCCCTAGCAATTCACCCAATTCTTCTTCCTTTCAACTCGGAAACCCTAAAAATGAGGGACTATGAAGAAAGAGTGAGAAAAGGGGAAGTTTTGATATAATTTTGGATCAAATCAGAGGAGGGACGGAATTTTGATATGTGAGAGAAGATTCACCATAAAACTATATCCAAAGAGGCTAAACTTACATGATTAAAACATTCCTCATACCGCAAAACCCTAAGTCAGCATCTCCATTATTTTCTCCTCTCAAACTCTAACTCCCCCTCTCTATCTAGGATTTCATTTCTCTAAATTGAAACACGAATTATGAGAGATCATTGTGTGTTAGGTTGATCATATAGAGAAATTGAGCTTCTTGGGTCAGTTGCACTTTGACCCCTCACTAAACTTCTTCTTACTTCAGCAGATTTTTTTGTCATAAAAAGGTTTCTATAATTCGTATATTTCACAGATCAAACCTTCTCAAAAAATTATGATAATTTATAATGTTATGTATAATATAATTACTAAGCTTAAGTTAAAATTTTAGAACATTATAATCTCCCATTAAATAAATAAAAATCGAAAAGTGTACTGCTATCCAGAATTCTGCAAAAATGTCAGTTACTGTAATTCATCTACTGATAAGGTATAAACATATCCAAAAATTATGAAAATTTTACATGTTTCTTATAGTTGAGTTTAAAATATCTAGTTAAAATTTTATATCATTTGGAATTACCAATAAATAACTAAAAATAAAATAATATACTTTTGAACAACATTTTATCAGCATGATCGGTTGAAGTATATCTCGACCAAGAATGACTTTCACAGAAGATCCAAAAATTCTGAATTTTTTCACTGAAATGCAAGATTGAATTATACATATATTTTCCAAATTTTAATTAAATCCAAATTACATAGAAAATATGATAAATTATTTATTGTACTACTATCTTGATCAAATTCCATACTCATGTACATCAAAACCCTAATTTTTGCTGATTAGAGTTTACATTTCTCAAACTCTAATTCTTCAAACTAAAATCATAGTTAGAGTTTCTTCTTAGGTTTGAAACATCACAATTGATCTACTATCATTAAACAAGTCTAAATGATGTTCAATCTAATCAAGCATGTAATCATTCAGGTAAACCCTGGTTTACTAATTAAGCACAAATTTGGTCATTACAAATACCTTCTCTTTTCAAAGACAAAGAGTAAATAGCTTCCCTTTTAGGACAAGGGAGCCAAAAAACTTATCAAGGGATTCCCCATGCATCGACCAAGGGTCTTTAGCCTTCTCCAAGGTCATACCCACACTTATCTTATATCTTCTACCTTGATCTTTACCTCCTTAGATAAGTAGAGAATCACCAATCAAGCTTGAGAAAAGATATTGGAGAAGAGAGATTAGAGAGGTTTACAAAAGATTATAATGATTCTAGCTCTCTTACAGGAAACTTAACTTTCTAAATGAAAGTAAAAATGTAATCAATCTTGATGGAGATTAGGATCTCTTGTAGAAATAACTGCTCAACTATAGTATAGAAACACAAAATGAAAACATAGAATAAAGTTTAAGGGTGTCTATTTATAGTTGACATTTCCTTCCAACCAGTAGATACACTTAGATTGAATTCTATATACTTTTGAGAGTGCAACAAATATATTTTTGATGTTTTCACCCCTTCAAATGGATAATTGCACTTCTTAGCACTTTACAATACAATGTTGTTGGCCACGTTACCGTTTTGATAAGTCAAATGAAAATTCTAAATTTCAAGTTTATCACACTTGTATGTTGATCTACTTATTGATAAGAAACTTGACCAACAAATTTTCTTGTCAATCCAATTCTAGTTGTCAACCTTGTTACCCCAAGGGAAAACTAAGTTGGAAGAGGATTTTGTTAAAGCCTACGAAATGATTGTTAGTCATGTTACTTCGGTTGTGACAACCCGCCATGCTAAATGAGACTACTCAAAAATCAAAATGTCAATTAGAAACTAATTAATTACATTACCAAAAAGGTACATAATTAAAACTAACTAAATTTCTAAAACATGTTGAAAAACATTTCCACAAGGTCCAATATCCACATAAAAGCATACCAGGTTTCTTTACATAAGTTCCACAACCTCAACCATAATATATATACAAAAGGTATTGTCCACATAATTACATCCAATGTTTTCAGAACCAAATCAGTGTTCGAACCGGTACTGACTCGGAACGGATTGAATCGGGTTCAACCAGAGTGGTTGAACTAGTTGGACCAAAAATAATGTCAGCATGACATAAAAAAATTTGAACCGGAAAAACTGTACCGGTCACCATGATAAAAGGGTCAGACTGGTCAAACCGGTTGAACTGCACATGTTATATATATATATATATATATATATATATATATATATATATATATAGGGCAATGATCCAGTGAGAAACATATCTGATGAGAGCATGAGAGGCATTTGAATAACTCTCCACATAGGTCAATTTTTCATAATCCAACCATACATATTACAAGTATACCTTAATATCTACCTTCCTATAAAATTTTATCACCATCCAATTTGTAGATCACTCACAACAACCAAATATTTTTGACGCTCTATATTGAATTTCAGGTTGTCCGTTGGATGTAAAAAGTGTATATTGTACATATAGACATGCAAAAAATGTCAGATTGCAATGTTTTTTTGTGATAATATAAATCAAATGATGTTTTTTTCCATCTATATGGTTGGATTTTAAAAAATAGTTACTAATTTGTAGTTATTCAAATGCCTCTCATGCTCTCACCGTAGGATGTTTCTCATTGGATTGCTACCCTATATATACATTTATATATATTGTTTGTGTATATATACATATACATATTTGAATATATATATACATTGTATATATATGTATATAATATATATATATACATATATATATATGTATACATATATATTATTGTACAGATATATACATTCATATATATATATATATATATATATATATATATATATATATATATATATATATATATTTGAACATATATACATTGTATATATATGTATATATATAAATATATATGTATACAAATATATTATTATGTAGATGTATACATACATTCACACTCACACACAGATATATATATGCATATATATATATATATATATATATATATATATGCATATATACAAATATACATATATTTGTACATATATACATATATATGCATTCTACCTTATATGTATATTTTCTATATAAATAAATACATACATATATATACCATATGTATATACATATATGTAAATTCCCATATGTATTCTACCTTCTATTTTTTTCTCTTTGAACCACTGGTTCAATCCGGTTTGGCCCGACTGGCTGGTTGGACCGGTTGGACCATATTTTTGACCAATTGGACCAAAAAAAGACACATAACCAATTTTTAGGCTTCCAGACCGGTCAGCTACCGGTTCACCGGTCTGACCGGTCCGTTTTGGTTTTAAAAACACTGATTAAACCATTTACATACTTGGATCATATAACTAAAATTTGAGTCGATACACGTGATATACAAAACTCCCTTCCCAGACCTGAGAGTACATGGATGACTTCAGGAATCTGCAAGAACCCAACCAACCTTTTAACACTACTAGTCCTAGAAATGTGCATTCTTGTCACTTTACGTCTGATGTGCTATCGATCATCTAAAAATATGTGGTGATCTAAAAGTTGAAACCCATATCCCAGCAAGAGATATAACTTAAAAAAATTTCTTACTAGAGATGTGTATATTAAGTAGTTAAAAACAGATAGTATTACAGAGTTGGAAGATTAAATTATGTACGTCCTAACGTACATAGTTGCACTTGGTAAGCTACTAACCAAGGAAATAATGATGGGATGGGGTATACCAGTCGACCCCATGTGTGTGCTATGTCGGAAAGAGGAGGAATGCCGCTCTCATATATTCCATGTATGTAGATTGACCAAGTATCTATGGTCCATAATTTGCATTTAAAATCGATGGTTGAGAACATGTCAACTGTAATAAAATGCATTATGGACAAATTCAAAGGCAAAAGACAGAAGTTCAACTATGGTGACATGCATTAACATCTTTTGTTATTGTTTAAAAAAAGAGAGTAACAAAAGGGTCCATAATGAAATTAGTAGCAATAGGAATGTTCTCATCCATATGATTATGAAATGGTATGGAATGTTATGAAGGCTAAGAAAGGCCTTGGTAGGGGCTTAGAGGCCCATGCTAACATACATTGGGGGTTTTTACAATTACACACAAGTATAGCTTTTCAAAATATTGACCTTCGGGTCTACTATGTATTATATAACATTTTAGCTGTACTTCTTTGACTTTGGAAATATATTTACCTATTTTTAAATAAAATCAAAGAAAATTAATGAATTATAGCTCAATAAGTAACTTAGAACCAAAATTTAGTATGTTACCAATGTGTTTTATCCTAATCTAAAATTTTGTATGTTACCAATATTTTTTATCCTAACAATTACTAGTTTATGTTATCCTTTCAATAACCAAATGATAATACTTTTTTTGACTGAAATTTATTGGTATGTTATTCATTCCTTTGGAAAGAGTAGAATAATCTTGATTTATAATACTATATATCTTTATAAGATAAATATTTGTATGACCATATATGATACTAAATGGATAATGACACGGATAATTATATTAAATGTCATAAATACAGAGGTCCAAAATATAGAGCATTTTCCTAAAAGTTTCAAATCTAATATAATGTCAATTATCATGTAACGGTAAGAATGTTATATGTCTTTTTGTATTATGAAAATAGAAGACATATATTGAATATACTTCATTATCTGACATTGGCATGCATATGATATGATGTATTATAATATAGGTACCACAATTCATGTATAAAAACTAATTATATAGGAAGTATACATTTTTTAAATCTAAAAACCCAATTCATGTCTGAAAGAACCTTATAACAAGCATGAGGGCATAACTAAATAAAATGACGAATTAGGGTTCATCAAGGGAATACTAGTACGAACGTGGACACATTTAAAGAAACTTAGAGGTATTAAGAGGATCTGAAGGTTGAAATGGGCATTTAGTTTTTCTATAATGTAGGTAAGTGATTTGTGGAATCGATGTAGTAGATTTATACATGTATGAGAATCAATTTTGTTATCTTGTCCTATGAAAATCATATTAATCCTATTGGAATGATTGACATAATATACTCTTATATGTGACAATCTTTGAGAGCTATCTCTTTGATCCATGCTTATGGTTAGTTGTTATGGATATCTCTTGGGAGTCACTGCACTTGCACATCAATATTGAGTGATTCCTCCACATGCAAGGTTATATGAGTATTTCTTCATATTCATTGGAAAAAATATGTTTTTTTTCACTATCCCATCTAGTGGGATTGAGAAGATGGCCACTTAAGTGATAAACTCTAGATATTTGTGATGAGTGGAATTTCGAAAGCAACTTGAAGCATATCTTTTATGGTGAGAGTAGGGCGGAGCCACAGGGGGGCTGCCCAACATTAAGGCCCCCTCCAAAAATAAGTTTTCGTTATCACTATGATACCATTTACATATTTATATTTTGTTAAAATATATTATTACACCAGGAAAAAAGTCAATTTTTGATCTTATTATTTCAACCAGTTTTATCATCATTTTTTGTGGACTACTTAGGGGTTAAACTCAATATATTTGAGGATCGTGTGCCTTATTCCACCACAAAACATACAATTTATAGTCTTAATAAGTATGTCAAATAGTATGGGGTTAAGAGTGATTTTACTTAATAATTTCATATCAATTGTGTCAAGATATATGCAAATTACCCCCACACTTGAAGTGGAGATCTTTAGGAACTAGGGACCCATATATCCTTAAAATATGGAAATCGTTATATAATACAGAGTTTATAAAAAGAATATCATTCAACACGTTGATGTATTAATTGTTAACATGCTCCAAGTGGGGTTTTGGGTTTGTTGTACGCTCCGCCATGCCTTCCTTTTAGTACAATCAGACTGGTGTTTTTGGTAAAGTTCGGCTACTGTAATTTCAATGTTATTGACTCATTAGTTAAAAAATATTATTAACTATTGAATTAGTGCACTCAGTTATAATTATGCATCACTAAAATTTTCTTAACCATACATGCACAACTAATTACCTTCTGTTCAAATATATTTCTTTCAAACTTTTATTAGTCAATCACTATCAAATTAAGAAAAAGTCCATGTTACTATACAAAACTAGATCCATAAAATATTCATTTTTTACATGGTATTTCATCAAATTTTTGTTATATAATATTTAAATATTATAAGTTTACCCCCAAAATACCAACAATTACAAATTTACAAGAACTTGAGAAGATAACGACACTATTTCTATCTATAAAAGAAAAGAAAAAGATAAAATCAAATAAGCTTTATCTTTGACATAAGGCAAAAAAGAGTAGGAAAAACATGTGAAATGTGGGGTAAGGACAAGAAAAGATAAAAAAATCCATCTTGTAGATATAATTTGAAACAAATAGAGAGAGAAAAGTAAGGATGACATGTAAAATAAAAGTGAATAAAACATATAATTGTCTCTTTCATATCCTCTCTTCTCAAATTTTTAACTAAAAAAATAGATCCTTGGATCTTTCCTCTTTGTTCTCTTCACTTTTCACCTCTCAACTTTCCTTCTCCGTCATTTGTTGTTTATACAACCACATTAATATTTTTCCTTGTTCTTTCTTTCTAAAGTTTCCTTTATTTCAATCATTGTGTCAAGATCTTAAAATGAATTGACATTACCTAGTACATTATTCGTCTACATTTTAGAGTATAAAATTTGACTATGGCATTCTTTTGGGTCCTCCAGAATGTCATCATGCACTAAACAGTGTCATATTATATTTTGATGTATGCTCCCCATTAAGAAGGCAATGTTCTCATTTTCAGTATAATTGGTATTGTTGTTATGCATTACTAATATTATACAAATTGCACTGTTCTAGTGATTGTGAATTATGATTATCTTGTTGATCATCTAGTTGTTTATTCTGAAATATTTCTAGCTATTTATTCTGAAATATTGTTGAATATCTAGTTGTTTACTATGAAAGACATGGTCAAATAATGTACCATTTATGACCTTAGGCATCTAAACAAATGCACCACTTTGATTTAGTAATTATATCATGCAATGTACATTGGATTTCTAATTTGTTATTAATATCATATTTTTTTATGTTAGAGGCAATGAGACATAATGTCAGGTGTATTTTTTTTCAATATTTTCTAAATAAGTATTTTTTACCCATCTATAGGTATAGTCATACTAACCCAACCCCCGTATGGTAGATTTTTGGATCTGTCACTAGGTGAGAGGCAGTTTGGGCATACAACGTTTAGTAGAAGAGGATTTGTTATGATCATACTCATGAAAACAAACTATATATTGTGAGATATGTGATATCTAAGATTCAATATAAGATGTTAAAGTTGAAAAGGCGATAATATTTTTTTTCATGTGATGAATAATTGGACTTTTTATAAGGTATCAATGATATGTCAGAAATAATGAGAGAAATATAGCTTTGAGACATAAGCCATTTTTAATGTTAGGACAGTCAATGGGGAGAGTATAGGAGATGTAAGGAGTTATTCTTACCCTTACCCACAAAGTGTGATGAGTATGGGTATGTATAATTCACCACTCCATCAATATCCCTACTCTCATGTTATCCTTACCCTTTTACCCATAGGGAAAATGGGAAGGGTAAGGGTGATGTGGAGAATGCATGTCTTTTAAAAAGTTGTGTTAGTAGGAACAATAATAGCCTGCCTAATACATATATACATTTTAGTGAAATATGAAAATGCTCCAACTAGTTAGAGACGATTAAAAGTATTTTTCAACAACATTATACATTTGATTTGTGTTGTATTGAAAATGTATTATAAAGGCAATAGTTGTTACTTATACAAATAGTAATATTCTATTGCCGTCCAGAGACAGTCTTAGCAAGTGGAGCTCTCTTACTGATCTATCTTGCCTCCTCTGCCATAGGGAACAAGAAACACAATCACATCTCTTTTTTGAATGTGGTTTCTCCAAGTATCTGTGGTCCAAATGCTCTCTCAAATGCAGATGGGGTGGTAATCCTCCTTCTAACATGGTGGAGAGTTTGCAGTGGTTGTTAGATCATACATATCACAATCCTCGTATGCGGACGTTTGCTGGTCTCACTTATCATATTTGGCATGAGAGGAACAGTAGATTACATGGCAAGAAGGTCACAGACAACCTTCATACTTTTGATCTTTTTGTGGATAACTTAAAGTGGTTTTGTAAAGTCAACCCGGACATCCTCAAGGGGATTGAGTCCGAGGTTCTGTTGATGTGGGTCTTCTTTAGACCGTGTACAATATACGGGGTTTGTTCTACCCCTATACGTTTTTGGGTGTTCTAGTAATATTTTACCTTATAAAAATAACAAATAGTAATATTCATCACATTGGTCTATGAACAAATAAATTTACCCCTAAAAGGAAAATAGAGCCACACTAAAATTATATTGAATGAAAATACGTCACAAAAGGTTATATTTGCAAATATACATAATTTACGTCTTTCAAAATGTTGATATACGTAAAAAACCCAGTCACAAATGAAGTAGATAACACCACCACAAATATGTAAGAAATAATATCTTAATGGTTAAATCTTGTATCATATACCCATGTGTCTTACTACTTCATGTTTTGAAACACACTCGACCAAATAAGTCATAGAAAAATATATACATTACACAAAAAGTCTAAAATGACGTATAAAATATAAAATCTAGATATTCGTGTGTGTGTGTGTGTCTTACACCTCTAAAATGATGTTGTATACTTAGCTACATAAGAGATAGATAAGAGTATCATGTATTGTATTGAATAATCCATTAACTTAAACAACACAATAACAATAGATTTAATATATTATACATAAATTTTGATGAGTAACAAATTAGGAGATATAAGTAATGGCTTATTCTTACTCTTACCTACTAAGGTAGCGGGTTAAAGAATAGATGGTAGGCGTGCAAAGGATAAAGAGAATATTTTGCCCTTACTTTTCCTCTATGAATAAAAGATAAACGTGTATATTATTTAGTTGTACATATCTAACCTGGGTTTGACCGGTACATGCATGCATAAAGTCTCCCATATTCTAATGGAGAAGCCAAAGCCGGTTCTTCGTCTCCATATAATATTGAAGACATCAAAATGCACCAGAAGTTCAATGGAATTATTTGACGTCTTCTGGTCCTCTTGCTGCATCCATTCACTAGAACATGCCGTTCCTACGGTTTTCAGATGCTATTTTATTTAACTATGGTTTCCACAGGCCATGGCCGCGTGGGCCGTCGGAGAGCTTGCCAAGTCCGGCACTCGCAGCCAGGACGCGTTTGAGCAGTGCGGCGTTGTGAGGCTGCTTGTTGCACACCTGGCTTTTGAGACGCTGGAGGAGCACAGCAAGTATGCGGTTTACGCCCAAAGGGAAACTTCGCTCCACTCCGTCGTGAAGTCCACCATCGCCGCCGCTTCTGTCGCCTCAGCTGTAGACGACCGGACTTATTCCTCTCCAGCCTCCTCATCCTCGGCTTCTCTTCCACCAAAGCCCTCCGCGATTCACCACCAACAGCAGCGTCACCATAGCCACTACCAGTACAACCACAACTCTAACGGCGCATCCCTATCACACTCCAAAGCCCGGGCGATGGAGGTACCCGAGACAAAGGCCCGTATGAAGGCCATGGCAGCCAAGGCGTTGGGACAGCTTGCGAGCAGCAACCCGGCCATATGCCGTGCAATCACCGATTCTCGCGCCTTGCTCTGCCTCGCATCTCTCCTCGAGAAAAGGGGTGATCGGAATTTCGACGAGGCCCGCCTTTTCTCCGCTACAGCTATCCTGGAACTCACCCGAACTGCAGAGTCGAACTCGGACCTCCGACGCTCGGCTTTCAAGCCAACTTCCCCGGCAGCCCGCTCCGTCGTCAAGCAGCTCATCCAAATCGTTGACAAGCCAACGGAGGACGACCGTGACCTCCTATTGCCCGCTGTGCAGTCCCTTGGTTGCCTTGCCAAGACGTTCCGAGCCTCGGAGACCCGCATCGTACCCCCTCTCGTGCGCCTCCTGGACGAAACGGCGATGACGGAGGTTCAGGTGGCGGCTGCAGAGGCGCTCGGAAAGTTCGCCCGACGAGAAAACTTCCTTAATGAGCAGCACGCCAGGGCTGTGGTTACTTCCGGGGGAGCCAAGCATCTGGTGCAGCTTCTGTATTTCGGGGAGTCGGCTGTGCGCAGTCATGCTGCGGCGCTGCTCTGCTTCGTCGCCGTGGCCGCTGCTGACCGCGAGGAGCTGGCCGAAAGCGGCGCAGCCGGCGCGCTGGAGTGGGCGGAGAAGCAGGGCCCGCAGTTCCTTCTCGGTGACGACGTCGTCGAGATGCTACCCGAAGCCAAGTCAAGGCTAGGCATGTACCGGTCCGATAGAGGGGCGTATCCCGCCGGCAGTGATGCCGCCGCTGCTGTCGGCGGTGGGTCCTACTACTACTAGTTTACCCTTGGAGCATGTGGCGGTTGACTTTTCAGTTGTATATTTTCCTTTACTATACAAGATGGATTGGATGACTAGATGTGGAGATGCTTTGTACAAGTGTACATGTGTAATTCAAATTGGATTCATTCTTTTCAATTGAAATTGAGTCGCGTAACATACAAGTGTACATGTGTAATTCAAATTGGATTCATTCTTTTCAATTGAAATTGAGTCCCGTTACGCAATTCTCGTTTCTTAATTATTCTAATGTCTCATGATATTTCTCATCTTTTCTTAATTAATTAACTCGCCGTAAAACTAGTGAGTGGAGTTGGGTTTGACTCAGGTTATTACTGGTTTGGGTCTGGCCGATGCAGATCAAAAAACTTATTTTTGAGCGGCTCTTCTAAAATTTTACAAACTTATTTTTGAACAGCTCATATAAAATTTTGCACAAATCCAACTTGATTGGTTACAGATAGGGCTGTAAATGGTAGAGTATGGTGAGGTGATGGTCATATCCATAACCATAACCATAACCGTCTAGTTAAGCGGGTATGGGTACATGGGCATATACCCGCTTTGTCAAAATCTATACCCGCATCATACCCATATCCACATAACCACTAGGTATATGGACGGATAATTGGGTATACGGTTATTGATAAACATGCTATAATAATACACTACAAATTTTGAGATATACCAAACTACCACACTTAAACGGGTAGGTTATGGAAAAATATCATTCAAGGAATATAGGAGAGAATAGTAGAATGAGAGAATAACTTTATGACCTTCTCAAGTTAATGAAATGTACTTGTGTCGCTATGAGGGTGCATTGGTGAGTTTGTTTATTTTATTATTGCAAGATGCTTATATATGTTAGATGTGAGTGCTATGATATGGAACTGACATTATAATATAAATGTTTACTATGATAAGGTCCTTATATCATCTAGTTGTGAGTCCTACAATATGCACTATTACATTCTAATATGAATTATCTATAAAATCATATAATTAAATGGATATATGGGTATACAGGATATGGGTATATGCATAACCATAACCTTACCCAGTGAGAGGCGGGTACATGGGTATAAGGATAAGCGGCTATATGGTTATAAAAATTTATACCTATGACGGGTTTAGAGGGTATGGGTTTGAGGGTAAGCGGGTATACCCATATCCATTTACAATCTTAGTTACAGACGGACACGAGAGTGCACATATAACTGGTACTAAATCTCGAAACTCTTGATATAAGTTACACGCGGCTTGTACCGCGGTGGAGGTCTGCGTCAGATTGGGGTATCATAGCACCCAGTTGGAGATAGACTCTAGTACGTGCTTTTAAAAAGGAGGCAAAGGAATGGAGCATGCATATCTCATCATCTAAGACTCTTGCACTCTACAAAAATACTAGAGGCCTTCAACATCTCTTATGTCTATCAAGAATGTAATAAAGTTAATCACTTTCTAGCATCTAGTACCATAGAAGTAGGAGTACCACCAATAGTACAAGGTACTGTTGGACGAGCTCGTTGTATAAGTTTTTATTTTTTTCTTGCGTCTCTCTCATTTTACGCTTAACACAAACTAAAACATTTAATTTATTATATTTCACTTTAATCATGATAAAAAATACAATTTCTTGTTGTAAATTAGTATTTATAACACCAAAAATTACTAATTTTTTGTGTTTTAAAGTCAAATATAAAAGTTGAGCAATTTATCGATACATATAGATGTTCAAAACATGCAAAAACACGCTATTACAATACAAAGATAAAAACAAATTAGGATAATGTTAGCATCTATATCGATACAAAGTAGAAATAGATGTTATTACGCAAATGATCGCAAGACAAACACAAAGAAGAACGTTCATATATATATATATATATATATATATATATATATATATATATATATATATATATATATATATATATATATATATATATATATATATATATATATTTCAATCGCTACCAGCATGGGTAACTAACTTTAGTTATATATCATGAGATATATCAATATATCATTCAATAATTTCTGCAATTTCTTCAACCTACCGTTGATTAGAAAATACACATTTTCTTTCATTGGATGATCTACGAATATCAGACTGTGGTGCTATTTTGTACACATATTATCTAGAGGATATAATTTACATCCATAAGATTGGTTTATTCAGTAGAATTTTACAATCATCATAAATGAAAGTGGGTACATGTAAGCTACATGTACTTGGGTACACAATTCTTTACACACACGCTGTATATGTGTGTTAGTTCAAGTATGTCAATATACATATTGCATGTGAGTACAATATGCTACATATCTAAATGCTACTTAAGTATATAATCATATCCTCAAATTCTCAAGAACACCCATCTACTGAAAAAATTAATTTTCATTCTAATTAATTGGGTCTACGGGTCAACCTGTGAGACTCGTCGGGTTGAGTCCAGTTTGACGTAATCTAATAAGTGGCTATAGCTCATATCCAAATTTATATTAAATGGGTTGACTCACTAGTGTCTGCGGGTCAATGACTCATTTTGACATGTCTAAATTTACTGTAATAACCAACTTTTTGAAAGGAAAAATAAATAATTCATTGAAAGTTGAAGGAAAAAAATGTGCAACTATGTAAACATAATATTTTTGGGATAAACCACAAGAAAAAATATATTATTCCATCAACTTGAGATCATGTTAAACAATTCCTTTCTCGTCGGTTGAACAAGAGTATGAAAGCCATCTTGTTTCAAAGTACAAATTCTAATTGACACGGTACCTTTTTGTTGTAAAGAACTTGTGGCACCAAAAAGGCCACTCCATCCATTGTTCTAAGATGAAATGGAGGGAGGGTGATTAAAAAAGAAGTACAAGAGTGAGGCAGAAAGAGAGAACATGGAATTACATGTGACCTAGTGTAAACAATGTTCATCGTCTATGCATAGTTGGTGATAATTATGATCACCATACTTCGTAGTATTTGTTTATTCTCTAATAAAAAGTAAAGAATAATAACAAAAGAACAAAGTGGAACAAGTTTATTATTGAATAATAGAGGTATACATATATAAACACGCTATCATAATTGTATATATCATTATTTCATTATTCATTGAAATCTATTGTTTGAATATTTATGCAATATGTTATTTATACTTGTATTGAAATATTATATATAAATAGTTAAGTGGTATTCTTATTTTTTTCTTTATGTAAATTAGTAAGTAATAATATATACATTGAAATAATATTTCACTAACTGCATAAATCCCTTTGCTGAAACGAGAGCATTAATATGGGTCACCAATCTTTTTCTGGTAGCACATACAATGAATCTTAACCTTAACATTATGAAGTAGATAATGGCATCATAACATCTCTACGGATGATGTTGTGAAAGGTTTGCTGAAGAGAAATTGCAACAAGATCAAGCACCTCAAAAACATTCAATGAAAATAGAAGGAAATTGTGATAGTTTATCTACAAGTTGTCCTGTGTTTATAAACCTTTTGTTCAACATCGTTAAAGACCTCTTGACAAGCTTTGATAAACAAGAGTTTGAAATAATCACATTCTTCTTAGGTGTTTACAAAATCATAGTTTTATTGGGAAACAAATCATGTCTTGGTACTCTGGGTTTAATCAAAAGTGGCTTTATCAGGTGAAATATCTAGTTGAACTCAGTGCAATATAGGCTTTAGAAGGAAAGTATCATGTAAAATTTTAGATAGCATTTCAAAGTAATTTGGGTATAGAATGAAGCAAATTTATTGGGCCACAATCCAACTTTCTGTAGGAAGTTGGCCTTTAGGTAAAAAAGCAGGAAGTAGTTTTGATTTCAGAGGAAGTAGTCTTATTGGCTTAAAATTTAGGTAAACATTGATGTACTTTGAGCTTTGAAGGAAGTTGGTTGTATCGAATCAAAATTTGGGTAATTTATAATGTGTTCAGGTAGTAAAAGAAGTTGTTTTTACCGATTTAGATGTGGGTAGAACTTTACGTTGTACATATTTTTAAGAGAAAAATAGTGTTATGGCATTGAAATTTCAGTATAAGTTAGATGCATTATATTTGGAATGATATTACTGGTACCGATTTGATATTTTGGGATACATTTAGACACACTATAGGCTTTAGGAAAACTGAAATTCAAACTTAAATCAATTGATTTGACAATATAAAGAGACATATTATATGAATAAATTTGCAACACAATTGCTCCATTTGGTAGAGCGGTGTGATTGTCTGGACAACGATGGAGCAAGCTCAGACAGGTTGCAGTTACCAAATAGAAGATCACCTACCGCTTTGAATTTGTGTAGTTTTTAGTATTGATTAGCGTTCGATAGTAACTTTTTCTAACCAAACAAAAATCTTGCGGCGATTCATCTCACCGCAGCAGAGTGTTGGCTCACCAACCGCGTTGTCAAACGTTGTAAATGTAATGATCCATCTATCTATTGTCATGTATATATATTCCAACAACACTTCCAATATGATACCTAGATAAGGAAAATAATCGTCCACTTATTCTCTAGGGAGACAATTTAGTGCATCTTACATAGATCTCTGGGATCACCAGACTCGAGTTACTTAAGCTTGGTGCACTCGACTATCATGGTGGATGAAATTTATGGTAGTTCATGAAAGTTTGTAATTCATGCTAACGATCTCCTACTCGCATAGGTTGTCTGTCACTACTCAAGGCATGTGCATTTTTTAATCAAGGCAATGTGTGCGCTTCCATTCCTACTTAAAATTATAGAATGGTTTCTAAGACCACGATCTTTATTTAGCATATTTTATCTCACTAACTATGTTTAGTTAGGATTAATTTTTAATAAGTAAATATCATGTCGTGTAGAAGTTTACACACTCTATATTGTTGTGACTATGTTATGGTAAAATTTAGATTTGTTGCAATTTTAAAATGTATCTCATGATAAAATAGAGCATCGATGTCATTGCATTAATCGTTGTGACTAAAACACCTAGTAGTTTTCAATTGTCGAGGAAGTGAAATGGGTTCGTTGTAGCGATTCCTGGATCATGCGAAGGTACTCTATGATTTACATTATTGAATAGATATACATGGACTACCAAGAATTCATATGTTTATGGTCACCCTAGTGTCCTAAATTCATTAATTTTTATGATTTTAGTCATGATAGTATCACAAAATGTTATATTCTAATTCTACTAATGTGATTGAAAAGATATGATTATGATGTAATACATGTGATATATTTTTTATATAGGTTGTAGGATGTTGATACCCTACTTTTAGTACTTGCTCCAATACCAACGTGGAGGGATCTTAGTGAGACATATAATCCTAAGACCATCTACACTGGCTAGGGGACTTGACAATCACTAGCTAGTAATTTGGATGATACATTTCAAAATTACCAAAAGTTCACCTATAAATTCCATTTTTAACTTTTCTTTATGCTTCAAATACTACCTTTATTACTCGTACGTGTCTTGCATATATTAGTAGTTTTTAATTGTAAAATTAAAATACAACCAGAACAAACTATATAATTAAACAAATATAGTATAATTTTCATACTGTAACATACTTCTCATATGCTCCATCTCTTGCTAGGACTTTTGATCCCACTTCTATGGTTCATCACATTTTCAACTTTCATGTAACGACCACACTTTTCAGCAACCCCTAATTAAGGAAGGCTAAAAAGATGAAAGTCATTACCTACAAAAGTAAACCAAGGATCCAGATTTAGTAAATAATAAATAATACAAAACAATTTTACTAATTCACAAAAACTGTTTACAAAATGTTTATATGAAGTTTCTATCCTCAGAATTATACATTTGAGAAGAAATAACTAGATGATCCTCCATAGGAGTTATCTTTAATGCTTTCATGATATCTCTATCTTTATCTTGATGTCCTTTATCATGTATATCAGTTGCACCTAAAATCACGTGAAACAAATACGTGATATGTATGTTGACATACTAGTACATGGGGTGCATCCAAAATGTGCAAGTAAATAACAACATATATTCCAACAATTATTTGTAAATATAAACTGGCATCTTCTTCATATGATCATTCTTTAAGTGATACTCATAGTGGCATTATGATTGAACAGAACTAAATAAACATCCAATATTTTAACTGTTCAAATCTTGAGAAACCTTAGAAAGGCCCAGACAAACTATATCAATTATTCATAGGTGTAACCACGTACCTCATTGGTAAGCCATGCAGATTATCATGCAGAATGTACTTCAAGCATGTACAATCAATCAAAGATGAATCCAAACAATTAATTTTTATATGTATTTATATAAATCCTAAAGTATCACCAATCATGTTATTCACATTAAACCCTACTCGGTCCTATTCTAGGGTTTATGTTTCCTTATTATCTAGCTATTTTTAGGGTCATGTATGATACCCCAATTTCCATGTTCATTACTTTAGTGGCTTAAGAATCTCAATTCATATTTAAATGTAACCATAATTATCAATCTACCATATCCTTCCATTAAGAACACTTGGATCAGATTAGCTTCATTACTCAACATAACAAGATATGATATTAGTTTCATAACCTTATTTATTCACATGTGTAGATATCCACTCTGTTAACCTTAATTATCATCCTTATATTATATAATATAATTTTACCAATATTGAGGATATTACATTCACCCCTCCTTAAAAGGGAATTTTTCCCCAAAATTCACACTTACTAAGGTAAAAGGTGAATGATAACTCATTTTTGTTTCAAACCTTGGGGGTTATCAACCCTACTTATATATCCTTAACATCTTTTATTGGTATGCAAATTCCACACATTATGACTAATATTATTCTTGAATTTAATTAAAGGTATATCCACATTCTTAGTATTTACATGATATCATCTCTTAATGATTACATTTTTCATTTGTGCTTTCAATTCCACTTGGTTATTATCCTTTCACCTAGGTTTCCAACCTATTATTCATTTATTTCCACATAAGGGTGAGGTAACTCCTCCAATCCTAGATAATGTCATTACATCTTAACGTAAGGTTTTTCAATCTCATATATCAATTTTAAGCATAACACATGTCTAGCCATCTCTTTCCTACATAATGAGATGAAATAAGCACTTCACTGCAACCCAAATACAAAGTTCATCCCATTCCAAGAGTAGAGATGGTATATCCACACATTACCTCAAAATTTAATATTTTAGGTTCAATCATTCTGAAAATGACTCTAAACCATACATAATTTTTGATTCAAAAATATTCTTACATTTCATGAAGTCAACAACCTTTTTCACTCTTGAGTTTGTATACAACTCCTATTATGATTTCATTATTCATGATTTCCTTGTATCTTTTACATTTAAACCTCAAGTATGATGAACCTTAACCACTTCCTTGAGGTCTCTAGGGGTAAAGGTGCTTTTTAGAGTGATCTCATCCTTATGCATCTAGGGAGTTCCCCTCACATTCACCCATTGGCCACATGAACATTATGAAGGTCGCTAATCTCTTAAAACATGAGCCTTGAGAAAACATAGTTGTTACATCCTGACCATATGGTCTTGTGCATTTAGAGGTCAATCAACTCCTAATCCCATCGGTCCATGTACCTTAAATACTCCCTACTTGATTCTAGGGTTGACTTCGGGCTCTACCCTTCCTAAGGGTTCATCGCTGGCACATTATTTTCATATGTAATTCTTTAAACCAGTTTCCTCCATCTCTTGTGATGCTCATTACTCATTTTATATTCGCTTATAGGAAACTTTCTCTTTCGGGCTCAGTCTCATACGGTCAACCATATCCATAGTGATTTTTTCTCATGTTCCTCATAGATGACATACTTCGTTTCAAAGAATCATACTTAATATATGTGCTGTCATCTTTTATATTAGGTGACATTTATGGTTACCTCAATCTTTATATTGATTTAGTCAACTTTCCTTTCTAGGGAAGGCCCTAACCTAGGGTCCTTCATGGCTCATAGGAGTAGGTTAGGATCTCTAGCCACAATCTGACCCCAAGGTCTAAATTTTTTCCTCCCACATAGGTCCTTTTCCACTCTTGAGCTGACCCACCCCAAGTTGGCACACTATCCCTACAAGTTGGACTAAAGGGTTTCACATGGGTAGGGTTTCTATTTCACCCACACTATATCCATTTCTCTGGATTAGGGTTTAGGTTAGGGTTGGGGACTATACCCTACCTCTTAGAGTTTCCATGTCCCTTTTGCCCCTAGGGTTCTTCTAGACCAACCCTAGCTCCATCTAGAGTTTACCCTTGCAACCCATACAACCAATTTTCTTTACTTATCATTAGTTTCACGCTATAATGTCAACACATGTACATTTTATTATTTCTACTTTACATGTACATTATTATTTCCACTTTACATGTACATTTTTGGTAGAGTATGCCTTAATCTACTTCTTCTCAAAACCCTACTTAAGACGAGGAGGGAAGTTCCTTTGAGGGTTTATAAAATAAAAGGATGAGAAGTGGATGAATCAAGATGAGAAGATACCCTAAAGGTACTTTACTTTGGGAAAAATCTTCTGACTTTAGCCAGGTTAGATGCATGGTTCTGGGAGTCCTCGAAAGCTGACTAGTATTGTAGAGGAACATCTTGCCAACCCCCAGTCGCGGTCCCTTCTAGACACCATCATCTTTAGAAAATTCCCTAATAATTCACTCATATTTCTATAGAATACTTGAAATTATAAACTATTAAATATCATTTGAAAATTTTAGCATCATTTGTAACACTAGATACCATTTGTAACACCTAGGTGTTGGATCTAAGGGATCTATAGGGGGGAGTCAATAGAGCTTCAAAACTTACACAAAACTTGTTAGACCTACAAGTTACTTCAAATAAGCTTAATTGCAAATAGTGATTTTGAAGACAATTGAAACATACAAAGCAATGATGAGAGAGATTGAAGCAACCAAGTGAATAAGTTGTTTTAGAGTGGTTCTGTTGGGTTTTTGTGGAGAAAACATGCACGGCGGAAGCGATAAATCCACGCAACCCGTAACAGGATCTCGTCGATAACAGCGTATTCGGAAATAGGTTTGCGGGATATACCTTATCGCGGAGCAAGTCCGGCGATGTCCCGCTGCACGACGGTGCAACACTGCTGCTTGTCAAACACGGACGGATCTTCTCTCCCGTTTGCTGTCGCAGGTTGATCCGGCAATGCTCCTCTGCGGCAGTGATGTACGTTGCTCGTAGCACGTACAGGTGGTCGTTGACGTCCTCCGAACGCAGGCGTCAAGGCGTCTGCGTCTCTACTTCGTCCACGCGGATGGACGGAACTCCACGTCGCGCTTCTCAAGCCGGCGGGAAGGAGCGTGTCTCTGCGGCGGCGTGCTAGCGGCGCGTTGCTCTCCTTTCTTTCCTAAGGACAACGACGGCTAGGTTTTGTACGTGAGAATAACCTAAAAGCGTATCTCTATATCTTATATAGATATTGGCCGTCTATCCTCCTTTAAATAGGATAAGAAGAGAAGTAGGGTTTCCTAAACCCATCGGTAAACAGAAACGTTGCGTTAATTAAAACACTCGTGGATTAATTAGAATATTTCGGAATTCATTAATTAACCAAATAATTGCATTAATTGATTAATTAATATCCGACTCCATGCAATCGCTTGGGATGGCTCTACGGGCATACATATACCAACAGACTCCCACTTGCACTTAGAGCCAGTCACTCCAATATTATTCTAATCGATTACATAAACATTTTAGTAATCAATGTGATTCGAAGCAATTTCAATCAAATCCACAATTATACTCCTATTCCAACACATCCTGTGCGTGTGACCCGGTAGGCTCCAAATTACGTTGGCAGTGATATCCATAATCATATTATGATTTCACAAGCAATGATTGGTATCTAGCAAGACTTCATTGCTACCCAAGTAATTGGAGAAGTTGGAGAACAACTTAACCTATCATACATGACTGGTGTTACAGTGATTGTACAGTTCCTTTGTCGCTGATATCCGGATTGAACTCAAGTCATGGAATCGTTATCCTCTTCAATGTTCAATCCATGTTCCTTGAACTAGAGCAGACTGTCTGAGATATATGTAAGCTCAATATCACATATTGACTCACATCAGCATGGCCATGCATTTCTCAGTCTCGCTTATCAAGTGGCCGGAATATCAAACTCCCGTAGGAAGGACAAATTCCATCTACATCACTCACAGTCATCCCCATGTGTCACAGTGCACCCAAGCACCATCTTTATAGCAATCCTTATTCAGGACCACGATGGATGATGTCAAAGTACACCGAACGTCATGTGATAAGTGTAGTGACTTCAGGTCTAAGAACCACAATCACCACCATCATTATGAGATGTGACTCTAACTACCAATCATGGTATCCATGTGTCACTCTCAAGGTGGGTCTATCCGATACACTGTTCTCTAACAAGTATCTATGTATTTGGTTTGATATCTCCATATCATGGATAATGAGATTCTTCCATCAACCAACATACATTCTAATCTTATGTGTTATTGATGTCTATGGATATTTCCACAATAACAACCGATTAGGGACAAAACAAGAATACATACTCTTAGCATACATATGATCTCACTGTTCAGGTCATCAACCCGAAGACATATGTCATTGAGTATATTATTCTATAGACATCTATAAGTTTTATGGTCATCTCACAGTATAAACACAAACATATAGATTGGAAACTTGCCTTTATTGATATGATCAATATAGTATTACAAATCGTTTACATAGTATCCCATTACAATCATCGAATGATAGTCTCTATGGGCATACATACCAACAGATTCCCACTTGCACTTATACCCAATCACCCATGAATCTCAATCCAAGTGATCGAACATGCCCGTCATGTTTCTGCTGTGAAAGTGCTTTTGTGAGCGGGTCAGCCACATTGCTTTCTGTAGGTACTCTGCAAATCTTCACATCTCCTCGTTGTACGATCTCTCGTATGAGATGGAACCACCATAGAATATGTTTGGAACGTTGGTGCGATCTTGGTTCTTTAGCTTGTGCAATTGCTCCATTGTTGTCGCAAAACAACTCAATTGCATCACCAGCGCTTGGAACCACTCCAAGTTCAGAAATGAACTTCTTGATCCACACAGCTTCCTTTGCAGCATTAGATGCGGCAATATATTCGGCCTCTGTTGTAGAATCCGCAACTGTCTCTTGCTTGGAACTCTTCCAGCTCACAGCTCCGTTGTTCAGGCAAAACACAAATCCAGATTGCGATCTGTAGTCATCTTTGTCAGTTTGGAAGCTAGCATCGGTGTAACCCTTTACTACGAGCTCTTCCTCACCACCGTATACCAAGAATTGATCCTTAGTTCTTCTCAAGTACTTTAGGATGTTCTTTACGGCTGTCCAGTGACATTCACCTGGATCTGACTGATACCGGCTCATCATACTCAAAGCATACGACACATCAGGATGAGTACATAACATTGCGTACATGATAGATCCAATTGCTGATGCATATGGAATCTTACTCATGCGTGCTCGTTCATCACATGAACTAGGACACTGGGCTTTAGAGATTGTAACCCCATGGGACATGGGCAAGTTACCTCTCTTAGAACCCTCCATGCTAAACCTCTTTAGCACCTTGTCAATGTATGTGCTCTGGCTTAGGCCTAGAAGCCTTCTAGATCTATCTCTATAGATTTTAATCCCAAGTATATAGGATGCTTCGCCTAAATCCTTCATAGAGAAAGTCTTCCCTAGCCAACCTTTTACTGTCTGAAGAGTAGGGATGTCATTTCCCATCAATAGTATGTCATCCACATACAATATGAGAAATACGACTGTGCTCCCACTAACCTTTTTGTAAACACAAGGTTCATCTTCATTTTGACTAAAGCCAAACTTTTTGACTACTTCATCAAAACGTAGATTCCAGCTCCGAGATGCTTGCTTCAATCCATAGATTGACCTTTGTAGCTTACAGACTTTATTGGCTTCCTTTGGATCGATAAAACCCTCAGGTTGTGTCATGTACACATCCTCGAGTAAATTCCCATTAAGGAATGTTGTTTTAACATCCATCTGCCAAATCTCATAGTCATGATAAGCTGCAATGGCAAGCATGATCCTGATGGATTTAACCATGGCAACTGGTGAGAAGGTCTCGTCATAATCAACACCTTGAATTTGACGGAATCCTTTCGCAACCAATCTACCTTTATAGGTTTGAACATTTCCATCCATGTCAGTCTTCTTCTTGAAGACCCACTTGCACCCTATGGGTCTTACCCCTTCGGGTGGATCCACCAAGGTCCATACCTTGTTGGTGTACATGGATTCCATCTCAGATCTCATGGCTTCGAGCCATTTCTCAGATTCTGGTCCCTTAGTAGCTTCTAGATAGGAAGTTGGCTCATCTGCTATGCCCAATTCGTCACTGTCTTGAGTCACGAGAAATCCAAATCTCTCAGGCTCAAGTCGTGTCCTACTAGATCTACGAGGTTCCTGTGTTACATTTGGAACTTGAAATTCCACAACAACTTGTGAGTCCTCATGTTCCTTATGTACCTCCTCAGGTTCTCTGCTTTCTTGTTGGTCTCGAACTTCTTCGAACTGTACATTCCTCCCACTAATTCCTTTGGAAATAAATTCCTTTTCAAGAAATACAGAAGTCCTAGCAACAAACACTTTGTTGTCAGTTGGTGTGTAGAAGTAGTATCCCCGAGTTTCCTTGGGGTATCCAACAAAATAGCATTTTTCCGATTTGGGTCCAAGCTTTTCAGGAAATTGTTTCCTAACATAAGCTTCACATCCCCAAATCTTTAACATAGACAAATTGGGACGATTCCCATTCCATATCTCATATGGTGTCTTTTGAACCGATTTGGAAGGTACACGGTTAAGTGTAAACGCTGCAGTTTCAAGAGCATATCCCCAGAACGATATTGGAAGTTCGGCTGAACTCATCATTGATCGTACCATGTATAATAATGTACGATTCCTTCTTTCTGACACACCATTATGTTGTGGTGTACCAGGTGGAGTCCATTGTGATACAATACCACGGTCTCTCAGAAGGTCCTCAAACTCTTGGCTTAAGTATTCGCCACCTCGATCTGAACGGAGTGCTTTAATACTCTTACCAAGTTGCTTCTCTACTTCATTCATGAAAGTCTTGAACATTTCAAGAGTTTCTGACTTGTGTTTCATAAGATATACATAGCCATACCTACTGAGGTCATCAGTGAAGGTAATGAAGTATTGATAGCCTCCTCTAGCATTTGATCTAAAAGGTCCACATACATCAGTATGTATGAGCCCTAGCAGATCACTGGCTCTCTCACTGTGTCCAGTGAAAGGAGCTTTGGTCATCTTCCCTAATAAACATGCCTCACATGTCTCTAATGATTCAAAATCAAAAGAGTCTAGATAACCATCCTTATGGAGTCTAGATATGCGCTTCTCGTTTATATGCCCAAGACGACAATGCCATAAGAATGTTTTGTTTGAGTTGTCAAGTTTTAACCTTTTAGTATTTACGTTATATATGCTAGTCTCAAGTTCTAACAAGTAGATACCATAAGACATAGGGGCATTGCCATAAAAGATCTCATCTTTAGATATAGAAATAATTCCATTCTTAATGTGAAATTCAAATCCACTCTTGTCCATACAAGATACAGAAATAATATTTCTATTAATGGCAGGTACATAATAGCAATTCTCTAATTCTATTACAAGGCCCGTAGGCAAAGATAAACTAATAACTCCAACTGCGGTGGCAGCAACTCTTGCTCCATTAGCAACCCGCAGCTCGACTTGGCACTTTCGTAAAGGCTTACTTCTTATCAGATCCTGCATATTAGAACATATGTGAGATCCACATCCGGTATCCAGTACCCATGATGAAGAAGTATTTAAGTTTATCTCAATAACGTATATACCTGAAGTGGAGATCTCTATCCCCTGCTTCTTCTTCCTTAGTTCCTCCAGGTAGAGAGGACAGTTTCTTTTCCAATGTCCAGGCTGGTGACAATGGTGACAACTGCCTTCTTTGGAGATCCCACCTTTAGCTTTGAGCGTGGATGACTTTGGCTTCTGCCCGGCTTTAGAACTTTTCTTAGCCTTGCCTTTGCCTTTTGACTTTCCCTTTGTCTTGCTGATCATCATCACAGACTTGGGCTTGTCTTTCTTCATCTGTGCTTCGGCTGTCCTCAACATGCCCAACAATTCTGACAACGGCTTGTCAAAATTGTTCATGTTGTAGTTCATGACAAAATGATTATATGATTCAGGCAACGATTGTAGAATCACATCTGTGGCCAACTCTTGACCTAGGGGAAATCCCAGCTTGGATAGGCTTTTCACGTACCCAATCAAGGTGAGTATATGGGTGCCAACTGAGTCTCCCTCTTTCATCTTGCTTTTGAACAACGCCTTTGAGACATCATATCTCTCCTATCTTGCTTGATGTTGATACATGTTCTTAAGATGTGTTACCATCTCCATGACATTCATGTTCTCATGTTGCTCTTGCAACTCATAGTTCATTGAGCACAACATTAGGCACTTGACATCCACGGCATCATCAAGGTGCTTCTTGTAAGCATCCTTTTCAGCCTTGGGCACATTTACGGCGGGCTCCTCTGGCTCTGGTGTTTCAAGGACATAGAGCTTACGCTCATGTGTGAGAACAATTCTCAATGTCCTAAACCAGTTTTGAAAGTTGGTTCCGGTAAGTTTGTCCTTCTCAAGGACCGATCGCAACGAGAACGTGTGAGTGTTGTTTGCCATTTGATTGCTACAAAAGAAAAAAATTTGCATTTAGTCCAAAACATTTTGACTTGTAAAGATTTGATAAACGAGATTAATTAGGCCTTTAATTAATTACGCTCCCACTATTTTATTCAAATTGATAGCCCTCACTATCAACTCGGAAGATTGCAACACACAACCTTCTAGTGAGCCAAGACCCAAAATAATTGGATCAATGCCCAGCCAACGCCGGCGTCAAAGACCAAATACTAAGGTAGGCAACTTTTGCCAATTGCATCATATGCAACTCTTGGATAGATGATCATACACAACTCCTTGCCATGATGCATCTGTGTGCCTCTAGGTACTTGATCCTATCAAGGTTCCCTAGTTAAGTCCAACCCATAAGCCAACACGATGAGTGTGCACCCTGCGGAGGCAGACCCACACACCCACCATCACACTTCCACGAGATAGACAGTGTACCACGCGGAGGCGTGCCCACACATAGTCGATCAAGCTTTTCATGTGTGTTGCTTTATGGAAGGCAACTAAAACTTAATATTATTAATTGAGGGATTTTATTAATACATGTATATATATGTATATCCAAACACCACATACTTATAGTACGTATCATATACTACTATATTCACAACCACAAACGATAGACATGCAATCACAAATACATCGGTTATGGCCATACTATTGTAATCCTTTGGAGCAATAAAGGATTACGGTCCACCTATGGTCTTATGCATCTCATGCAACACCTGTGAAAACAACTTGTAAGCCTATAATGATCAACATTACAATGAACAACTTCATGGATGCTTCGTGAGGTTGGAATGTCAAGTTGCTTCTTGGAATGGGATCTTCTTGTTGCTTCTCCATGGACGCTCCTTGGAGTGGGATCTTTAGGTTGCTTCTTGGAATTAGATCTTCATGGTGCTTCTCCATGGACACTCCTTGGAGTTGGATCTTCAAGTGGCCTCCTTACATCAAGATAACAAAGACTAAAACTAATCCTATCTTTATTACATCATATGATTACAAAAATAAAGAGAAAGAATTAATTACACTTTGAAATAAGAGATGAGGCTCGGCATGCAAGCCGAATACATTATACAAAGGATCCATATGCAACGATTATACATCCATAACATTCACAAACAACCATATCCACAAGATCAACATCCACATCCATTCACAACATTCACAAAAGGGATACTAGGCCATAACCGTGCATGCACTCACCACATAAAACAGATTTTAAAGGCGACGTGTATGCTATCATAGGTATATCTACATATACGTATATACATATTAAAATTGCAGTACTTTTAATGCGGGACATTCCCCATTAAATGAATTTTGACTTCCACGCAGACAATGCGGGGTACACAGGGGCAGCGCCCCTGAAAGGTCTACGGAATTTTACTTCCGTGCACTTAGGAAAATCACTATTTTCCACAGTCGACCCCGTCCAAAACGTCAAAAACAATAGCCTGCGGCGTATGTGGAATTAGGTTTAGATTTGCACATTAAAAGGTTTAATTCGCATCGTATGCAACATAAAACAGTATACAGCGATTCGATCATATCGAAACGAATCCAAATACGCCGTAGATCGACGCTGCTCTGATACCACTGTTGGGTTTTTGTGGAGAAAACATGCGCGGCGGAAGCGATAAATCCACGCAACCCGTAACAGGATCTCGTCGATAACAGCGTATTCGGAAATAGGTTTGCGGGATATACCTTATCGCGGAGCAAGTCCGGCGATGTCCCGCTGCACGACGGTGCAACACTGCTGCTTGTCAAACACGGACGGATCTTCTCTCCCGTTCGCTGTCGCAGGTTCATCCGGCAATGCTCCTCTGCGGCAGTGATGTACGTTGCTCGTAGCACGTACAGGTGGTCGTTGACGTCCTCCGAACGCAGGCGTCAAGGCGTCTGCGTCTCTACTTCGTCCACGCGGATGGACGGAACTCCACGTCGCGCTTCTCAAGCCGGCGGGAAGGAGCGTGTCTCTGCGGCGGCGTGCTAGCGGCGCGTTGCTCTCCTTTCTTTCCTAAGGACGACGACGGCTAGGTTTTGTACGTGAGAATAACCTAAAAGCGTATCTCTATATCTTATATAGATATTGGCCGTCTATCCTCCTTTAAATAGGATAAGAAGAGAAGTAGGGTTTCCTAAACCCATCGGTAAACAGAAACGTTGCGTTAATTAAAACACTCGTGGATTAATTAGAATATTTCGGAATTCATTAATTAACCAAATAATCACATTAATTGATTAATTAATATCCGACTCCATGCAATCGCTTGGGATGGCTCTACGGGCATACATATACCAACAGGTTCCACTCTCCAAACTAGGAGAGAGTCAGTCCACTACCTAGAGAGGTCAAGCTGTAGGATTTCTAAGATGTGTACTGCTTATATTCACTTATAAGAGTCACAACATATGACCTTCCTTTTCCGAGACAAGGATACCCAACATCCCTTTTAAGCCAAGGGAGCTAAAAACCTTACAATCAAGGGCTTACCTATCCAAGAGCTAGTTTTCTACCTCACAGAGGTCTTACCCACTCTCGCAATCAGCTGGATGCCTTCACCAAGGTCCTCCCTTTCATGCAACGAGTCTTTAGCCTTGAGGTTTTACCCACCAGCTCCTTGGATCTTCTGCCTTGATCTTCTCCTTCACTCAGAGTAACCTTGAGCACCTTATTCTCCAACTGAAGAAGCTTGCTCCTTCTCCTTCTCTTGGAGAATCTTTCACCAATGGAGTCTTCAAGAAAGGGGATTGCAAAAAGAGAGATCTTGAGAGCCTCACAAGTCTTCAATGATGTGGCTCTCTCACATGAATCCTATCTCACTCATAGTGAACGAAATGAGTGGTAATGAAGAGAGAGAAAGGGGCTCAAGTGAACTTAAAGCACTCAACTATAGTAAGTCCCTTGAATAACATGAAGGAGCAACCTTAGAATGAACTCCAAGAGGTCCTATTTATAGTTGGGGGTGTCCACTATAGTGTGTGATCACTTATACACATTTACTAGCCGTTTGGAGGGATGCAAAAGATAATTTTAAGTTCTGCACCCCTTCAATGGTTAGAATCACTTTTATTGCATTCTCTGAATAGTGCCTTGGATCGAGCTTCAATAAAGATAACTCGATCGATCATACTATGCGACAAAGCCAATTTAAACCATCAGTCGAGTTTGTCCTGGGGCAACTCAAACGATCTACTTAAATTGAGTTTTCTCTGTATATGGATCGGTCAAGTTTTGTGAAATTGAAACTCGATCGATCAACCTTCATTTCCAAAATCCATCAAGGATCAGTCGAGTTGGCAACTCGACCGATGAAGTTGCTGTGATGATTTTTTCAAAATGAATTTTAAGTGATCAAACGTTGGAATTAAGTGACCCTCATTTTTTATGATCTTAGTTACAAGTCATATCATCAATACATCAATACAAATGATCACAAAAATATTCTAAGGTGGTTTGGAGTGTTTTCTACAAAAGTGCATTTGCATTGCTTTTGACTTGAACTAAGCCAAGATAGGGCTTGAGAAATTTGATCCTTTCATGTACCTAATGCCTGAAATCAAACTTAAACAAACATATTAGATGCATATGAATGGAATGGTTAAGTCATTATCAAAATATGGACAATGTTCAACACTTAGGTCAACAATCCTAGTACTACTCAAAGTTGGGCACAATTAATTGTGGGGTTCTTTAGTGATGGGCTCCTTAAAAAGGAGGTGCACCTTGGTGATATGGATAGTTAAATCATTCCTTTTAATATTATTTTATCTGAGGCGTCAAATCTTGGGATGTTACAATCTGCCCCACTTAGACTCTTGACGTCCTCGTTAAGGCTCAACTATATGGCTTCATAATATTACCCCATTTCATAGAAGACCCACAATGCCCCATGGACACCCAACTCCCCATGCAGAATACCAGCGTAAGGGTGGCTACATCACTGTGGACAGTCCTTTACAACATGTTTAGATCGTACGACTCAAGACTAGCATGCCAAATGACCATGTGGACCCCATCTGCTGGATGGATCATGGCTCTGATACCAAATGTAACGACCTCACTTTTTAGCAACTCCCAATTAAGGAAGGCCAAAAAGATGAAAGCCATTACCTACAAAAATAACCCAAGGATCCAGATTTAGCAAATAATAAATTACAGAAAACAATTTCATTAATTCACAAATATCATTTACAAATTCTTACATGAAGTTTCTATCCTCAGAACTATACATTTAGGAAGAAATAACTAGACAATCCTCCTATGAGTTATCTTTAATTCTTTCATGATATCTCCATCTTTATCTTCATGTCCTTTATCATGTATATCAGTTTGTACCTAAAACTGTGTGAAACTTATGCACAATCAGTATGTTGCCATTCTGGTACGTGGGGTGCATTCAAAATGTACAAGTAAATAACAACATATATTCCAAAAATTATTTGAAGATATAAACTAAAAACTTTTTCATATGATCTTACTTTAAGTGATACTCATAGTGGCACTATGATTGAATATAACTAAATAAACATCCAACATTTAACCGTTGAAATCTTGAGAAACCTCAAAAAGGCACTAACAAACTACATTGGTTATTCATAGGCGTAACCGTGTACCTCATTGGTGAGCCATGAAGATTATCATGCAGAATGTACTTCAAGTATATTCAATCAATTAAAGATAAATGTATGCAATTAACTTTAATCTGCATTTATATAAATCCTAAAGTGTCACCAATCATATTATTCACATTAAACCCTACTCAGTCCTATTCTAGGGTTTATGTTTCCTCATTATCGAGTTATTATTAGGGTCATATATGATACCCCAATTCCCATGTTCATTACTTTATTGGCTTAAGAATATCAATTCATACTTGAATGTGACCATGATTATCAATCTACCATATCCTTTCTTTAAGAACACTTAGATTAGATTAACTTCATTATTCAACATAACAAGATATGACCTTGGTTTCATAACATTATTTATTCACATGTGTATCTATCCACTCTGTTAACCGTAATTATCATCCTTATATTATATAATTTAATTTTACCAAAATTGAGGATATTGCATTTCAACATCTTGCCTAGGGATTTTCTAGTGAGGAGTGTCCTTCACCTAGGAAGTAGTGATCTGAAGGCGGGAGTCTAGATGTTGTTGTCTGTTAGATTCATCCATGTCTACTTGGGTCCCGAGTTGGGTGTTTTACATCGTGACTCATACTTGGTTGTATGCCTTATACTTAATGTACATATTGTAAATATGAACATGGATATATTTTGTATAAATTGGTTGTAGAATTGTAAATATATGAAACATATTGGCCTCTTATTTGACTTGTATATGAATAATATTTTCAGATTTTTAATGTAGTCTTTCATGTTTTGTTGGATGACATTATTTAAGACCGCTCAATTTTCATATATTGTCTTCCTTAGTTATCTCTCTTCACAGCTTCAAGGAGTGCTCATCCTAGTATTGATTTCCATATAGATACATGTTCTATTTAAATATGTTTTCTTCATCTTGTATAAGCATGCAAATGACTAAAGAAAACATATAACACATTAGTGTGACATTAAATCCACCTACAAATCTGACATGTAGTTACAAATAAAGTATTTTGTAGAAAGATTTTTGTATTATAAGGTATTGTTATTCATTTGTTCATTTAATGGTTTTGTTATGCACATGTATACCTATAATAAATATAAATCAATTTTTAAGGACCTAACATAAAAAACTTAATACTTTCAATCCATTTGGGAGCAAAGTACTTGATAGTCACTCTAGAAAAGGATTCGATATGGAGTGTATATTTTTGCATTCTCACACATGCCAACTAATCTAAAAAGGATGAAGTGACTACCCCTTTTCAGTCAACATGGTAGATAGCCAGAATGAGGTGGACACACTATAGAGACACACCTTCTATATTAAAATGAAACTTCATTGTCATCACAAAACCTCTTTGTTTATTGTTACTTCACCCAAGGATTCCATGTGACGACATATGAGAGTTATACATTTGCACATGCTATTATGGTCTTAAAGGCCTATATGTACTTGCCTCTTTGTCTAAGGAGTCTGCAAGGGCATAACATAGACACACAAATGATGCTATTTTGCCATATCAAACAATTAAACATCAAAATCATGGGCCTATGGTGTCACTTGTAAAGTAGTATTTGTTTTGGACTTGTAGATACAATTCATTAAGTGGAAGATGTGCATCATTTACCCTCCTTATTATTTGAAATGTAGTATGGCTACGAAGAAGATGTTTAATAGTAGTAAACTCATTGTTTGAGTAAGTAGACTTCACAGTCGAGGGTGAGAAATGCCATAAATTCATGAACGCAGCCCAATAAAAAGGAAGGTATGGTGGTTTTTTGGGCCTTCCAAACTATAGAAAGAAGAAATAACATTTTTTCATTCTTTCTTGGGTTGATTAAACATTTTCATGCTATTTGGAGTCACCATTCTATTTTTATAATAAAAAATATACACTATCATTGAGTATTCAAAGGGGTCTAGAGAAAAATATGACAAGATGATCATAACCATGTGTACATGTAAAAACATAGAAAACTAAGACATATAATAATAAACCAATTGGATAAGTTTGATTCAAGGTCCAAATGCTTAGTAAAGCACCATTCTGTGTATAGGGAATGTGTTGGGGACCACCAGAGTCTACTACGATGATTGCCTAGCCTAAGGTATATAGAAAGAAATATTGATTTAGAGATATCTATTTCTGACATACCCAGATCAGCCATCCTAGCTCTAGGAACCCTAATTCCATGGATCTTATGTTAGTAGACTTGGATCTCTACAATTGTCCTAACGCAATTGAATATATAATGCACATATAATAAGTAACTTAAATATAAGCCCTAACTATGGATACATATGACCATGACCATCATCTGGATCAATAAACCCTTATATGATGATAAGTTCTTCATAATAAACCTAACCCTAGGCTTTATACATGACGATGGTGTGTATCATATGAATAGTAATCATGTTTACCTAAACCCTAAGTTATGTTTAACTAACCCTAATGCATAATGCTTAGTACCACATGTTATGCATTGGTAACATTAGGTTTTATAATCACATAACTTATCTTAATACATAAAAAAATTAACCTAATACCCTAAAGATGGCCAAATGTGCAAGTGCGTTCATTAAACTTGTAATGCATACAACATTGTTCACCACTCACACATAATGATGAAAATATGATTTTAATAGGATGTGAATGAATATAAGTTATTTTTTAATGTGAGAAAAAATGTGCTAAATATATATAAGGTAATAATGATTGGTAATTTAATACAAGTAGAGATAATTAACATAGTTTATGTTAATAAACATTGAATTCATGAAGATAATATTATTTCTTGCAAGATAATCAAACTTAAGCTAGATGGTTAAAATATGATGATGATAGCACCCTAAATATAAAATGCTAATGATAATGGTGTAATAATATAGATTAAGATAATGAGGCTAAACCCTATTTCAATTTAACTCACAAAAGGAGGTCTTAAATATTAAATCAAAGTTGAAAATAGGATTCATTAGGTCCTATTGGTTAAGATGCCAAGTTAAATCTTGATCAGATAAGGCTATCCAACAAATTTCAATTAGAGAAGATAATTCCTAAAAATGTAATCCCAATGTAAATTAAACTATATATAGTTCATTTCTTTTAAATTGTGATTTCTAGGTTCTTTCATCACTTAACTTATTTACTTAGTTTTATCTAAAGTCTATTTGTCACAAGGCTAACTCACATTTGTGTCCTATTTAAACCCTTGGGTGATGATCATGTGGTTGTGAGGTTATCTCCTACCTAGACCAAGACTCTCATTGGACAATCAACATGATAACACCTCTCCCTTCTTAATATCTCACTCCAATCTTCGTTGCCCCCTAATCTCTTTCACTTAATGTCCCTACATTGTGCCAAGTGGAGTGATCCCCAACATGATTGAAATTTGTGCCCAATATCCCAATAGAGCATTGATACCTATCTCTCACTATCTCTTATTCTATCTCCAGTCACTTCCATGTATGACCTTCGCACCTATATATAGATATACCTCGACTATTGTTGATACCCCAAGTGATGTTTCTTGTTTCTTGTTTCTCCATTAAAATTAGAACATATTCCCTAATGCTGGTTGTCTAGTCAAAGTTGGCTGGCTTATATGCCTCACTTGAAGCTGTTAATGATTTCCATGATCCTTCATAGAACCTCAAGGTGTGTTTTTAAATCTCGTCGCATCTCCATTAGAGCCAATTTGAGTTACTTTGTCATTTTCTTACTTCGCCTCCTTAATCAATGTTTCTACATATTGCAATAAGGTTTTTGTATTTTGGCCGTACTTTGACCTCGTTTCTCCACCTATGAATCCCTTTGGATCACATGAGGCTTGTTTGAGATCTTTTGGTTGTTGAGATTTTGTCTAAGTGTTCTTGATCGCCTTGACCTTGCTTGCCACAGAGCTAGTGATATCTTGGTTTTTTGCTCCTCCCACAACTTCTTTATGGGCTCATCAGGTTGGCGGAGCTTTAGGAGGATGAGAAGAAGAACCATAATCATTGATTTTATGTAGGATCGTGACATCTCTCATATTTAGATATGATGATTTGAGTTCTCATTGCACGAATGACCGTAAAAGAAGAAGATGTTCACTAACCATTTCTGTATTTGTCCCAATTTCATATGATATTGTCACAATTGTAGTCGACTTATCAGTCTTTTCTCCCTTTTAATTTAATGATAGTCTTGTGATATGGTTATGTTACTCTTTTGGTTTGAATTCAATGCAAAATCATACAGTTTGATGTTGCACAAGTACTGATACACCATGTCATACAACAAGTTATTGATGCAAGATGTAGTGGTATATGTGTAATTCTGAAATATATTTATTTTAATAAATAATTTATTTTGTCCAAATTATACAATTCATAAATAATTGTTTAGTTGTCAGAAAACACATAAAAATATGTTTTAGGGTCAGAATAATTAAACTTATCAATTGGCATAAGTTTTTGTGATCCAATCCCATTGTCAGAAAGAGTCAATATTTTAGGGTTTACAATAGACACATATAGAGATTTACATATGCAATAGAATTATAGGTGAAAATACAACTTTTGGATTTAGAGTTTTACTGTAGAAGACAAAACAAATTTTTGGGGTATTCTCTTTCTCTTTATGATTCATATTGGACAATTATCTAATTTCTCTCTCTTAATTGTATATTGCTTGCTTTGAATCTATATTGGACAAAAAATTTGATATCTCTATCTTTATGCATGTTTCTTATTCATATGAGTCATATTGGACAATATCTTGAGTATTCTATTTCTCTCTTCATACAATTAATTTATTTCTTCTTAAATGTTTTTTTTCTTACAGATTGAGAATCCTCAATTGAAATATCTATTCATCTCTGAATTATTGATAAGTACACATTGAATACTTAATTGGATGTTCAATGCTTATCTTTATTTGATTCACACCATATACATTGTTTGATTTCATGGATCTAATCTATAATTGGAAACCCTAAATTAATTATCTAACCCCATTAGACTTGTCTTGCCTTCCTATTTTATATGCATACTATATTTTCTTGACTATTATTATCTATTTGTAGAGATACATTATGAGGTGGGATACCATTGTACACATTTTCCCTTGTATGGTTGATAAATGCTCTCAATTAACATTGGCGCTTTATCTAAATTATATACCATTATATAAAGGATTGTCACTACTCTTACCTCCTTCCTAGGCACAAAATGTGAAAGTGTTCAAAATGTAGTTTTAGATGATTGAGTCTGCCATATAATTTGTGTGTAATTTAATTTATTGGATTTATTATATTATTGATATCTATTTTTGTTTTAAGGTAAGAATTAATCATTAGAACTTTATTATTTCTCCATTTACTATGAATTCTATCTTCACATCCAATTGGATACATCAATCTCCCTCTTTGTATTGGGAACCTTTATACTTAACTTTGAAATCATTTAATAAAATATTATCTAATCAATATTTTATTTGTGTATCACCTTTATGCTAATAAAACCTTCAATCTATTATTCTCTTGTAGGTGTGTTCGCAACCCCTTAGGTAAATAATAGTTTGGAAGGATGACCAAGATGCCCAAGACATGCCCATGGGTACATGATATTATTTAGGAGATATAATTGAAGCGGTTGGATTATTCTCTAAATCCAGGATTAGTTGCTTCAATATTTTCCTCATATGCTCACCCATGTAGGTGCCAACCATTATTCTTGCAAGATTCGAATAGTCATAACGATTTCTTTTCTTGCTTAATTTTTATTTTTTGGACATATTAATTGAATAAACTAGAAATTTTACAATTTGAAAATTTTTATGCTAGTGTTTGGCATTGTGTATATTTCCTTTTGTTAGGTTGAGTGAGTGAGTAGCTCCTCAACTGGGTCCCCTATCTTCTTGACTACTTCGTTAAAACCTAAGTTAGCATTACCATATTGTAAATTGAATATATTCATAATAAATAGATACAATTACCAAGAAAATAAAACTATCTTCATGTATTTTTAACATGAAAGTTTTTGTAAATAAACTTGTATTCCCATTTACTTATATAACCAGCTGGTTCAAAAAAAGTTTTGGAACCATTTAGTGGCCATGTGACCGACCTAAATCACGCATCCAAAAGTGGAGGCGGATTCAAGGTAGTCGAGCTTTTACATTTATAACCTGATTCCTTCTAGGCCCCCGCAACTTTGATTACAGGGTCGAAGTAGATATACGGGGTCGAACACAGGGACAAGGGTGGTAGTGTTGAGAACTCAGAATCGACACGCTACACTCTGGTAGGGGTAGAGATATGGTAAAATTCCCAAAAGGGAACAACAAAACAAGAACAATAAAACAAAAGGAAACCCTATCTCCAACTGGAGTTACAAGGAAAACTTGGATTTTAGACATTTAGCACTTTTTACGGGTTTTGATGCAACAGAAACAGAGAGATAATACTAAAGCTAAAGCAAGGTACGAAGGAGAAAACTTCGGTAAAACAAGCGGAAGTAGGAACATCCCGTACCCCTCCTCTCAGAGCGGGTACCTCTAACCAAGTATCAACACCACTCTCGAGGTTGATGGACTTAGGTTAGAGTGGAGATGTTACTACAACAACCACAATTCCAAGCACTCTTGTACTCCAGAATCGGACCAAACACTAGAGCCACAACACCTCTCTCAAGGCTGTTGTGATGGGAAAACACAATTGGGTAGCTAATCGAAACGCGATCTGACGTGCAAGCTAGAGTTCAGATATTAAACATAGCAATCATCCAACAAGTGTACCAAGCACAGAGCAGCAGATAATTAAACTCTTCTATTTCTATTAACATATAAAGGTTTGATTACAATGTAGGAATAAAAGAATTAAATAACAAAAATAAAGATAGATATCGCCTTATTGATATAGAGGGACGATAGACTACAGTGGACCCTCCAGCCCTATACCGGTTAGGAGCCTAGCCCGATACAACCGTGTCGGGCGGCACACCCTCTCGGGCGACACACCGTGACAGACCAATTGTATCGAACAAGGACCCTGGCTCAATACGCTCAATGTTGGGCGGCACCCTCTCGGGCGACACGTCATGACGGGCGAAGCGTATCGGGTTTGGTATCGTGTCGGGCTAGAGCAACCCATCTATTATTGGTCACTTAAGGTAGAGATCCATGTGGGACGATACCGGCTTGCAGTGTCGCCCAGGACGACCCTAAGTGAATCGTTCACCTCCATGTCGGGATGGGGAAAAGCTCACCTAAGATCGCCCGGCACAGCATTGAAGCACGATATACTCACTCTTTATAGTTCTCCTCAGGTAACTTGCACAGGGTTCTGACCTATCTTTTTGGCTCCCTGTAGCTGCTATTTATAGGCAGCGGTTGGGGGAAGTTATGGTGCTCGAGGCGCCACGTGTCCCCCTTATCTTTGCGGTATGTGGACGGCCGATATTGAAATCATCCGGCACAAGGGTGTCGGCTGTCGGTCACGTGACGGGCGGCGCCTGCCGGTGGGTGGCCTATGTCGTGCGACAAGCTTTAGTTGTCGTGGCGAGCTTCGGCTCCCTGTCGGGTAAAAGACGTGTCGTCCGCCAGTTTCATCTAGCGTGGTATCCCTATGTCGCGCATCGTTGTGTCGCGTCACCCGGTCGGGCAGGGCTCGTATCGGCCATCTGGAAGGCCGATGCAGGTGGAACTTATTTGTGGGTCAGGACGGCCTTATTGGGTCAAAATTGGAGGAAAACTCTACAAAAGTTGGAAATATTGGATTAAGAGCATTTCTTGGCCAGTTATTGTGAAAGTACATATAAAAGAGAGGAAAATAGCTAAAAAGGGCAGTTTTGATAACAGAAAAATAGTCTAAAACATCACAAAAATTGGTGTTATTAACTCCCCCAAACTTAGCTTTTTGATTGTCCTCAATCAATATTTAAACTTTATTTAGTGATGCTTCTTCTTGCTTGGTATAGCTTTCAGGCTAAGAGGTAAAACAAGTATCATAATGCCTTTAGATATAATGTTGCCCCACTACAAACAAAAGACATTGCGTTTCCTGCCTTATTTTTTCAGTAAAAAATTTCTCTACAGCTTCAGCGAGACTTTGGTGCATGATTCTGAAGTCAGCTTACACACCAAACAGCTTTATTTTTTGGGGCAGAAAGTTGTGTAAGGGGTAGGCTAAGGCTTTTTGGGGTTTTTCTTGTCTCCCATCAGTCCATCCAGGTAAGGGTCCGTTAACGGGCAAGTGGTCCCTGCAGTCCAAGCCAGTTGACTTTAGAGCAGTGATTTCACATCCTACGTACCACTGCCCCAGATCTACCATGCCTAAAGATGGGTACTTTTGGAAGACAAGTGTGTATATATATTTTTTCTTTTCTTTTATTGGGCACAACTCTCATGCTTTTATTCACTCTCATAAGGCTGCTTTCTCTTTTTTGGGATTTTTGTTGGGTAAGGGGAAACAAAAAGATTCTTGCTGTTTGGGAAGCTTTTTCCTTCTCCATACTCGTCTCTTAGCTGTTTGCGAGATTACTATTTTTTTCGAAATTTTTGGCACGGAAAAACGTAATCTTCTTGTTTGTTTGAAGCAGCATTATCAGAAAGATATAACAAAACTTGCATCTCGTTAGGCATAAAGAAAACAAACTTGGCAAGAATTTGCATCAGGTTTTTACTAATATAGCGACTTTGTACATATGTATGAGAACAAGATAAGCAACATTTTTTTTCAAAATTTTTATATGAGCATGGCATTTCATACTAGCAAGGATACATACACATGATATAAGAGAAGAATGAAGTGAAGAAGGAGATTTTTATACCTCCCTCACTGGTACATGGGTACCCCCCCCAAACTTACTCCACACTCTGTCCCAAAGTAGTGAAAAAGACAGGGTGAGGTCATGTTAGCCCAGTGAAGGTTAGCTGGTGGTTTCGCTTGTGCTTGGGAGAAGCTACAATATGCTCTTATTGTAGTCTCCATTTTCTTTCCCAGCTGGATGTAGCCGGGGCAAGCGCAAACCCTCAAAATTGTTTGGCCCCCTTTACTCTTGGTACTTCCGTTGTGAACATGAACAAAAGGACTGATCATCAATCCCAGTTCAGTCCATCTGAGTCCATTTTCATTGCCAGGAGTGTGTAGTCAGAGGGCCTCTCCACTTTTATTGTCTTTCTCTTTTGGAGATGGCCCTAAACCACCGCAGAAGACAGACTATGATAAGGAAATGCACTTCTCTTGCTTTCTTTTCAGCAGATAGTGGCCTAGCTGTCTCGGGATTCTGGCGTTTCTGTCCGACTGTTGTTGCTTCAGCCACGGCGTCGATTCTTCTACGGTGTTTGCCAACTCTTCCGGAGGTTTGTTGTGTATGGTCCATACCTGTTATCAAGTTCAATGATCATTTAAATGTCAGGCAGGAAAAGCTAAAAACCCGATAAAACTGGTCTTGTACTAAAATCTCGGGTATCGTTCATCAAAAGAAAATCCAGGGCGATATGGGATCGGACGATACGGGGTGAATCACGCGGCACAACCCGTGCCCGACACGGGTATGTCGGGCGACAAGGTCGCAAGAAGCAACTGTCCGACAAGACGTCATGACGGAAAAACATGCTGCCTGATAGGGCGTATCGGGCAAACACTATCGGTTGACGTGTCATGCATCATACGTGTCAGGCGATACAAGGAAAAATTGACTAAGCTCATCAACCCGATACGCAGCGCGCGATATGAAACCTGTGTCGGGCAAACAGACTATCGGGATATACCTTTACTCTTTGAGGCTCTCACCCGACATGAGGGCGAAGGCGAGCTGCCTGACATGCGAGCAAAAAGATGGTTCATGTGGTACAGGTGGCTAAAAAGATCAAGTGTAGTAGCCTGACACGTTGAGCCCTCCTTACTATATATAGCAAACTCAGCTGGGGGTAAAACGGGCATTTCTGGGGCACGTCGGCCGACGAGACATGTCATTCCCGAGACGACGGTCCCATCAATCTCATTAAGGGCAATTACTCGCATGCATGATACGGTACACGCTGCCCAGGAATGCCGTCCGTCACGGCCGTTGCGATGCCCGAGAAATTGCAGCCCAATACAAGCAGCCATGTGCGCCAACTGAGCTGCTGCCTGATACGGTTAAAACAGGCGGCCAAAAACTAAAACTAGGTGAAGAAAAAGTGATTAAAGGGTAAAACATCATCGTCTAAGGGTTAAGCCCCCGACCTCAGAAGGTATTACTCTTCAAAGCTTTGTAAAATACAGCGGTGGCCCATAAAATAGAAGAGTCGGTACGCTCGGCGCGTGCACTGACTCGGGCCTTATTACAGTCCATAATGTTCTTTTTATAAGGAAGAAAAATGCATCATACTCTACGAAAGAAAGAAAAACTCGGGCTGCCTCCCGAGGAGCACTGAAGTTTGCGTCGCCAGCTCGACCGGTGTAAGCTCTTCACATTCGGCCTTCGACACTACCCATATCCTGCAAGTCGATTTCTGCTCTCCTGAAAAAAGCTTCATCTTCATATTATCTCTTTACTCTGTGCCCATTCACCTTGAAGACCTTGGTCGGACCATCTTTGTCGTACAACTCCATCATTCCTGATGGGTATATCTTTGACACCGTAAACGGTCCTGACCATCTCGTCTGCAATTTTCCAGGAAAGAGTCAGATGGAGGATTTAAATAATAGAACCTTATCCCCTTCGCTCACATCCTTTCTTCTTAGGTGGGCATCATGCCACACCTTCGTTCTTTGTTTGTAGATTTTTGCGTTCTCATAGGCGTTCATCCTCAGCTCTTCGAGCTCTTGAAGCTGGAAAAATCTCTTCTCTCCTGCTTTTTCAAGGTCCATGTTTAAGAATTTGATTGCCCAAAGAGCCTTGTGTTCCAATTCCAAAGGTAGATGGCAGGATTTTCCGTAGATCAGCCTGTAGGGGGTGGTTCCGATGGGCATTTTGTAGGCGGTCCTGTAGGCCCATAGTGCGTTGTCAAGCTTCATAGACCAGTCTTTCCTCGTTTGGTTGACAGTTTTCTCTAGGATCTTCTTAATTTGTCTGTTTGAAACCTCTACCTGACCTGAGGTCTGCGGGTGGTAGGGTGTAGCGATCTTGTGCTTCACTCCATACTTATGTAGGAGTGCCTCGAACTGTCTCTCTCCGAAGTGCGACCCACCGTCGCTTATTACTGTGTGCAGTACACCAAACCGAGGAAAGATTGTCTTCTCAAAAAGCTTGATTACCGACTTGGCGTCGCATGTATGGGTTTCTACTGCTTCCACCCACTTCGATACATAGTCCACTGCCACTAGTATGTATTGATACCCCCTGGAAGGAGGAAATGGCCCCATGTAGTCAATCCCCCACACGTCGAAGATCTCTACTTCAATCCAGCTCGCCATAGGCATTTCATTCCTCTGCCCTATATTCCCCGTAAACTGGCACTCTTTGCAGACTTTTACAAATTGTGCAGCATCTTTGAATAGCGAGGGCCAGTAGAAACCTGACTGTAGCACTTTTGCAGCCGTTCTTTCACTACCCAGGTGTCCACCGTAGGGGGAGGCGTGGCACTTTTCCAGAATATTCGTGGTTTCTTCCTCGGGGATGCATCTCTTGTATAGATTGTCAGCGCATCTTCTGAACAGGAGAGGATCATTCCAGTAGTAATTTTTAGCATCCGCAAACAATTTCTTTTTCTGATTGTCTGTAATGTCAGGAGGCAGCTCTCCACAAGCGAGATAGCTGCAGATGTCTGCAAACCATGGCAAATCTTCTTCTTTAGCATCTGCCAGCATAAGAGCCTCATCGGAATAGTCGTCGTTGATCGGTGGTCCCCCTTGTCTTTCAGCTACGATTCTCGATAGGTGGTCGGCGACCGCATTTTCTGCGCCCTTCTTGTCGATAATTTCATGGTTGAACTCTTGAAGCAGCAAGGCCCACCTCAACAGTCTGGGCTTTGTGTCTTTCTTTTGCATGAGATATTTTGTAGCCCCATGATCATATACCTTGACCTTGGCTCCAACTAGATACGACCTGAACTTATCGAAGGCGAAGACAATTGCCAGCATCTCTTTTTCTGTTGTTGTGTAGTTTACTTGAGCTTCGTCCAGCGTGCGACTAGCGTAGCAGATCACATGGTGCTTTTTATCTTTCTTTTGCCCCAGGACTGCTCCTACCGCATAGTTGCTAGCGTCACACATAAGCTCAAACGGTAAACTCCAATCTGACACTTGTAGGATGGGTGGTGATATGAGCGCGTTCTTTGAAGCCTGAAAAGCTGTCAGACATTCATTAGAGAAAACAAATTCAACATCCCTTACCAGCAGATTAGACAAAGGTTTGGAAATCTTGGAGAAGTCCTTTATAAATCTGCGGTAGTAGCCGGCGTGCCCGAGGAAGCTCCTCACTCCCGTCACAAATTTAGGGGGAGGAAGCTTGGATATGGCTTTGACCTTGCTGGTGTCCACCTCGATCCCACGCCTTGAGATCTTATGCCCCAGAATAATGCCCTCTCGTACCATGAAATGGCACTTTTCCCAGTTTAAAACTAGGCTGTTCTCCTCACACATTTATAGAACCATGGACAGATTCTTCAAGCAGCTATCAAAGTCCTTCCCATAGACCGAAAAATTGTCCATGAAATCTTCTACGATGTCTTCAAGAAAATCTGAAAACATGGATATCATGCATCTTTGGAACGTGACGGGAGCATTGCATAGTTCGAAGGGCATCCTTCTGAAAGCATAAGTGCCGTAGAGGGTGAATGTTGTTTTCTCCTGGTCATTGGGAAGGATGGGTACCTGGTAAAATCCTGAAAAGCCATCAAGGAAACAAAAAAGTCGTGATGCGCTAATCTTTCAAGAACTTGGTCAATAAAAGGTAGCGGAAAATGATCTTTTTTTGTAGCCTGATTTAGCTTTCGGTAATCTATGCACATCCGCCATCCGGTGACGGTCCTTACCGCCACCTCATCACCCTTTTCGCCTCTTACCACTGTCATCCCGCCCTTTTTGGGTACTATGTGGATCGAACTCACCCAATCGCTATCGCTGATTGGGTAAATGATTCCCGCATCCCTAAGCTTGATTACTCTTTCTTGACGACCTCCTTGAGCATCTGATTCAGCTTCCTCTGGGGTTGAGCCAGAGGCTTGGCAGATTCTTCTAGGTTGATGCGATGCATGCACAAGGTGGGGCTAAGGCCTTTGATATCCTCAACTGAATATCCTATAGCCCCCTGTGGAGTCTTAACTCCTCAAGGAGTCGGTCAAGCTAGTTTCTCGAAAGATTGGCATTTACGATGACAGGGTTTCTCTCGTCTGCATCTAAGAATTCATATTTCAGGCCTTCGGGCAACGGTTTCAATTCAGGCTTCACTCTGGGTGCCTTCTCTTGAGGGTCCTCCTCGAGAGAGGCATACTTCACAGCCTCCACCACCTCATCCTCTTCATGCAGATCATCGTCAGATAGGTCAAAAAAATTGAGATACTTTGCAACTTTGGGATCCTCGAAGTCAGTATCCTGGCGGCTTATAGCCCTCGCAAGGGGGTCCACCATCCGGATATCCTCTTCTACCTCCTCGCAGAATCTGTCGTAGCTGTCTGCAAAGCATGCAAATTCAGACAGGGAAGGACTTTTCGTTGTTTCCTTCAGCTTGAAGTCCACGTGGTCATTTCCGACCCTTAGCGTGATGATCCCTTCGGAGACATCGATCAACGCCCTTTCGGTTGCCAGGAAAGGATGTCCGAAGATGATCGGGCAGCGGGGGTCTTCGGTTGTATCAATGACGACTATGTCACAAGGAATGAAGAAATTACTGACCCTGGTCGGCACATCTTCGACAACGCCGACAGGTCTCTTAAAGGTGTGGTCCTCCAGTTCGATCCTCATGTTGGTACGAACCATGTCGGTTAAGCCCAACCTTTGTGCAAAGCTCAGGGGCATGAGGCTGATGCTTGCCCCTAAGTCCGCAAGACCTTTTCGCTCGATGTTGTCCCTGATGGCAAACATTTGTGATAAGGTCCTTGAGGAACTTGGCGTAGGTCGGCATCTCCTCCAAGGCGTCAAGGAAGGGGACTTCAAGATGCAGTTTCCTGATAGAGTCCATGAACCTTTCTTGAAGGTTTTTCAGGTTTGCCTTGATCAGCTTATACGGGAATGGTAGCCTTGGAGCATAAGGATTCCTCCCACCAGGAAGCTCATCAGAAGGCTTCTGTGCAGGCTCTTGAGCTTCTGCTTGTCCACCTTCGTCCTCTGCCGGAATCGCACTCTCAGACCTTGGCTCAGGCTCTGGGCTGGCTTCAGCAGTGCGCTCCACCGTCTTCCCAGACCTTAGTACTGCCATTCTGGTAGTTTTCGGGTAGGAGAGTGTCTTTCATGCAGGGTCCTTCATCAGAGCGGCCATCTGGGCCAATCATGGATTGACCTCTCACTGGCGCATCTACAGACTTGCCAGCTAGTGTTGCATGGAATTTAGGGCTCCAGGACTGGGGAGTGCTCCCTGCGCCAACTGGTTGATGATCGTGTCCTGTCTTTTTATGTAAACGAATAGCTAGCCCTGATGTTCGCCCTCAGAAAGAGACTGCTCATGGCGAGGCATGGTGTCTGAGCTTGGTGGAACAGGTCACTGTTCTTCAGAGTTCCTGAAAAGGCATGAAAAATCAAGTTTAGAAAGTGGAATTCTTTATTTTGTGCAAAGAATAATAACAACAAAAGAAAAGAAAAGAAAAGAGTGTTGTCAAGCTCATTTCTAAGCTTGAGGCATGGGAGTGTAGTTAGCAGATACGGATTTGTCAATAGTGTCATTTCGCCTTGTCCCGGGCAACGGCGCCAAAACGTTGACCGGCCTAAATCACACGTCCAAAAGTGGAGGCGGATTCGAGGTAGTCGAGCTTTTACATTTATAACCCGATTCCTTCTAGGCCCCTGCAACTTTGATTACAGGGTCGAAGTAGATATACGAGGTCAAACACAGGGACAAGGGTGGTAGTGTTGAGAACTCAAAATCGACACGCTACACTCCGGCAGGGGTAGAGATATGGTAAAATTCCCAAAAGGGAACAACAGAACAAGAACAATAAAACAAAAGGAAACCCTATCTCCAACTGGAGTTACAAGGAAAACTTGGATTTTAGACATTTAGTAGTTTTTAGGGGTTTTGATGCAACAGAAATAGAGAGATAATACTAAAGCTAAAGCAAGGTATGAAGGAGAAAACTTCGGTAAAACAAGCGGAAGTAGGAACATCCCGTACCCCTCCTCTCAGAGCGGGTACCTCTAACCAAGTATGAACACCACTCTCGAGGTTGTTGGACTTAGGTTAGAGTGGAGAGGTTACTACAACTGCCCTGATTCCAGGCACTCTCGTACTCCATAATCGGACCAAACACTAGAGCCACAACACCTCTCTCAATGATTTTGTGACGGGAAAACACGATGCGGTAGCTAATCGAAACGCGATCCCACATGCAAGCTAGAGTTCATATATTAAACATAGCAATCATCCAACAAGTGTACCAAGCACAGAGTAGCAGATAATTAAACTCTTCTATTTCTATTAACATATAAAGGTTTGATTACAATGTAGGAATAAAAGAATTAAATAACAGAAATAAAGATAGATATTGCCTTCTTGATATAGAGGGACGATAGACTACAGTGGACCCTCCAGCCCGATACCGGTCAGGATCCTAGCTCGATACAACCGTGTCGGGCGGCACACCCTCTCGGGCGACACACCATGACGGGCCGATTGTATCGAACAAGGACCCTGGCCCGATACGCTCAATGTCGGGCGGCACCCTCTCGGGCAACACGCCATGACGGGTGAAGCGTATCGGGTTTGGTATCGTGCCGGGCTAGAGCAACCCATCTATTATCGGTCACTAAAGGCAGAGATCCATGTCGGTCGATACCGTCTTGCAGTGCCGCCCGGGATGACCCTAAGTGAACCGTTCATCTCCCTCTCGGGATGGGGAAAAGCTCACCTAAGATCGCCCGACACAGCACAGAAGCACGATATACTCGCTCTATGCAGTTCTCCTCAGGTAACTTGCATAGGGTTCTGACCTATCTTTTTGGCTCCCTGTAGCTGCTATTTATAGGAAGCGGTTGGGGGAAGTTATAGTGCTCGAGGCGCCATGTGTCCCCCTTGTCTTTGCGTTATGTGGACGGTCGATATTGTATCGTCCGGCATAAGGGTGTTAGCTGTCGGTCACGTGACGGGCGGCACCTACCGGTGGGTGGCCTGTGTCGCGCGACAAGCTTTAGTTGTCGTGGCGAGCTTCGGCTCCCTGTCGGGTAAAAGACGTGTCGTCTGCCAGTTTTGTCTAGCGCGGTATCCCTGTGTCGCACGTCGTTGTGTCGCGTCACCCTGTCGGGCAGGGCTCGTATCGGCTATCTTGAAGGCCGATGCAGGTGGAACTTATTTGTGGGTCGGGACGGCCTTATTGGGTCAAAATTGGAGGAAAACTCTGCAAAAGTTGGAAATATTGGATTAAGAGCGTTGCTTGGCTAGTTATTGCAAAAGTGCATATAAAAGAGAGGAAAATAGCTAAAAAGGGAAGTTTTGATAACAGAAAAACAGTCTAAAACATCACAAAAATTGGTGTTATCACCATGATATCATATATTTGATAATGATCCTAGGTTGAACATAATCATTATGATAAGATTGTGATGGTTCTTCTACACAGAGAGTCTCCCAAATAGTAGACACATGATAAAGTAAACCTACTCAAATTGGTGAAATATGTTAGATTGATGTATTGAATTTTTGCAAGGAAGGTAAAGGTAGATATATTCAGGCCTTAATTTCCAACTTCTATGCCCATGCAAAGAACTTTCTTATGCTGGAACTTCACAGTTGCGTTATCTTCATTAACCATTGACTCCAAGGATTCCTAGTGAGAAACAAGTGTAGGAAATTTTCTTGCATTGTTAAGCCTGGGCCCCAAAAGATGAGTAATATGGTTGATAACAACTTTTGATGTCAAGAAGCATGATATTTCTTGGCAAGCTTCTTCACTAACTTTTTGTTTTGGTTCATATTTTTCAGAGTTTCAACATCCATAATATCCAATCCTATTTTCTCAGCCTCCTCAACATGTTGAGCATCCCCAAGAATGCAAACCTTCATCTTTGGGTGGGGAGTGTGAGGGTCATAGTTCTTGAGCCCAATCTTGACTTCAATAGTTTTAGTGAACTTGCACTTTTTAGAATCACGAGCATCACCAACAACCTGGGTGATTACTTCCCTCAACATGACACTTTGTAGCTTGCTCATCTTAACAGTATCTCATGAACACTGGAAGAACAATGTGTTGGCTAAATGGACATCATCAAAATCCCTTTGTTTTGAAAATGACAAACATTTCATTCTTGTGGATCTAACATGCTACTTGAGTATTTCAGGAACAAGGTGGATGACAAAGTTTTGGAAGACCTACATGCTTAAATTGCTTTATTTTCATTATTGTAATCAAATGTAAACTTGTACAAATATATAATGTACAAGTACTTAGATATCATGTAAATCAAGCATTTAGATCTTCCCTATCCACACACAACACTTAGGTAGGTCATCCCTAAGTGAGCATCATAATTGCACATTCCTTTCTTACACTTAGCATATGAGTTAAAGTTTTGAAATAGAGTTTGTATCGGTCGACACACTTCTCGACCGAGATACTCTCGGTCAAACATTTTCTCGACCGAGAAACTCCCAAGTCTAAAGCACGAATACTTTTGCATAACCTGCTAAAATCCTTCACTGAGAAAGGCTTGGTCAAACCTTACTTCGAATGAGACTGTGTCTCCAGCAGGTTCTGTAGCTATTAGATATAGTGGGAAAAAGTGGTTGGGAGTTGAGTTGAATGCTGCAATACACTTTCCCCAGACTTACCCCAAGTTGACAAATTCCTCGATCGAGAGACACTCGGTCGACAAACTTCTCAACCAAGAAGGTTTCTGTCTACACTTTTCAGAATTAATTAACTAGCCATTACAAATGCAATTAGTGGATATCTAATGGCTAATTGAGCACTAAGAACCCCCTAGAAAGTGTCTAGAACGTCCCTAACCACTGGTAGGCCATTCCTATAAATAGGGCATGCCTTAGGACACCTAAACTCACTTGAGTACACATACTTGCAATTAAGAATCAATTCTTGTGAGCAATTGAGCAACTTCAACACTTTCTAATCATTTCCATTACTGGCATTTCGTGTCCTATAGGCTAGAATCTCCTAACCACTATGCTTCCACTTTCATATACATTGGACAGGATATCAAAACGCTTGATATAGGATTCAAGCCTTGAGCTTAAGTGGTAATTGTAATTTCCTTTTTCCTTTCTTGTTCTCTCTTATTGCATTGTACTCTCTTTGCTACTCCTAGGTTGGAGGTTGCGGAGTAGAGAGGGTGAAATCTTCTCAGGTGGAGAAGGAGGACTTTGGACTACTTCTAGAAGGTCTCAACGGGAAGCTACTTCAAGGAGGAAGGCTACTTCAAGGGGGGTCTTGAACTTACTTCAAGTGAAGGTTGCGTCAAGGTTGGTGAGACCACTTTGGGTGAAGGCTGTCCAAAGGGTTTAGGAAGGTATTTGTAATTTTATGTAACATCCTTGAGAAGGTAATAAAATTCAAATACTTTCAAAATCCCAATTGGAAATAATTGGGTAGTGGACTGACTCCCTTAGTTTTTTCTAAGGGTGGAACCACTCTAAACCCTTGTCTCCTTCTTCAACATCCTTGTGGTTGTTTTTTGGTTGAATTATTTTAAAAATTAATATAAAACCCTATTCACCCCCTCTAGTATTTTTCAATTGGTATAAGAGCAGGCTTCAAGGAACTCTAACAAAGTCTTGAAGAAATGGGTGATGGGGTACTGAACAACCTTAACTTGGAAGGAACATTTGTGACCCAACCTCCACCATTTGATGGCACCAATTCCACCTATTGGAAAAGGAGGATGCAATTCTACTTTCAAGGAAACAGTTGGGATCTCTGGAGAATGGTGTCAGATGTCTATGATCTTCCTCAAACTAAATATACTACATGGGATGCGAACACGGTGAGATTAGCTCAATTAAATACAAAAGCTGTAATTATCCTTTATTGTTCAATTTTTGTAGGTGAGTTCAATAGAATTTTAAATTGTGAAACTGTATATGAGATATGGCATAGACTATCTATCACTTATGAAGGAACGGTTCTAGTTAAAAATTCCAAAATTGGCATGCTTAAACAAAAGTTTGAATAGTTTTGTATGGAACCAAATGAGTCTATTAGTGAAATGTATGCAAAGTTTTCTTCTATCGTTAATGATTTGATGCATTAGGTAAAGCCATTAGTGAAGAAGATCAAGTGTCAAAAATTCTTTGGTCTCTTCCTCCTAAGTACAAGCCTAAGGTGACCGCAACTGAAGAAGCCAAAGACCTTACCCGACTAAGGATGGAGCAACTCATTGGCAACTTAGAAGCACATGAGGCAACCTTGGAGGAGGAAGAAAGAGGGGAGCGTGAACTTCAACAAGGAAGAAAAAAGGACATGGCTTTCAAGGCTAAAAAGGCCATCACTCAAGAAAGTGACGAGACAAGTGATGGAGAAGAGGGAGAAGAAGCTCTAATTGTAAATGGTAAGAAATATTGAAGATTCAAATCTAACAAAGTTATTGGTTCTTCTTCTTCTTCCTCTCCTAGGTGTTTTGAATGTGGAAATAAGGGACATCTTAAGAATGAATGTCCTAAAGCAAAGAAAGGGAAGAAAAGCTCATCCAAGAAGAAGGGAGAAATAGCATACAAAGTTGCATGGGATGAGTCAAGTGATAGTGAGAGTGGAGAAGAGAATGTGAAGTGTCTCATGGCCAAATAAGATGATAGTGATGATTCTCAAGAGGTAAGCCTTGTTGATTTTCCAAAAGAAGATCTAATTGCTAGTCTTCAAGATACTCATGACAAATATGTTGATTGCAAAAAGAAACTAAAGAAAGTTACTAGAAATAATGAGGATTTATATGTTAAATCAAATAATCTTTCTTTTGAAAAGGACAAAATTATTTCTGAAAAAATTACTTTGAAATCATCTTTAAATGATTGCAATATGAAGTTGCTTACTTTAGAAACAAACTATGATCTTCTTTCTCAAGAAAAGGTCGAATTGCTTGCAAAACTAAATAATTTTTAGACTCAACCCATCCTATGTACTCATCTAGATTATGATGTTGTTGTTAAAGAAAGAGATTCTTTATCATCCAATCTAGATCAAGAAAAGTTAGATATCAAAAAGAAAATGGATGAGATTTCTAAGTTACAAAAAGAAGTCAGTAGCTTGAGAAATAATGGTATTCTTGATAAGATCCTAAAGAACTCTTCTGGTTATAATGGAAGAAGAGGTTTAGGATATGTTCCAAAAGAAAACTCTTATCAGCCCAAACCTAGGAGAACTCAAGCACCCAAGAACAAGATCATATTTGTACCCAAGAACACAACTCAAAATCCTAGAAAGAGAAATGAAATTGATTCTATTTTTTGTCACTATTGATTGCGTCTTGGACATTATTCCTTCTCATATCCTTACAAGAAAAAGCATGTTGAGTTAGTATGGGTTCCAAGACCCCAAACTTAGAAAATTTAATATGATTAAGTTGAGATTTGACCTAACACTTCATTTGAATACCTTAATGTCTCATCTCAACTAAATAGAATGGTACCTTAGCATATTACAACGATTTAAGCCCAAACTGACATAAATAGATTGCTGAAAACAAATAGAAACAACCTCATTTGACAAATAGTTTGACTGAGACATTTCTTGGTCGAGAAATTATTTGACCGAAGGAATTCCTGTATCAAATCTGAAATCTGCAGTTAAAACAGTAACAATCATGGTCAAGAAATAGTCGACTGAGACAAGATCGGTCGAATTATTTGTCGACCGAATGAAATTCTGATAAGCTTACATTATGTAATCATGTTCAATTTATTATTAAATGTACCTAACCATAATGGACCATCACATGGGTACAAAAATCAATATTTTGTTGCAGGATGGGTGGTTGATAGTGGATGCTCCAAACACATGACTGGAAATAAGGATTATTTTCAAACTTTTGAAGAAAAGAAAAGTGAAACAGTCACTTTTGGAGACAATGGCAAAGGTAAAATTGTTGGAATAGGTAATATTGGTACAAATCTTGAAATAAAAAATGTTTTACTTGTTGATGGTTTGCACCATAATTTAATAAGTGTCAGTCAACTATGTGATATTGGATATGATGTTTTATTCAATAAAAATTGCTACAAGTTACTAATAGAGAACACTACAAATGTTGTGTATGAAGGAAAAAGAATTGGAAATCTATATATTCTTAGACCTAACTCTATGCAATCTGTAGTTGGAAAATGTTTACTTGTAAAAGATAATTTTCTCCAATTATTGCATAGAAAATTAGGACATGCTAGTTCACATGTTATCAAAAAGCTAATTAAATATGATCTTGTTGGTGGTTTGCCTAAGATATCTTTTGATCAATCTGAAAATTGTGAACCATGTACTTTGGGTAAACAAACTAAAACTTCTTTTAAAACCAAAAACATGCTTAGCACCAGTAGATCACTAGAACTCATTCATATGGATTTATTTGGACCTATGAGGAAACAATCTATTGGTGGAAAAAGATATTACGTTGTTATTGTTGATTATTACAGTAGATATGCATGGGTTCATTTTCTTGCGATAAAGATGATACCATTCAAGTGTTCATACAATTTTGCTCAAAGATTGAAAATCAATTACAAAATAAAATATGCACAATTAGAAATGATCATGGTGGAGAATTTGAGAATCATATATTTGAAGAATTTTGCACATCTCAAGGCTACACTCACAATTTTTCAGCTCCACGTACTCCACAACAAAATGGCATAGTTGAAAGAAAGAATAGGTCCTTACAAGAAATGGCTAGGACTATGATGCTTGAACATAATACATCTAAAACGTTTTGGGCTGAAGTAGTAAACACATCTTGCTATGTGTTAAAGAGAGTAACCGTACACTATCATTTGAAGAAAACACCATATGAACTCATTTATAATAAGAAATAAAGGGTTGATTATTTTCATACTTTTGGCTCAATGTGCTATATCCTAAACACAAAAGATGATAGAGAAACGTTTGACTCTAAATCACAAAAAGCCTTTTTCTCAGGATATTCAACTTCTAGCAAAGCATTTAGAGTTTACAATACCATCTCTAAAAAAGTTGAAGAATCCATTCACATTACTTTTCATGAAGAACTAAAACAAAGTGATGACATAGTTGATATTACTCATCAAATTGAAGATCTAACCATATCAGCTAAAGATGATCAAAATGCTGAAAATGATCAACAAATTGAGACACAACAACCCATCCATAGACTCATTAAGGATCATCCTCAAGAACTAATCATTGGAAATCCTAAGGATAAAGTAAAAACCCAATCATCTTTTAGAGATGTTGCAAATATGGCATTTGTATCTATAATTGAACTTAAGAAAGTGACTGCATCTCTAAAAGATGATTATTGGATAATGGCAATGCAAGAAGAATTAAACCAATTCACTAAGAATGATGTATGGGACTTAGTTCCTAAACCTCAAAATAAAACCATTATTGGAACTAAGTGGGTTTTTCGAAATAAGTTAAATGAAGCTGGGGAAGTAGTAAGAAATAAAGATAGGTCAGTAGCACAAGGGTATAATCAACAAGAAGGAATAGACTTTGATGAAACTTATGCACCGATAAGACTTGAAGCCATTAGAATGCTACTAGCTATAGCTACCCACAAAAACATCAAACTATTCCAAATGGATGTAAAAAGTGCATTTCTAAATGGAATAATACAAGAGGAAGTATCAAGCATCATTCTAGGAAACCCGTTGCTCTGGCGATTCGGTGTGCGATGAGCGACTAGGTTCGGAGTTTTGCGGCGCCGTGCTCGGGGGAGAGGGGCGGCTGCCGGAGCGCACCCTCCTGCTCCCCCGGGCATCTTCCTCGCCCCCACTCAGCCTCAAGCTGGTGTGAGGTGTCCGTTTGGTGCTCCTGATCCACCGGCGCCCTGTCGCCCGACGGCCAGGGCGATGGTCAGAGCGTGGGCTGTGGCGGCGACGGCAGGTAGGGTCTGGCCCCAGATCATCTCTGTCTTTGGTTCCCCTACAACCTTCGTTCTGGTGGTAGCTTCGATGGACCCTCCTTGCAACTGCCGCCAGGCTGGGTGGTCGGCTCCTCCTTTTTCTGCCTTTTCTGTTTCAGCGTTTCTTTGTGTTAGGAGTCGTGTTGGTAGTAGGATCGTCTCTCAGTCGCCGCTGGGTCGGCATTTTTTGGTTGGTTGTTGTTTGTGTCCCTTGAATAAGGGTTATGTCTCCCTACGTGGAGGACGGCGGGATCTGGGTTTCCCTCAGGTGCTTGGCCGTGATCACGGTTTCCCCTTGATCCATCATCTTCCTAGCTTCGTTGTTGCTGGTTGGGTGTGTTGCTATACTTATGCTACTGCTGATGGCTCCCCCAATAGGGTCATTGTTCACAGATCTAAACACGAGCGATTGGGTCTCCTCTCGACAGGCGTTTCCAAAGATTGTGGAAGAATTCCATTGATAAGCTGCTTTGTCCAGCTCACCGTGAAGGAATTCAAGCTGAAGCGTTCAATCTCTACTCCAATCTTTCATCTGTTGGGCGTTATGATCTTATCTTTTATTGTGTTTGTATCAGTTGATCATGGTCTGTTTGTAGATGCCGTTTGGCTTCCATAATCCATTAGCAACTCTTCAAAAAAAAAATAATACAAGAGGAAGTATATGTTGCCCAACCACCTGGTTTTGAAATTCCTGGTAAAGATGATCATGTTTACAAACTTAAGAAAGCACTTTATGGTTTAAAACAAGCACCTAGAAATTTGTATGAAAGGCTAAAAAATTATCTCTTTGATAATAGTTTTTCAATTGGAAATTCAGATTCTACTTTATTTTTCAAAACATATGAATCTGACTTTCTAGTTGTTCAAATTTATATTGATGATATTATCTTTGGTGCATCAAATGAATCTTTATGTAAACAATTTAGTACTATTATGCAAAAGGAATTCGAAATGAATCTCATGGGAGAATTGACTTTCTTTCTTGGTTTTCAAATAAAGAAAATGCCCACTTGGATTTTTATAAGCCAAGAGAAGTATACAAATGAACTTTTAAAACGTTTCGGAATGGAACATTGCAAACATGCTACCACACCAATGGCTACTTCTACTAAAATTGACAAGGATGAAAATGGGGAACCCATTGATGATTCCTTATATAGGGCCACGATTGGTAGTTTTCTTTACTTAACCGCTTCTAGACCAAATATCATGTTTTCCATTGGACTTTGTGCTAGATTTCAATCAAAACCCATGCAAACTCATTTTCAAGTTGTCAAAAGGATTCTAAGATACTTAGCTGGCACCACAAACTATGGTTTATGGTATCCTAAAAGATAATCTTTGGATTTGAAACCTTATACCAATATTGATTACGCTGGTTGTCGACTTGACCGAAAAAGCACAAGCAGAAGTTGTTTCTTATTAGGAAGAGCCTTAGTATCATGGTTTAGCAAGAAACAAAACACGGTTGCCCTTTCTACCATTGAAGCTGAATATATGGTAGCCGGGTCTTGATGTGCTCAAGTGCTTTATATGCAATAAGTTTTAAATGATTATCGTTTTATATTTTCATCTACGCCCATCTTTTGTGACAATACAAGCGCTATAAACTTGGCACATAATCCTATCTTACACAGCCATGCCAAACATATTGAAATTTGTCATCATTTTCTAAGGGAACATATTTTTAAAAAACATATATCCCTTCATCATGTTGATACGAAAGATCAATCGGCTGATATTTTCACAAAACCACTTCCATTAGATCAATTTAATAATATAAGGAAGAAATTACTTATTACACCCTTAGAAGATGTTTTCTTTGACATTTGTACTTCTTAAAATCAGTTGGTTTCTCCGATCCTTACATTTTGGTTGTAAATGTACATCTTTTAACATGTTTTAATGATTATCTTTTTGGAAGGGGAGAACCAATTAAGGGGGAGTCTTAACATATGTTTTTAATGGTTATCTTTCTAAAATGACAAAGGGGGAGAAATAATATATATCTTAAATACTCAATCAATGAGTTTCATACATACTCTCTTGGCTTCACATAAAATGTTGCTATATTCCCTAAAGAGTTGGATTTTATGTTTCACACCTCTTTGGGAAGAATAACCACACATTCCATAAACAAGAGAAGGTATACACAAGGTAAATTTTAGGTATCAAACTCAACTCAATATTATTTAAGCTTATATTAGAAATGTTTGTCATCTTCAAAAAGGGGGAGATTGTTGGCTAAATGGACATCATCAAAATTCCTTTGTTTTGAAAATGATAAACATTTCATTCTTGTGGATCTAACATGCTACTTGAGTATTTCAGGAACAAGGTGGATGACAAACTTTTGGAAGACCTACATGCTTAAATTGCTTTATTTTCATTATTGTAATCAAATGTAAACTTGTAAAAATATATAATGTACAAGTACTTAGATATCATGTAAATCAAGTGTTTAGATCTTCCCTAACCACACACAACACTTAGATAGGTCATCCCTAAGTGAGCATCACAATTGCACATTCATTTCTTACACTTAGCATATGAGTTAAACTTTTGAAATAGAGTTTGTCTCAGTCGACATACTTCTTGATCGAGATACTCTCGGTCGAACATTTTCTCAACCGAGAAACTCCCAAGTCTAAAGCGCAAACACCTTTGCATAACCTACTAAAAGGCATCACTGAGAAAGGCTCGATCGAACCTTACTTTGACTGAGACTGTGTCTCGAATAGGTTCTATAGCCGTTAGACTTAGTGGGAAAAAGTGGTTGGGAGTTGAGTTGAACGTTGCAATACACTTTCCCCAGACTTACCCTCGGTCGACAAATTCCTCAACCGAGAGACACTCGGTCGAAAAACTTCTCAATCGAGAAGGTTTCTGTCTGCACTTTTCAGAATTAATTAACTAGCCATTACAAATACAATTAGTGGATATCTAACATCTAGTTGAGCACTAAGAACCCCCTAGAAAGTGTCTAGAACGTCCCTAAGCACTAGTAGGCCATTCCTATAAATAGGATATGCCTTAGGACACCTAAACTCACTTGAGTACACATACTTACAATTGAGAATCAATTCTTGTGAGCAATTGAGCAACTTGAACACTTGCTAATCATTTCCATTGCTGGCATTTCGTGTTCTATAGACTAGAATCTCCTACCCACTATACTTACACTTTCATACACATTGGATAGGAGATCAAAACACTTGATATAGGATTCAAGCCTTGTGCTTAAGTGGTAATTGTAGTTTCCTTTTTCCTTTCTTGTTCTCTCTTATTGCATTGTACTCTCCTTGGTACTCCTAGGTTGGAGGCTACGGAGTAGAGAGGGTGAAATCTTCTCAGGTGGAGAAGGAGTATTTTGGACTACTTTTAGAAGGTCTCAACGGGAAGCTACTTCAAGGAGGAAGGCTACTTTAAGGGGGATCTTGAAGTTACTTCAAGTGAAGGCTGCTTCAAGGTTGGTGAGACGACTTCAGGTGAAGGTTGCCCAAAGGGTTTGGGAAGGTATTTGTAATTTTGTGTAACATCCTTCAGAAGGTAATAAAATTCAAATACTTTCAAAATCCCAATTGGAAACAATTGGGTAGTGGACTGACTCCCTTAGTTTTGCTAAGGGTGGAACCACTCTAAACCCTTGTCTCCTTCTTCAACATCCTTGTGGTTGTTTGTTGGTTGAATTATTTTAAAAATTATTATAAATCCCTATTCACCCCCCTCTAGTGTTTTTCACAATTAGAACTAACCAGCTGATCTTGACTAGGATGGGAGAGAAGGTCAATAGAGAATGAAGCCTCCATATTCATACCTTATTTAGTTGGAAGAATATTACATGAAACTTGAAACATCATTTTTCATTGTTTATTTGTGAGAAAATATGATCATAATCATAATTCTAAGAGATCATACATCAATAATCTACAAGATCAAAAAGTCCATGTATTGAGCATCATAAACACATAATGTAATGAATGTCTCCTTTTTCTCATGTCCGAATACAAACGTGGTACAAGGGAAGGAATCAAGCTTTTACATTTATAAACCTGAAACCTTCTAAGATGCCCACAACTTTTATTACAGGGTCAAAGTAGATATGCATGGTCGAACATAGGGAAGTGGTGATGTTAGGACGCCAGAGATTTCTCATTCTTGAGTCAGATAAGCCAAAAGAGATAGTCAATGAAAAGTATGTGCTAGAACAAGTCTAGCAGGTTGTCACGAATTAAAAGAAAACAAACAAAAAGAAAAGAAAAGAAAAGAAAATAGAGTCTGCTGGATTCTACCAATCTGAGAGAAGGAGGGTTCCTGGCTCTGTAACCACAAACAAGACAATCTATGCCCTCGTTCTCAGGCATAGACAACCCTTGAACACCCAAGCAAGCATCTAGTACGCACAACAGACTCTATTACTATGGGGTACTCTTACTCGCTCTTACGACGCGTGACTAAAACCATCAACGATATGCCATCGAGTCCTCTCTCGAGGATGACGTATCAATACCTTAGAATATGCTAAGTTCTCTCTCGGGTCTTAGGACATTCAAATATATTAGGAACAGAGTACCCTGGATCTTCCGCCTCTCAGGTTCATATCCAAACTATCATCTCTTGGCTATTCCTACAATGGATCTCTTAATATAGGCAGAAATAACAGTTCAAGCGAGTAAGGGATCAACCAAACTAGCAATCATAACTTAGAAAGAGAAAATAGAACATGCAAATTACTAGATTTGATATGAATCTACTTGCTTAAGAAAAACGTACATATACATGCCCAGATTGGGCTACATAGCCAAGAAGGAGCGCAACTAGCCATGGACAAGCATAGTTGGCCCCGAATAAAGATGGAAGAACATCATTGTACAAGACACCAAGGGGAACAGGAGAAACAAGGAGGAAGAAGAATAGATTAAGTCCATAGAGGAGAGGTGGTTCTCGCTCCTTAGCCTCTGTATAGGCCGGATCTCGTCTTTTCGGACCTCCTCCTTGGTCATTTGGACACCTTGGCCTCCTTCCTCTCTAGATCCTCGCCAAACAGCAGCTCGGTCGGTGGATGGAGGTGGAAAAGTGGTGGAAGGTGAAAGCATGCTGAAGAGGCGGGTGTAGAACAAGCACTTCAGCCCCATTGGACCTCCAGACTCTCACACGACGCTCTGGGAACCTCACTGGGTCAAGACCAATTGCTGGAAAAACACCCCAGATCTGAACCCCTCTTTAGGTGGAGAGGGATGTGTATTTATAGGCGGTGTGATCGTGGCTCTGAACTAGATCACGACTTTAACTACCGTAGTCGTGGCGAGGACCTCTGGTCACGGTTATGCAGCCAAGGTGCCTTCTGCGGTCGCAGTTGAGGCCAACTGATCACCTTGGCTATGGTTGGGCACCACGATTGAGGTGTAAACCTTAGTCGCGGTTAGTTCAGACACTGCAGTGGTGGTTTGTTGGCCGCGATCGCGGAGATGGTGAGGACCGCGGTCACGGTGTGCATCCTGGCCACGGTCACTGTTGGGACCATGTGGGTCGTGGCCATGGCTGTGGCGATGGTGAGGACCGCGGTCGTGGTGTGGACTTCACTGCTGCAAAAATGTGTGGATTTGGGGAGAAATCATGGAGTAAAGATGTCTTATCAGGTCTGAGGCCTGCAAGTCCCAAAATTGTCTAGTTGAGCGATCTTTATTTAGAAAAGGGCATAAATTACAAGGCGATAAGAAACATGGTTTATTTAGGGCAAATTAAGGCTACAACGACTTGAAACCATAAATAAATGCTTATCATATACGCGTAAAATTGGGTGTTATCATGTAACATGGGTCATATAAAAATAACATACTCATGAGGGGAAAATTTCTTCTCTTCCTTAGACCTCACATACCCTTTCTTTGTCTTCTTGATGTGTTGCAAAATCCTCCAGACCACTGCGCTTCACATTCGTCTTTTCCTTTTAGACAACTTCTAAAGGCAATAGGTGAGTGCATCCATAGTTGATATGAAGATGATTTAGCATTCTATGGCCAAAAGTATTCAAGTGACTTACTTTTGATATGACTAAAGGTGTCACAACCACATCCCAAGATTACCACTAATCATGAGATGTGGGCATGAGTTTGAAGATTATACTAAATACGAAGTTCACTGTTGATTATTATTATTTTTCCTTTTATTTCAAACTCTCTATTTTCTCACATCCAATAACATAATCAAACTTTATAGGAGAATTAAACTTTGATCACTCTAATATGATCTCAACATTATTGATACAGATCCATACATTCATTCTGTTTCTCACACTTCCATATACGTATGACATGATAAACAAATACATTCTCTCTTATTAAGTAAACAAAGATACAAAACATCATTTACAACTCTCTGACATCTATACAAAGACCTAGAGTGACGGGGACCAATTGAACTTAACTAATCTCATACTTAACTCATGTGGTAGATCTACTCTGATGCTTTGACCTTCTTCAAGTCCACGTGGTTTCCCTAAAAATTGTGAGTATACGGGTGAGCCTACTCACTCAGTGAATGAGGACTTCAAAGAAATAGTTTAAAGTACTTATATAATTACAGATATATTATCGAGCAACTGATATCAATTATAACAACAATAAGCTTTAAAGAGTCTAATCATTGACAATCATAAATATGGCAGGGATACTCTAGATATCTACAAGAGTGAATCAATATATGAACATGCTTGATTAATCTCAAAGAGAGCTAATAACTCAGAAACAACAAAGAATAATTGAATAACTACACACACTAGTTTAACCTCTCATTCATCTTATTATGCCCTGAACCCACATGAGGTGTACCACAACATGTGAAAGAATCACAACAAGCTACGATCTCACTATACAACGCTTAGAAGCATGCCCGGGTTACTCAACCTATCTCTTGAGTAAGACCCTGTCTGCAGCGGGCCTCGACACGTCTGCCTCTCGGTGGCTAAAAATAGCAGCCATATATCTCAGACTCCACCTCTCAACCTAGGTACTCAGGAGGTGAGTCAAATCCCTCAGGCTTATTGTGTATCAGTGGACCTAATAACCACTGATCTCTCAATAAGTAACATAGGTACCACCCGTATCCCCAGTTGGTGTTGGGTACCACACAATTTTAAGGAGTATGCCCTACTGGTCAAGATCCCCGTTTGGTGTTGCTTACCTTGATCTAGACTACCTCTAGTCAGGAAACCATTCCCTCCTCACAATGCATGCCTCATCCTGTGAGGATTCTACAATGTTCAGGGCATCTACATGTCTAATTCACTCTTTAAATTCACAATTCAATCATCACATCAACATATCTTTGTTCAACTTTGTAAACCATTCATTTTATAACCATCTGATAACACATACCACAACTGTACTGTTAAGCATCACCACATCTCAAACTGAGAAACATTGATATCACAATACTTGTTTCACTGAACACCCTATCATTAGGGTTTCATTTACCTCATTCACTTATCACATAACTCACATAAGGATTGTATACATCGCACATCAAGAATAACATTGAATCAATATGTTTAATTGCAAACCTCCAACTTTCCATTCATTCAGGGTTTCACCATCCTTACAGATATATCAAACAAACATTGATATTATCAAATGAAATAAAAGATGTTATCTGACATATATGTAATACGCACACAAATAAAACAATCATTCGTAACCTAGGAGATTCAACTAGGCAAACTTCTTTATTCAATTATACAACAATTTTAGTCATAGCCAAAAATTTTAGAAGTCAGTATATTTGTGCAACCTCTGCAATTACTTTAAAATGTCTCATTTAGATATATTGCAATCATTTTTAATGTAATTTCATAATCTGAAATTCATCACAACATATAACTAATCCATTTCATATCAACTTGCAAAAGCTAGATCAAATAGACCATTTAGGATTGTACTTGCATACCAATCAATTGAATTATTAATGATTTAACTGATTTTTGTGCAATCTACTGTTTAAAGGAAGTACCCACTCACCCTAAGGTGTAAAAACACCTTACATGTTGCCCATCTTTGAAGACCTCGAATCCATATCAAGATCCTAGAAAATTCTGCGATTTCTTTTTCCTTTCAATCCTAAATAGGGCTTGTTGTAGGTTGAATATGAGATTAGAGGTTAAACCAAACCTCCAAATCGCTGGATCAAGGTTTTCAATCAAGGGTAAGTGAAGAGAAGAAGGAATTCACGGTTAAAACTACTTACCAAGTCGAATTTATAGCAACCCTTTTTTATTTCTGTTGTTCTTCACATTCTTCCCCAAAAATTGCTCCCGAAATCACCCTCTAGGTCGCCCCCTCACAGAGAAAGATGTTTGAGATGATAGAGGACCGAATCGTGGTTCCAACACACATTGTTTCATTGAAAACAGATAACTATTGCTCGAGATATGATCGTTTTACGATTTGCTGTCTTGGGCGGCGTCGGTGGCGGTCATGGTGTCGACGTAGCGTTGTGGTCGCGGTTTCAACGTAGCATCATGGTTATGGTGTATACTGTGTGTCGCGGTGTCGACACAGCATCGCAGTCATGGTGTAGACCACGGGTCGTGGTGTCGACGCAACATCGGTCGCGGTCCTCAATACATGCTTACTAAAAAGGGCATAACTCTCTCATTTCAACTCCGATTTGGTTCATTCTTTTTTTGTTATATTCATAATAGAATTATCTACAATTGTAAAATATTATTTTCATAATATTATCAAATTAAAAATCATTTACTAATTATTTGCTCCAATGTCATTAACTCTCTTCTTACACACATGTATGGGTTAATGCTATATTAACTCTAACTTGGATCTTTATAGTATGCTTAGGTGATGATTATGAGTTGCCCAAACAAGTATTTAAGGTTAAAAAAGTTAATATAAATAACAACATAGAATATTACCAACAAAAGTATGCCAATCATTAAGATTATCTTAAATCTTTAGGATTACCAGCAAAGTTAGGAACGGGTTGTAACAATTCTCCCCCTCTAATAAAAATTTCATCTCGAAATTTCTAAAAGAGAAAAGGATACTTGTTAAACATCTCCTATTCTACTTTCTAAGTAACTTCTTCTATACATGATTCCTCTGAAAAACCTTTACTAGGGGTATCTCTCTCCTTTTAAGCTTTCAAATACTACGGTCTAGAATTTATTTTCAACATTGAGTCATTTGTTTTTCTTCAAATCACAACTTTTAAAAGATATAAAATATGTGAAACATAATTTCTCATCTCATCATCACATGGTACTATTCACTTGCCATTCATGAGACCACACTAGTCATCAAACTATCACAAGATATAAATCCTTTTCATAATATCATAGGGTATCAACCCTTATCAACACATGAGGATTACACCTCAACCGGAGATCAACCATGCCCAAAGTTTATTAAGACCATCATACTATTCCCTACAAGATCATCGTTATCTTTGCATGCCTTATAAAAGTCTCAACAACATCACTTACATATAATACATTGGATCAACACAATATTGCATTAATGAGCTAGGAGATATTCATAGTCATATCAGGATTATATTAACATTAAGAACCTTTATTTATCACATCAACACGCAAGGAAGTTAGATATGATTAACCCTCATCATATACATAATGCACAAGTTTAGTATAAGAAAGTATCAACCATGTGACTATGATAACCACCAATTAACATATTAAGGTTATGATCATATTAAGGAGGTTATTCTACCATCATTCCATCATATAAGAATGTTAAACAAGAATACTCATCTTTATCTATTTGTATTAAAGTTAGGTTCAATAAGATAAATTATATTAATGTTACTAATCAGCACTTATACCCAAACCTTTACTCATGACATCCCCATTGGATCATGGATGCATAAGGTGAAGCATCACCATCACATTCCATACTATTCTCAAGTATGAACCCACATATAAATCAAGGTGTAACCATCAGGTTATAGCATAGTGGGATTTCAACAACAGTAACAGAGTACTCCATGATGATATTAGTCATTCAAGCACTATTCATACCCAATTTCCATCACTTAGTTATATTAAAGCTAGGTATAACAAGCTATACATCATTAGGGTTATATATCAATACAATATGGTTATTATCCCTTCTATTCATATGAGTGAATAGGTAAGACTACCTTATTCAGGGGAACCCTACATTTATTTTATCATCATTTGACCCATATCATCATACCACAATTATACAATACTAAGATGGATCACTGGTATGAATGACTACAACTATCATATACCTTTAATTAACATATTGCTTGCACATGTACATTGAAATCATATGTAGAACCAATTTACATCCCTCATTATACCTTCAACAAATTACACTTCTGAAAACAAATTCACTTATTACTGAAAGCCATTGTTTTCTCTTATTTCTCTCCTCATTCATTACTACTTACTTCTTGTTACTTATCCTTCTCATTTTGATCATATAGAATAAACATCTTTAACATTTAAACATTAAAGGTAAGAATGGATTATTAATCATTCTTTCTATCACTACAAGAATTTATTTCATATCACACTTTACTCATGATGTATCATGCCTTTTGTTCAAAATACACTTGTTACATTTAAAATTTATTTCTTACCCTTTTCTCTAAATCATTTTCATATTGTTTATCAATCTTTTAGATTAGCTACCCTCAAACCCTGGATTACTATCAGTGCTAGTTTACTTCTTATAGTGCAAATCTCATGATCTTGTTTTATAGAGATGCTAGTATTCAAGGTCAAATCACTAGTGACATACCTTGAACTACTACAACTCTAAACATTCTAGGGTTTGGTCTTTATTAGTAGCTTGATGTTATTGTGGTGTGACTTTGATCCCTTAATTTGAAATTCAAACTTTAGATCTCACAAGTTTTACTAAAGTCTTCCTTATCCTATCAATTGAATTTCCTTTCTCTTACTTGACCATTCAGATAGATTATATTTTCAATTTACCCTGCTAGGGTTTCATCATCATATTGAGTGTCATTATTATATTCACTAGATGTCTCTACCATGGTGGTTATGCATCATATATGATTCATTTTCATATCACTTCATTCCCACATTGCTCTCATTAAGTAATATATGGAGGAGAAGGTGATTCTGAGACTTAGAATTCTTATCTTCAAACATTCCCTTAATACATTTCTTGTATGTAGGTTTAATTGGTTATCAACAAGGATACTTGACTAATTAGCACTTGCTTGAATCTCCTAACCTCTTTCTTTTACAATCTACATTACTCCATCATGTTTCAAACCCTTCCTTACTTTCCATAATCCTATTACCATATACTACTCTTCCACATGTCATCTTTAACTTCTACATTTCTCTTATGATCATGTTGCCTATTCATGTGTATGATCATGTATACCATGTTGCACATATTTCTTTTTATCCTTCTACTAATGTGAAGTTGAAATTCTAAATCAATAATCTCTTTACTAGTTTCATCTCATGTTTATTACATTACATATCCTTCATTTTAAATCAAACGGCTCTTGCATGGGTCAAACTTAGTTTTCTCTTTCATTCAATTTTTTCCTTCCTGAATATAGTCTGCCTTTGTATGACTTATTCATTTGTTAATCTACACTTTTGTTCTTCTTTTATAAACTAGTTTGTTGTTCTGCAGAGACTTAGAACCCAAAGGTAGTAAGGAGTGTTGGATCCTAGATGGGTGATTAGATTCTCTAGAGGGGGGTGAATAGAGCTAAAAGCACTTAAAAAAATTCATTAAACCTACAAGATATATGACAAGATAAGGTTTCTAAATAGGTAATTTGAGTGCAACTAAAACATACATAGCAAGGGAGAGAGAGATTGAACATGTACCAATTAGACAAGCTATTTAGAGTGGTTCCACACTTCAAACTAGAAGTGTGTCAGTCCACTTACCTAGAGAGGTCAACCTCTAGGATTTCCTAACCATTGCATTCTTATATTCATTTATAAGACTTACAATACATGACCAAACAAAGGACTTACCTATCCCATACAAAGAGTCTTCAACCTTACCAAAGACTTACCCACTTTGCAAGAGTCTTCGGCCTTCTTCAAGGACTTACCCACCCTTTCACAAGTCTTCAGCCTTGCAGGGATTACCCACTCTTCTTGGATCTTCTGCCTTTGACTTCACCTTCACTCGGAGAAGCTTCCACCAAGGACCTACCTACTTGAGCAAGGAGTCTTCTGCCTTCACCAAGGGCTTATCCACTCTAGCTCCAAGTCTTCAACCTTGATCTCCACCAAGGGACTCCTTCCCTTGTTCTTCTTCACCTCTATTAGACAAGAGAGAGAACCTTCATCTTCATGATTGCAAATGAGAGAAAGGGAGGTGGTGGAAGTAAGAGCCTCACAAGATATAAATATAGGACTAGCTCTCTTACAAATTTCCTACTCACTCTAATGGATGTGGCAAGTGATTAAGCTTAGAGAGAGAGAGAGGAGGCTGTAGGAAGCACTCAACTATAGAATAGGAACCTCACATAGAGTTTTACAATGAATGCTCAACCTTGGAATGAAGCCCAAGGTGTCTGATTTATATCTTGGGATGCCTCTTAGCCTTTGGGAACACTTGAGAATGAAAACTAGCCATTTTTTGACTTGCAACAGATATATTTTCACTTGTTGCAACTCCAAAACAGCTAGAAGCACTTTTCTGCACTTTTTCGTACAGTGCAATCGGTCGAGTTTCTATAAGGGTAACTCGACCGATCAAGTAAACGACAAGACCGATACTCAAATGATCGGTCGAGTTTGTCCTAACAAAACTCGACCGACCATTAGGAATCGAGATGGTCAGTTGCTTGATCGGTCGAGTTCTGTTTAAACATAACTCGACCGATGCAATCTCCAGAAAATTAATCAAGGATGATCGGTCGAGTTTTCAGGCTGGGAAACTCAACCGACAAAGTGTCTGTAATCAATTTTCAAAGTTGCATCTAAAGTGATCTAATATTCGATCTAAGTGCTCCTGATATTTTTCTAAGCTTAATTACAAGTCATACAATCATTACAAGTGATTTACAACATGATTCTAATGGATATACATCATATTAAAAAAACATGCACTTGTATGACTTTAACTTGTCTTTTTTCCAATTTGAGATGCGCAAGTTAGGGCATTTGGAGTGTGTCTATACCTAATCTGAAATCACTCAAGTAGAGACATTAGACACCAATATGTGGAATGGTTAGTCATCAACAACACACGGGTTTAGTCAATTTAGACGTGAGTCAACATTGACCTAATTGACCTTGAGTAAACATTCTCCCCCTTTTTGAAGATGACAAACCATTCCATAAATGTATTGAAAGCATTTAAGTAAAGTCATACCTTTGGAGAAACCTAGGGGTTTCAATAGGATTGAGCTCATATGCTCCCCCTCAATTGATGCGCATGAAGTTCTCATACTTCCCCTCAATTGATGCGCATGGATTTTTCATACTCCCCCTCAATTGATGCTATTTCTCCTGTATGGTTAGCTTTCATAACATTTATAGAATACTATGTCTTCTACTCATATATGTTCTACACATATATGTCTTTTCCCATTTACCTTCTCCCCTTTACATGGACATACTTCTTTTAAAAGAAGACATACCTTTCTCCCCCTTTCTCATTTCAAAAAGTGGGGTTATGAAGAAATAAGAAACATCACTTGTTAAAGAGAAAGGAGATAACACAAATATATATAAGGAGAGTAGAATAGCACAGATAGGGTCTTGTCCAAGCATAGAAAGAAAAACAAGTTAAAACATATACTTGAACAACCCAAAAAGAAAGATGAAGTGTTGTAGGAAAACAATAAATCGCAATTTTGACCCTTAAGATGACAGAATTTGCCCATAAAGTGCCAGGGCTCATGGCAAAGTGATGAGCCTTTCTCAGAAGGTCGTTTCTGCATGAAAAACACTAGTCTTGCACCAAAAACTGAAACTGGAGCAAAAGCTGCATGAAAACCAAAAATACTCCAATTTCTACATATAAGGTAGATCTATGTACCCTACATCACAATGTTATGCAAGAAACACAAGATAGTAGATATGCAATTCAAGGAACAATCTTGAGCATGTATGAGACAAGATACAAGCATAGCATATAGATGAGCAAAGATGCCAATAATAAACAAGGTTAGAACTACATGTATGTGAACTACTAGTAGATGATATCACAAGTTAAAACTACTAGTAGGATCAATATCATAGCAAGAGATACCAAAAGATACACAAGATAAAGCAAGCTATGAGTAGATGTAGATATATATCGAAATAAAGAGATATGCAATTTTAGAAGCATGAAAGGATATAACTCACTAGATATGCACCATTACCAAAAGATGATTTCCCCTAAGAACCTCAAGGTTGTATCAAAACAAGATATACACCTAGATAGATGTAGCAAGTTAGAGTAAAACGGAAGAAATTTTTAGACACAACCAAGAGATCCAAAGAGATCATCATCAAAACCTGCAAAATAACTCAAAGCAACTAATTGCAACATATAGATATACCAATTTAGAGCAATTAGAGAGATAGAGTTGTAAGCAAGATAGGCAATTTAGAACATGGCAATATGCATATATATAGAGGTACCAAATGAGAGTGCCAAAGAATAAGGCTATTGGTTGAGAAAATCTAGTTGAGAGGGAAATTCTCATTCAATAAGCCAACTGTGTATTCTGTGCACAGTGTTATCGGTTGAGTTATGTGCATTGACAACTCGACCGATGACAACTGTTGGCAACACCCATTGGTGCCTATCGGTTGAGTTTCAAACAGGGCAAACTCGACCTACGGAGCAGCTGTCAAAAAGCACATATATTTCATAAAAACATATTTAAAGGCATGCTAAATATACAAACCATATCCAAACATGTCTAAGAAAGTTAGTAATGTACTATAGAATCTTTAGAAACGGTTTTTGAGCAAGAGTGTGAAGAGAAACACAAAATACCACTTTTGACTCAAAAACCATATGCATAGTGCACACTAACTTGACAAAAACAAGTTAGGATTGGTTATAAGCAAGAGAAACATTACCTTTGTGCTTACCATTCCTTTTTCCATTTGTTGTCACCCTCTACACATCTCACTTTTCTTCTTTCATGTGGATTGACAAGTCAATTTGCAATACAATAGCTCAAGTCAATCCATTTGCAAGTACCTATAAGAAGAAAGATGAAATGGTCCCCAATCATATTTTTGGGTCTGGAGGGGTTAGTTTAGCAACCCAAGTCCTATTGCTCTTGGGTGCTTTCCTAAAAGGACAACAAGTAGAATAATGATCAATTTCATTGCAATAGTTGCATGTGCCCATAGTCTTGGAACTAAAGGATTCTCCATGGAAGATTGGAGGTCCTTTATCTTTGTTGTTACCTTGACTACTATCATACCCTAAACCATGTCTACCAATTTGTTTAGTAGTATGGTGTAGGATGTCATTAAGACTCTTTTTACCAACTAATAATCTTTGCAAAGAAGATCTCAAACTATCATTATCATGCATAAGAGAAGTAATAGTAGAAGACAAATGATTTATATTATCTCTAGCATGTAAAAGATCATTTTCTAAGCAAAGAACTTTAGATAAATGAGAATCTCTATCAATATGAAGAGCAGAAACATCATTCTCTCTACTAGTAGAACTAGAACAAGATTCATGCACATTGATTTTAGCAAGCAAGGAGGCATTTTCTATTTCTAATTCTTGCAAAACAAAATCTTTGTCCTTGTTTTCAGATTTAAGAACATCAATATCATGCATGAGAGAATCAACAATTAAAGTATGCTCTTCATTAGAACTAGGCATGAGAGGTTGACCTTCTAGAAATCTAATCTTATCAAGCAAACTAGCATTTTCAAGTTTAAGAGAGTGTACTTGGCTAAGACAATCATTTTTATCATCAAGCAAGCAATAATTAGCATGTTCAAGATCATCTAGTTCTACATGCAAATTATCAACAATTTTAGCAAGCTTTTTCTTTTTCCTTTTTGAAGAATAAAGAGAGGCACAAATATCATGAATAATAGCAATCAAAGATTCTTTATCTAAAGAGTTTAGATTTACCTCACTTGAGTCTTCACTTGTTGATGCTATAAGATCAAAATGGAATTCTCCTTCATCACTAGAGCTTGATCTTGATCCTTCACTTGAATCTTCACTTGAGCTTGAGTTGGAGGAGCCACTTGAGCTTGAGTGCCATTTCTCCTTCTTCTTGTGAAGATGGGTCTTTTTGCCTTGTGGGCAATCTTCCTTGTAGTGACCCTTCTTTCCACATGTGAAGCACCGGATGGAGGAGGACTTTCCTTTGTATAATTTACCCTTGGAGTACATGACATCTTCTTTAGCTTGAGAGGATGGAGAGACTTGTTCCATGATAGCTTCAATATGAGCCTTCATTTCAGCCTTCTTCATTCTCTTTAGCTCTTTCTTATCTTGTCTTTCTACTTCCTCCCTCTTGTCAAGTGTGGCTTCATGTGCTTTTAAATTTCCAATGAGCTCTTCAATAGGAATATCCTTAAGAGACCTTGCTTCTTCAATAGAAGTCACCTTGGGTTCCCACCTCTTGGGGAGAGTTCTAAGGGTCTTTCAGTTGATCTCTCCACTAGATATAGAATGTCCTAGAACTGAAACACCATTCAAGATGGTGTTGAGCCTTGAGTACATGTTGGCTATGCTCTCCTCCTTTCCCATTTTGAAGTTCTCAAGCATCCCTTTGAGCATGTAGACTTTGCTTTCCTTCACTTGATATGTCCCTTCATAAGTGATGCAAAGCTTTCTCCATACCTCATAGGCTGTTTCACATGAAGAAATCCGGTTGAACTCGGTGGGGGTCATGGAGGCATAGAGGATGTTCATGGCTCTATCATTCAAGGTTGCTTTCTTCAAGGTAGCTTCATCCCATTCTTCAATCCTTGTCTTTGGTAGCATGTATGGGATGTTCACCATTTGCCACATCTCAATACTTGATCCTTGGATTTACAATTGAAGTTCTCCAATAGAGGAAATTGCTCCCATCAAAGATTTAAAGGCTGGTCGAGTATCTCCCTCCTAGGTAGTCACCCATCTTCTCCTACTTGTTGAAGTATTCTTGGAGAAGTCCCTCTCTGATACCAATTGTTGGATCCTAGATGGGTGATTAGATGCTCTAGAGGGGGGTGAATAGATCTGAAAGCTCTTAAACAAAATTCATTAAACCTTCAAGATATATGACAAGATAAGGTTGCTAAATAGGTAATTTGAGTGCAACTAAAACATACATAGCAAGGGAGAGAGAGATTGAACATGCACCAATTAGACAAGCTATTTAGAGTGGTTCCACACTTCAAACTAGAAGTGTGTCAGTCCACTTACCTAGAGAGGTCAACCTCTAGGATTTCCTAACCATTGCATTCTTATATTCATTTATAAGACTTACAATACATGACCAAACAAAGGACTTACCTATCCAATACAAAGAGTCTTCAACCTTACCAAGGACTTACCCACTTTGCAAGAGTCTTTGACCTTCTCCAACGAATTACCCACCCTTGCACAAGTCTTCAGCCTTGCAGGGATGACCCACTCTTCTTGGATCTTCCGCTTTTGACTTCACCTTCACTCGGAGAAGCTTCCACCAAGGACTTAACTACTTGAGCAAGGAGTCTTTTGCCTTCACCAAGGGCTTACCCACTCTAGCTCCAAGTCTTCAGCCTTGATCTCCACCAAGGGACTCCTTCCCTTGTTCTTCTTCACCTCTCTTGGACAAGAGAGAGAAACTTCGTCTTCGTGATTGCAAATGAGAGAAAGTGAGGTGGCAGAAGTGAGAGCCTCACAAGATATACATATAGGAATAGCTCTCTTACAGATTTCCTACTCACTCTAATGGATGTGGCAAGTGATTAAGCCTAGAGAGAGAGAGGAGGCCATAAGAAGCACTCAACTATTGAATAGGAACCTCACATAGAGTTTTGCAATGAATGCTCAACCTTGGAATGAAGCCCAAGGGGTCCTATTTATAGATGGGGATTCCTATTAGCCTTTGGGAACACTTGAGAATGAAAATTAGCCATTTTGTGGCTTGCAACGGATGTATTTTCACTTATTGCAACTTCACAACGGCTAGAAGCACTTTTCTGCACTTTTCCGTACAGTGCAATCGGTCGAGTGTCTATAAGGGTAACTCGGCCGATCAAGTAAACGACAAGGACGATACTCAAATGATCGGTCGAGTTTGTCCTGACAAAACTCGACTAACCATTAGAAATCGAGATGGTCAGTTACTTGATCGGTCGAGTTTTGTGTAAACACAACTTGACCGATGCAATCTCCAGAAAATTGATCAAGGATGATCGGTCGAGTTTTCAGGATGGGAAACTCGACCGACAAAGTGCCTGTAATCAATTTTAAAAGTTACATCTAAAGTGCTCTAATATTTGATCTAAGTGCTCCTGATATTTTTCTAAGCTTAATTACAAGTCATACAATCATTACAAGTGATTTAAAACATGATTCTAATGGATATACATCATATTACAAAAACATGCACTTGTATGACTTTGACTTGTCTTTTCTCCAATTTGAGATGCGCAAGTTAGGTAATTTGGAGTGTGTCTATACCTAATTTGAAATCACTCAAGTAGAGACATTAGACACCAATATGTGGATTGGTTAGTCATCATAAAAACACGGGTTTAGTCAATTTAGACGTGAGTCAACATTGACCTAATTGACCTTGAGTCAACATTCTCCCCCTTTTTGAAGATGACAAACCATTCCATAAATGTATTGAAAGCATTTAAGTAAAGTCAAACCTTTGGAGAAACCTAGGGGTTTCAATAGGATTGAGCTCATATGCTCCCCCTCAATTGATGTGCATGAAGTTCTCATACTCCCCCTCAATCGATGCGCATGGGGTTTTCATACTCCCCCTCAATTGATGCTATTTCTCTTGTATGGTTAGCTTTCATAACATTTATAGAATACTATGTATTCTACTCATATATTTTCTACACATATATGTCTTCTCCCATTTACCTTCTCCCCTTTACATGGACATACTTCTTTTAAAAGAAGACATACCTTTCTCCCCCTTTGTCATTTCAAAAAGTGGGGTTATGAAGAAATAAGAAGCATCACTTGTTAAAGAGAAAGGAGATAACACAAATATATATAAGGAGAGTAGAAGAGCACAGATAGGGTCTTGTCCATGCATAGAAAGAAAAGAAAGTTAAAACATATACTTGAACAACCCAAAAAGCAAGATGAAGTGTTGTAGAAAAACAATAAATCGCAATTTTGACCCTTAAGATGATAGAATTTGCGCATAAAGTGTCAGGGCTCATGGCAAAGCGATGAGCCTTGCTCAGAAGGTCGTTTCTGCATGAAAAACACTAGTCTTGCACCAAAAACTGAAACTGGAGCAAAAGTTGTATGAAAACCAAAAATACTCCAATTTCTACATATAATGTAGATCTATGCACCCTGCATCACAATGTTATGCAAGCAACTCAAGATAGTAGATATGCAATTCAAGGAACAATCTTGAGCATGTATGAGACAAGATACAAGCATAGCATATAGATGAGCAAAGATGCCAATAATAAACAAGGTTAGAACTACATGTATGTGAACTACTAGTAGATGATATCACAAGTTAAGACTACTCATAGGATCTAGATCATAGCAAGAGATACCAAAAGATACACAAGATAAAGCAAGCTATGAGTAGATGTAGAGATATATCCAAAAGAGATATGCAATTTTAGAAGCATGAAAGGATATAACTCACTAGATATGCATCATTACCAAAAGATGATTTCCCCTAAGAACCTCAAGGTTGTATCAAAACAATATATACACCCAGATAGATGCAGCAAGTTAGAGTACAACGGAAGCAATTTTTAGACACAACCAAGAGATCCAAAGAGATCATCATCAAAACCTGCAAAACAACTCATAGCAAGTAATTGCAACATATAGATATACCAATTTAGAGAAATTAGAGAGATAGAGTTGTATACAAGATAGGCAATTTAGAACATGGAAATATGCATATATAAAGGTACCAAATGAGAGTGCCAAAGAATAAGTCTATTGGTTGAGAAAATCTAGTTGAGAGGGAAATTCTCATTCAATAAGCCAACTGTGTATTCTGTGCACAGTGTTATCGATCGAGTTCTGTGCATTGACAACTTGACCGATGACAACTGCTGGCAACACCCATTGGTGCCTATCGGTCAAGTTTGAAATAGGGCAAACTCGACCGACGGAGCAGCTGTCAAAAAGCACATATATTTCATAAAAACATATTTAAAGGCATGCTAAATATACAAACCATATCCAAACATGTCTAAGCAAGTTAGCAATGCACTATAGAATCATTAGAAATAGTTTTTGAGCAAGAGTGTGAAGAGAAACACAAAATACCACTTTTGACTCAAAAACCATATGCATAGTGCACACTAACTTGACAAAAACAAGTTAGGATTAGTTATAAGCAAGAGAAATATTACCTTTGTGCTTACCATTCCTTTTTCCATTTGTTGTCACCCGCTACACATCTCACCTTTCTTCTTTCATGTGGATTGACAATTCAATTTTCAATATAATAGCTCAAGTCAATCCATTTGCAAGTACCTATAAGAAGAAAGATGAAATGGTCCCCAATCATGTTTTTGGGTCCGGAGGGGTTAGTTTAGCAACCTAAGTCCTATTGCTCTTGGGTGCTTTCCTAAAAGGACAACAAGTAGAATAATGACCAATTTCATTGCAATAGTTGCATGTGCCCATAGTCTTGGAACTAAAGGATCCTCCATGGAATATTCGAGGTCCTTTATCTTTGTTGTTCCCTTGACTACTATCATACCCTAAACCATGTCTACCAATTTGTTTAGTAGTATGGTGTAGGATGTCATTAAGACTCTTTTTACCAACTAAGAATCTTTGCAAAGAAGATCTCAAGCTATCATTATCATGCATAAGAGAAGTAATAGTAGAAGACAAATGATTTATATTATCTCTAGCATGTAAGAGATCATTTTCTAAGCAAAGAACTTTAGTTAAATGAGAATCTCTATCAATATGAAGAGCAGCAACATCATTCTCTCTACTAGTAGAACTAGAACAAGATTCAAGCACTTTGATTTTAGCAAGCAAGGAGGCATTTTCTATTTCTAATTCTTGCAAAACAAAATCTTTGTCCTTGTTTTCAGATTTAAGAACATCAATATCATGCATCAGAGAATCAACAATTGAAGTATGCTCTTCATTAGAACTAGGCATGAGAGGTTGAGCTTCTAGAAATCTAATTTTATCAAGCAAACTAGAATTTTCAAGTTTAAGAGAGTCTACTTGGCTAAGACAATCATTTTTATCATCAAGCAAGTAAGAATTAGCATGTTCAAGATCATATAGTTCTACATGCAAATTATCAACAATTTTAGCAAGCTTTTTCTTTTTCCTTTTTAAAGACTTAAGAGAGGCACAAATATCATGAATAATAGCAATCAAAGATTATTTATCTAAAGAGTTTATATTTACCTCACTTGAGTCTTCACTTGTTGATGCTATAAGAGCAAAATGGCATTCTCCTTCATCACTAGAGCTTGATCTTGATCCTTCACTTGAATCTTCACTTGAGCTTGAGTTGGAGGAGCCAGTTAAGCTTGAGTGCCATTTCTCCTTCTTCTTGTGAAGATGGGTCTTTTTGCCTTGTGGGAAATATTCCTTGTAGTGACCCTTCTTTCCACATGTGAAGCACCGGATGGAGGAGGACTTGCCTTTGTAGAATTTACCCTTGGAGTACATGACATCTTCTTTAGCTTGAGAGGATGGAGAGACTTGTTCCATGATAGCTTCAATTTGAGCCTTCATTTCAACCTTCTTCATTCTCTTTAGCTCTTTCTTCTCTTGTCTTTCTACTTCCTCCCTCTTGTCAAGTGTGGCTTCATGTGCTTGTAAATTTCCAATGAGCTCTTCAATAGGAATATCCTTAAGAGACCTTGCTTCTTCAATAAAAGTCACCTTGGGTTCCCACCTCTTGGGGAGAGTTCTAAGGGTCTTTGAGTTGATCTCTCCACTAGAAATAGGATGTCCTAGAATAGAAAAACCATTCAAGATGGTGTTGAGCCTTGAGTACATGTTGGCTATGCTCTCCTCCTTTCCCATCTTGAAGTTCTAGAACAGCCCTTTGAGCATGTATACTTTTCTTTCCTTCATTGATATGTCCCTTCATAAGTGATGCAAAGCTTTCTCCATACCTCATAGGTTGTTTCACATGAAGAAATCCGGTTGAACTCGGTGGGGGTCATGGAGGCATAGAGGATGTGCATGGCTCTAGCATTCAAGGTTGCTTTCTTCAAGGTAGCTTCATCCCATTCTTCAATCCTTGTCTTTGGTAGCATGTATGGGCTGTTCACCATTTGCCACATCTCAATACTTGATCCTTGGATGTAGAATTGAAGCCTTCTTCTCTAATAGAGGAAATTGCTCCCATCAAAGATTGGAAGGTTGGTCGAGTATCTCCCTCCTAGGTAGTCACCCATCTTCTCCTACTTGTTGAAGTATGTTTGCAGAAGACCCGCTCTGATACCAATGGTTGGATCCTAGATGGGTGATTAGATGCTCTAGAGGGGGGAGAATAGAGATGAAAGCACTTAAACAAAATTCATTAAACCTTCAATATATATGACAAGAAAAGGTTGCTAAATAGGTAATTTGAGTGCAACTAAAACATACATAACAAGGGAGAGAGAGATTGAACATGCACCAATTAGACAAGCTATTTAGAGTGGTTCCACACTTCAAACTAGAAGTGTGTCAGTCCACTTACCTAGAGAGGTCAACCTCTAGGATTTCCTAACCATTGCATTCTTATATTCATTTATAAGACTTACAATACATGAACAAACAAAGGACTTACCTATCCAATACAAAGAGTCTTCAATCTTACCAAGGACTTACCCGCTTTGCAAGAGTCTTCGGCCTTCTCCAAGGACTTACCCACCCTTGCACAAGTCTTCAGCCTTGTAGGGATTACCCACTCTTCTTGGATCTTCTGCCTTTGACTTCACCTTCATTCAGAGAAGCTTCCACCAAGGACTTACCTACTTGAGCAAGGAGTCTTCTGACTTCACCAAGGGCTTATCCACTCTAGCTCCAAGTCTTCAGCCTTGATCTCCACCAAGGGACTCCTTCCCTTGTTCTTCTTCACCTATCTTGGACAAGAGAGAGAACCTTCATCTTCATGATTGCAAATGAGAGAAAGGGAGGTGGTAGAAGTGAGAGCCTTACAAGATATACATATTGGACTATCTCTCTTATAGATTTCCTACTCACTCTAATGGATGTGGCAAGTGATTAAGCTTAGAGAGAGAGAGGACGTTGTAGGAAGCACTCAACTATAGAATAGGAACATCACATAGAGTTTTGCAATGAATGCTCAACCTTGGAATGAAGCCCAAGGGGTCCTATTTATAGCTGGGGATGCCTCTAAGCCTTTGGGAACACTTAAGAATGAAAACTAGCCATTTTGTGGCTTGCAACGGATATATTTTCACTTGTTGCAACTCCACAATGGCTAGAAGCACTTTTCTGCACTTTTCCGTACAGTGCAATCAGTCGAGTTTCTATAAGGGTAACTCGACCGATCAAGTAAACGACAAGGCCGATACTCAAATGATCGGTCGAGTTTGTCTTGAAAAAACTCTTCCGACCATTAGGAATCGAGATGGTTAGTTACTTGATCGGTTGAGTTCTGTGTAAACACAACTCGACCGATGCAATCTCCAGAAAATTGATCAAGGATGATCGGTCGAGTTTTCAGGCTGGGAAACTCGACCGACAAAGTGCCTGTAATCAATTTTCAAAGTTGCATCTAAAGTGCTCTAATATTCGATCTAAGTGCTCCTGATACTTTTCTAATCTTAATTACAAGTCATACAATTATTACAAGTGATTTACAACATGATTCTAATGGATATACATCATATTACAAAAACATGCACTTGTATGACTTTGACTTGTCTTTTCTCCAATTTGAGATGCGTAAGTTAGGGCATTTGGAGTGTGTCTATACCTAATCTGAAATCACTCAAGTAGAGACATTAGACACCAATATGTGGAATGGTTAGTCATCATCAAAACACGGGTTTAGTCAATTTAGACGTGAGTCAACATTGACCTAATTGACCTTGAGTCAACAAGGATGAATGTATTAAAGTTCATAATAAAGGTATACATTCCATGCTCTCAATTATGTCATGTAACCTCATTCCTTAATCAAGCTCATCATTTCCAACATTTCTCTTTGTTTCAACTAAGTTTCTTATCCTAGTGTAATGATTTACATGTTCATCTAATTCTCTTTACTTTAACTCTTCTGAAGATTCTTCACTTCTATGTACTTATTGTATACTTAACTCTTTTCTTCTATTTTCCCTTTGCTTTGGAGTACATAAAAGCATTGTATTCGATTATATGATCCATTCCTCATGATTGATTCTTACTATCTTGGCCGTTACATACTTTTCTCATATCTTTCGATATTTCATATCCAAAGTTCATATAATACTAATCATTAAACTTAACCTGAACCTTATGTTGTGTTCCTTTATTCCTGATTAAGGGACTCTCATATGAGGCCCCAAAGTTGGATCTAAGATATCAATTCCAATTGATTCTTAGCTATTCTAATATTTCCCATATGTTTCTATATCTTAGTGTACGAACATTCTCACTATGATATGGGTCTAATTTATCCATAGTCTATTCTTATTATATTGTTAACATGAGTCATTAGATCTTAGTAACACATCTTGCCAGTCGGACCAGGCCGAACCTGCAGTCCTGAAGCCAAGAGCTACTCAGGATTAACCAACTCTTATTAATCTCAAACATGTGGAAAGAATATCCACTTAGGGCAAACTCATTTAAACATAACTTCTGGTCTACTTGATACAAAGAATACAAATAATAATTGAATCACTTCGTTGTACACAACAATATAAAAGAATCACATATATTCTACAAACTAATTATCTGAATTCATACATATAAGAGTATTTCTATTGATCTCCAATCAAATAATCAATATAAAGCAAGAGTTGTATCACATTCTATGTTTAATATCTTACTCCTTCATTACTTTCTGATCTCCTAACCCTAAGATTTCTAGGGTTTTTCTCTAGCCCATCCTTCCTCTGCATACCTGGACAGGGCATCCAGAGAAGACTAGACAGAGTAGCTTGATACCGGTCAATCTAAGTATTCAGATACCAGGCCAGGGTATCTAAATACCCAGACTTCGCAAAGCTATAGACACATTACCTCCTATCTGCCACACTTATAACTTTAACTTTCTATCCTAATGGTCCCTGACGACTCAGCCTAAGCTCTGATACCAAAAATATTGTCACACCCGCATCCCAAGATTACCACTAATCATGAGATGTGGGAATGAGTTTGAGGATTATGCTTTATATGAAGTTCACTCCTGATTATTATTATTTTTCTTTTTATTCAAACTCTGTATTTTCTCGCATCCAATCACATAAACAAACTTTACAGGAGAATTAAACTTTGATCACTCTAATATGATCTCAATATTATTGATACCCAGCCATACATTCATTCTATTTCTCACACATCCATGTACATATGACATGATAAACAAATACATTATCTCTTATTAAGTAAACAAAGATACAAAACATCATTTACAACTCTCTCACATCTATACAAGGACCTAAAGTGACAGGGACCGACCAAACTTAACTAATCTCATACTTAACTCATATGTTAGATCTACTCTAATGCTTTGACCTTCTTCAAGTCCACATGTTTTCCCTAAAAATTGTGAGTAGAGGGGTAAGCCTACTCGCTCAGTGAATGAGTACTTCAAAGAAATAGTTTAAAGCACTTATATAATTACAGATATATTGTCGAGCAACTGATATCAATTATAACAACAACAATCTTTAAAGAGTCTTGTCATTGACAATCATAAATATGGTAGGATACTCTAGATATATACAAGAGTGAATCAATATATGAACATGCTTGATTAATCTCAAAGAGAGCTAATAACTCAAAAACAACAAAGAATAATTGAATAACTGTGCACACTTGTTTAACCTCTCATTCATCTTATTATGCCCTGAACCCACATGGGGTGTACCACAACATGTGAAAGAATCACAACAAGCTACGATCTCACTATACAAGGCTTAGAAGCATGCCTAGGTTCCTAAGCCTATCTCTTGAGTAAGACCTCGCCTACAGTGGGCCTCAGCACGTCTACCTCTCTTCGGCTAATAAGAGTGGCCAGATATCTCAGACTCCTCCTCTCAACCTAGGTACTCAAGCAGTGAGTCAAAGCCCTCAGGCTTATTGTGTATCAGTGGACCAACTAACCACTAATCTCTCAACAAGTAACACAGGTACCACCGGTATCCCCGGTTGGTGTTGGGTACCACACAATTTTAAGGAGTCTGTCCAACTGGTCAAGACCGACGCACCCTACTGGTGCGCTCCGGCTTACCTCGATCTGGACTACCTCAAGTCAGGAAATTGTTCCCTCGTCACAGTGCAGGCCTCATCCTGTGTGGATTCTATAGTGTTCAGGGCATCTACATGTCTAATTCACTCTTTAAATTCATAATTCAATCATCACATCAACATATCTTTGTTCAGTTTTGTAAACCATTCATTTCATAACAATCTGATAATACTTACCACAACTATACTATTAAGCATCACCACATCTCAAACTGAGAAACATTGATATCACAATACTTGTTTCACTAAACACCCTATCATTAGGGGTTCATTTACCTCATTCACATATCACACAACTCACATAAGGATTGTATACATCGCACATCAAGAATAAATAGAATCAAGATGCTTAATTGCAAACCTCCAACTTTCCATTCATTTAGGGTTTCACCCTCATTACTGATATATCAAACAGACATTGATATCATCGAATGAAATCCAAGATTTTATCTGACATATATGTAATACGCATACAAATAAAACAATCATTCGTAACCAAGGAGATTCAACTAGGCAAACTTCTTTATTCAATTATATACAACAATTTTAGTCATAGCCAAAAATCTTAGATTTCAGTATATTCATGTAACCTCTACAATTACTTTAAAATTTCTCATTTAGATGGATTGCAATCATTTCTAATGTAATTTCATAATCTGAAATTCATCACAACAGATAACTAATCCATTTCACATCAACTTGCAAAAGCTAGATCAAATAGACCATTTAGGATTGTACTTGCATACCAATCAATTGAAAATTATTAATGATTTAACTGATTTTCGTGCAGTCTACTATTTAAAGGATGTACCCACTCACCCTAAGGTGTGAAAACACCTTACAAAACGTAGCCCATTGTTGAAGATCTCGAATCCATATCAAGATCCTAGAAAAATCCGTGATTTCTTTTTCCTTTCAACCCTAAACGGGGCCTTCTATAGGTAGACGCCGAGATTAGAGGTTAAACCAAACCTCCAAATTGCTGGATCAAGGGTTTCAATCAAGGGGAAGTGAAGAAAAGAAGGAATCCACGGTTAAAACTACTTACCAAGTCGAATTGATAGAAACCATTTTTGATTTCTACTGTTCTTCACGTTCTTCTCCAAAAATTGCCCCAAAAATTACCCTCCAAGTCACCCCTCAAAGAGCAAGATGTCTGGGATGATAGAGGATTGAATCTCAGTTCCAACGCACTTCGTTTGGTTAAAAACAGATAAGTATTGCTCGTAATATGATCATTTTACGATTTGTTGTCTTGGATGGCGTCCGTTGCGGTCGCGGTGTTGACGCAGCATCATGATCGCGGTGTAGACCGAGGGTCACGGTGTCGATGCAGCATCGCGTTCGTGGTGTAGAGCGCGGGTCGCGGTGTCGACGCAGCGTCGGTCGCGGTCCTCAATACATGCTTACTAAAAAGGGTATAACTCTCTCATTTTAACTCTGATTTAGTTCATTCTTTTTTTATTAGATTTGTATTTGAATTCTATACAATCCTACACTATTATTTTGATAATATTATCAAATGAAAAATTAATTATTAATTATTTCCTCCAATGTCATTAACTCTTTTCTTGCACACATGTATGGGTTAATGTTATATTAACTCCAACTTAGATCTTTATAGTATGCTTAAGTGATGATTACGAGTTTCCCAAACAAGAATTTAAGGTTACCAAAGTTAATATAAATCACAACATAGAATATTACTAACAAAAGTATGCTAAGCATTTAGATTATCTTAAATCTCTAGGATTACCAGCAAAGTTAGGAATGAATTGTAATAGGAAGATTCCATTTCAGAGATGCTTGCTTCAATGTATAAATTGTCCCTTACATCTCAGCTACAATGGCAAGCATGATCCTGACAATGAATTTAACTATGATTATTGGTAAAGATATTTCAGCATGTTCAACACCTTTAACTTGTTTAAAACCTCTACAACCAATCGACCTTCCATGTTGATCTTCTTCTTGAAGACCCACTTGCACCCTTTGGGTTTTACCCATCTAGATGGATCCATGAAGGTCCTTACCTTGTTGGTTACATGGAGTCCATCTTAGATCTCATGGCCTCAAGATGTTTCATAGATCCTAGACCCTCTATAACTTTTAGGTAGGATGTTGGATCACCGTCTGTGACCAACTCATCGCCTTCTTATGTCGCAAGATATACTAAATTTTCAAGCTCAAGGACTATCCTACTAAATATATGAGGTTTATGTGGTACATGAGGAACTAGAAATTTTATAATAGTTTGTGATTCTCCTTCTTCATGTTGTACCTCTATAGGTTCAATGTTTTCTTTTTGGTCTCAAACTTTGTGAGTTCAACTTTTCTCCCATTGATTCCTTTGGAGATGAATTCCTCTTTTAGGAATACAATTGCCCTGCCAAGAAACACTTTTTTGTTGGATGAAATATAGTAGTAGTGTCCTTTGGTTTACCTAGGATATCCAACAAAATAACATTTATTTTCTTTGTGACCAAGCTTTTCAAGAAATGATTTTCTCTCATAAGCTTTACATCCTCAAATATTTATAAAAGATATGTTGGGAGACTTCCCAATCCATATCTCATATGGTGTCATTTTAACCATTTTAGATGGTAAGTAGTTTATTGTGAAGCATGTTCCCAAAAGGAAGTTTGCACAATTATATTTATTAAAGATAGTAACAAGGTATGATTCCTTGTTTCTAATACAGCATCATGTTTTAGGTGGAGTCCATTGTGATACAATATCATGGTATCGCAGAAGGTCTTCAAACCCTTGGTTCAAGTATTCTCCACGTCATTGTTTCAAAGTGTTTTTATACTTTTACAAAGTTGGTTATGTACTTCATTTATGAACTACTTGAACTTTTCATGGGATTCAGATTTATATCCCCTTAAATACACATAACCATATCTACTGAGATCATCAGTAAATGCGATGATGTATTGGTAACCACCTCTAGCATTTGTTCTAAAATATCCACATACATCACTATGTATGAGTCCTAATAGACCACTCACTCTCTCATTGCTTCTAGTAAAAGGAGATTATGTCATCTTCCCAACAAACAAGACTCGCATGCCTATGTTGGTTAAAAACCAAAAGAATCTAGATAATCATCTTTATAGATTCTAGAAATATGAATGTTATTTATGTGCCTTATATGACAATGCCTTAGGTATGTTTTATTTATTCATCGAGCCTTTCAGTATTTATGTTATACATAACTAATAAGTGTAAACTATGATATATTGAAAAACTGACATAAAATATCTTATCTTTAAAATAGAACACCAAGCATTCATTATTTGAATTCATTCTTGTCCAAACAATATACATGTATGATGTTTATATTAATAGGAGGTACATAGAGGTAACCACTACTTCTGTTACATGCCCACTTGGGTAAGATAAATAACAAGTTCCAACTATAATGGCAACAAGTCTTGCTCCACACAATATTACCTTGTCTTTCTTTCTTCTTCTCAGATCCTGAAGTGGCGATCTCTATCTCTTGCTTCTTCTTCATGAGTTCCTCTAGTAAAAGAGGACAATTCCTTTTCCAGTGTCCAAGATGGTGATAGTGGTGGTAGTTCCCTTCCTTATTCACTCCTCCCTTTTCTTTAAGTGCAGAAGACTTGGGGTTTCTGTCTAGCTTTAGAACTATTCTTGGTCTTGCCTTTTCCCTTAGACTTCCCTTTTACTCTGTTGATCATCATCACAAATTTAGGATTTTCTTTCCTCATTTGTGCTTCAATAGTTCTCAACATGCCAAGCATTTCTGACAATGTCTTATCAAAATTGTTCATGTTGTAGTTCATAAACAATTGGCTATATGATTCCGGCATTGAATGTAGAATGACATTCTCGACCAACTCTTGACCTAAGAGAAATTCTAGTCTCTCTAGGTTATCCATGTACCCAATCGACTTGAGCACATGGGGCCCCACTGGATTTCTCTCTACCATATTGCATTTGAACAAAGCCTTTGAGATATCATATCTCTCTTCATTTTCCTGATCCTAAAACATGTTCAAGAGATGTGTTACCATCTCAATGACTTCCATGTTTCCATGTTGTCTCTGTAACTCATATTTCACTGAGCATAACATCAAGCACTTGATATCCATATCATCTTTGAAATTCTTCTTGCAAATATCCCTTTCAGCCTTAGGTGTGGTGGGAGAGGGTTCATCTAGGTCTATGTCTATATGACATAGAGCTTACACTCTTGAGTGAGAAAGATTCTCAACATCCTAAATCAAACGTGGAATTTATTCCCATTCAGTTTGATCTTCTCAAGGACCAATCTCAACAAAGGCATGTTAGTGTTTGCCATTTGTTTCTATAACGTAATTTGCAATTATCAAATATTTACAATATTTATTAGGATTTATTTAATTATCGTGCCCACTATTTTTTTCAAATTGATGGCCCTCACGATCAATTTGGAAGATTACAACAAACAATCTCCTAGTGAGCCAAGTCCAAGATAATTAAGTCATTACCCATCGAACATCGGTGTTCACAACTAATTATTAAGGTATGTAACATTTGTGAATCACATCTCCTGCAATTCTTTGATAGATGGTATGCACAACTCCTTATCAAAGTCCATATGTATGCTTCTAGACACTTAATCTTATTAAGGCCGCCTAGTTAAGCCCGACCGAAAAGCCAACATGATAGTAATGCACCTTGCTAAGGTAGACCTAACCACCATCACACTTCTACAATATAGATGGTGCACCACTCTAGGGTGTGCCCACGCTTGGTCGATCAAGCTTTTTTTTATTTGTGTCACTTGTGGAAAGCATCTTAGACTTAATAAATATTGATGGATTTTATATATAAATACATATACATATTCAATCACCATATTATTGGGATATGTATCATATGCATACTATATCCACAAATGAAACATGCAATCACAAAGAAAAGATAGTCCATACTAATGCAATTCTTTAGACCCACAAAGAATTGCTACCCACCTAAGGTCAAAGATCACATGTAACAACCTATGAAGAAAAGATGTCCTAGAAAAAGTCAGTCATTTGATTAGACTCTTCCAGTCGATCAATTTGCCCACTTATCAATCAATTGATCTCCATCGATGGTTGACTAGCTTCTGGCTCAAGTGACCATCTGGAATCATCCATTTGGTCAATTGGTCATCCACTCAATCCATTGGCTCCTCTAGTGTGCAATTTCTTTGGTCTTCCAGTCGATCGACTTGTTTGGTGCAAAATGTTTATTCTTTCACTTCAACAAAATTAAAGCTAATATTATCTATTTATTACATTGTAAGAGGTGAAACCTCAAGTTACATTCAAGGGAAGTATAGGGAGGAAAGCATTATTTACATATGGATAAAGAGAGAGAGAGGCTTGGTATGAAAACAAAATTTAAATGATAGGAACTAACCGTTTAAGAAATCACACATATCCAAACAGTTATTGGCCATAACCACACATACATCCACATCAAAATAATTTTAGGGCAGAGAGTATGAGTTGCATATATATATATATATATATCATACATATAATTCACGTGTGATAACTCCTTTGATTGATGAAACTAAAGATGGATGAAATGATAAAGTTGAATAGTGTGCAACGACACTAGAATCAAATGGATGGATGGTTAGCAAGAGCAAAACTAAGTATATGCATTACAATTTCAGACAAAGCTGTAGTGTGAATGATGGAGCCAAGCTGGATGAAGTAGATATACCAAAATGTGATAAATTTCGTACTTGGTTCTATTATTCAAATAGATGGGGATGTCCAAAATGATGTTTGTCATAGAATCACTATAGGATGGTTGAAACAGAGGAGTGAAACTGGAGTATTATGTGATAGGAAGATCCCTCTTAGGTAAAAAAGTAAAAACAACTACACAACTGGCCATGCTTTTTTGGGAGTGAATGTTGGGCGGTGAAGAAACAATATCTTAAAAAGATGAACATGGCTGAAGTACATATGCTAACATGGATGGACGGGAAGACAAGAAAAGATCACTTGAGAAATGAATATATCAGGAATCAAGTGAGGGTAGCGAGCATTGAGGACAAGTTGTGTGAGGGCTGACTCAGATGGTACGGACATATGCAACGCAGACTGAGTAATGCACCTATACAAAGCAATGTTATTGAGTCAAGCATAATAAATAGAAGAAGAGAGAGACCTAAATTAACATGGTATGAGCTTATAAAGAGAGATTTTGAATCTCTACATCGCAACCAGAATATGGCCCATGAAGAGCTAAATGGAAACTAAGGATCCATGTAGCCGACCCCAACATAGTTGGGACTGAGGCTTCGATGATGATGAAAATCTACATGACATTTTATATAATATTTGGTAATTTATCATATATACACATCAATTATTTGAAATATTTGCATCACAAGAAAAAAATGATAAAAGTGAAACTGATCGTATCAATTAAATCACAAAATATAGTAGATAGTCATGACTCTAATACTACTGTAGGGAAATATGGCGACGTATATGTCAGTGGAAACAAAAAAAAAGTTTCTTTCTATATTCCCCATAACTAGTGGATTGCGTCAATAACTATGAAATGGGAAGGAAGGGTGCAACACATATACCTGGTCCTGGAGCAAGTCCAGCGGAAAACCTTGCAAAACTTCTTAAGCAACAAACAGACAGTTGTCAGTGGCAGACTCATGGTTTATTACCATGGACATTGGTTGACAACATCCTCCTAGCATGATGGCAACAACCTCCACACCTCTACCTAGACCTTGTAGACTACTAGGAACTCCACATCATTCTTCCAAAACCAACAAGAAGGATTTGTCCCTTCGTGTTGCCAAGGTGATAATGTTAACTTTTCCCCCCTTTAGATATCTTTCCCTTTTATGGGTAATATGTCTCTTTCTCTCACATTACCACAATGTTGAGATGAGGAGTCTTGTCATACAAGAGTGTTAAGATCCTTGGCAACTCCACTTTTATAGGAGTGTACGGGATAGGGTTTCCACAAACCCAGTGACATTATGGAATGGATTTCATGAATTAATATCTATTGCGGATCACCAGTCGGTCAACTGGACTCCTAGTAGGTCGACTGACATGCTAGTCGGCCTTCTGGACACTCCAGATGGTGAATTGGCTATTTTTCCTATTTGTAAATGTACTGGATTTTAATACGACTATTAATCCAGGTCATGACATCATCATAAATTCCTTGATCCAATCCTACTGATCACCCATTCGATCAGCAAGACTTTCTAGTTGATCGACTGGCATTCCCAGTCAGTCGCTAGGACACTCCAATCTACCAACTGATAGCTAGTGTTGTTTAAGTTGGTTACATAAATACTTTAGTAATCACATTAAACCGTATCCATGATTAAACTCTTATTCTAAGTGCATCATATGTGTGTGACACTATAGGTCCCAAATTACATTGGTAGTGAATGTCAACAACTAGATTATGACATCACAAGCAATGAGCGTTATCTAGCAACACAACATTGCTACCCAAGTAATTCAAAAGTTGGAGAACAACTTCAACCTACATTCATGTTTAGTGTTATAATGATCTATAGTTCCTTTGTCTTTGATATCTAGATGGAACTTGAGTTATGAAATCATCATCCTCTTAATATTCAATCCATGTTACTTAAACTAGAGCAGAATGTATGAGATGCTTGTGAGCTCAAATATCACATATTGAGTCATACGAGTATGGTCATACCTCTCAGTCTTTCTTATCAAGTGGATGGATATCAAATCATGTAGGAGGGACAAATCCCACTTACATCACACATAGTCAATCTCCATGTGTCACAACATACCATAGAACCCCCTTTATGGCAGCCTTTATTCCAGGTCACATTGGATGGTGTCAAAGTTCATGCAACGACATGTGATGAGTGTAATGACTTCAGGTTTAAGAACCGCAATCACCACTATTACTTTAAGAGCTAATTTTGACTACCATTCAATGGTTTTCATGTATCACTCTAAAGGCAGGTATGTCTGGTACATTGTTCATTAGCAAGTAACTATGTGTTTGACTTGATATCTTATATCATGATTAATGAGACTGTGTCATTAGTCAACACATGTTCTTGTCTTATGTATTATTGTCATCTATTCTTCTTCCACAGTAATATCTGATTAGGGACATAACAAGAATGTATGTACTCTTATCCCACATATGATCTCCTTTTTCAGGTCCTTAACCTGAAGAGATATTTCATCGATTAACATCATTCTTTAGACATCTACCATGTTTTTAATATAATATCATGATTGAGACAAACATTATAAACATAACTACCATTACTTTTATCAAATAAAGTATATGATTTCGTATCACAACCATCATATGATTGGCTCTCTGGGCATAAATACCAACACTTACTACCTCACATATTCCTTTCTATGTAGTGCTACAACTTCATGCTACCAAACTATCTATAGAGCCTCCTAACTACCTCATGTATCCATTTTTATACAATGCAAAAACTATATAACACCACACCATTTCTAGGGCCTCCTTACTAACTCAGATATCTATTTTTCCATACTACTACAACTCTATTCCACTATGCCATTTCTTGGGAGTCCACCATACTGTATTACACATCCATTTCTCTACACTACTAGAACTTTGTACCATCATGTCATCTCTAGGGCCTCCTTCTGACTTCATCACACATCCATTTCTATATTATACTTCAATTTTATACCACTACACCATCTCTAGGCCCTCCTCCTTACTGCCTCATGTATTCATTTCTCTACGTGCTACAACTGCATGCCATCGCACCATCTCTAGTACCTTCTTATTACTTCATGTATCAATTTTTATACACTAAATTTCTCTCATCTCTCTAGTTTTCAATTTTTATTTATTATGTATACATCGCTTAGATTAAAATATAGTTATTCCATTGAGATTTAAATATAATTGGTCAAAGCCCATAGTCTCTATTTTATCACATGTTGCCAAAGTGGCTTGGTGTGAATTGGAATGAGGTGTACTTCATATGTTTGAATCCAATTGAAAGAAGATTTGACTTGGGTTCTACCCAAAAATACCTAGATCCACGAAATTGGTCACCATTTAGGGATTCTATTCAAGGTGAGGCAAGCAAACATCTTGTAGGAAATTCTAGGTCAGAACATTAACTAACATGATTTTCTCAATATATTATATTTGCATTGAAGCAATATGATAACAAGAGTAATATAAAATACTCAATGCCCTCTTGTGATGGAGTATCTTAAGACTAAAATGAAATACTCGATGTCGTAGTTGTCGTGCATCATCTTTAGTCATCAATACCTTATTGTTTGGGCTAGAGTTTTGTCAATCACCTTCTTAGGTAGACTTGATTTAGGTAGATATTAAACATATCTTAAAGTATCCACTTTTCCACCAGGACACCCCACAATTTGGTTTGATACTCACATGAACTAGCATTACCACAAGGAAAATATTATTTTTTTATATTTCTAGCATCCGTTTTCCAAATAAAATGCTATTCTTAATTATTCATCTAGAGTTGTAATATTTTTTTGTTTGATGACTATAATCATGCCTTATGCTAATATGTCCGTCTATTTATGGAATACAATTCAAGAAAATTGTGCAAATACAATACATGAAAATTGTGCTTATGCGCGCGCTATACATATGGATGAGTGAGACTGAATATAGTTAGAAAGAATTATTGAATAAATTTCTATAATATGGTAATTTATTAAAAGTTGTATCTATAACTATTTGATATTGACTAAAAAATAATTAAAATACCTAGGATGCTTTGTATATTTTCTTGAAACATGATGCAAGAAACATGATAGAGAAAGAAAATGGCATCACGAGCACCAGGGAATGCCAATATAAGCACCTAGCCTAATTTTCTTGAATGCAGTTATAATAGTTGTTTTTGCATGTTTATTGGTCAATGGATGAAACACTTGTATCTTATTTTTGTTATAGATGGATACTATTATGTGGCATAGAGATTTTACCTAAGCATTCTTCTTCAAATATGATATCTATTTATAAAAATGCCTTGGTTTGAAAATAAGGTTTTGGATATTCTCATATTCACTATATTATAGATCTATTGGTGAGCTACAAATTCTAAAATCTTGAAATCTTTTGTTCTTGAAGTTGAAGTTTATGTTCCGATGCATATCTTTTCTTTTTTATAATTGTACATTGTTTGACAAATTGACATGTTCAAATGTATTAGCTAGTTTACTAATCTTATAAAATAGTTTAGCCTACCTTTAAAATGGTAGTCTAATGTCTATATACATGTCTAGTTCAAGCTGAAAAGTTTTTCTACGGATTCATTTCTTTTCTAACAATGAAATGGTAGTTAAAATGATTTCACTACCAAGCCAGAGACAACCAACAAATGATTACTATTTTCTTTTAGTCTATCGTAAACTGGTAGATAATTGTGTTTTATCTGCCAATTAGACAGTTGTGTATAATGCCAATGGTACTGGAGAAAAATTATATTCACGAATAATCACACCACATTCTAATGGTTATGATACAGACATAATTTTAAATTTTGAAAACTACCACCATGTGTTGTAGTTATATTTTAGAGAAAATAATCATGGATAAAAATTGTATTGTACTTTGTTTATTTAAAATATATATCATTATATGTAGCATATTGTTCTAATCATATAATCTATTAGTGTTCCCATACAAATTATTGGATCTCTATTTTTTAATTGCATTTAATGTATAGACAAGTAGAAACTTTTTTTTGTAATTAGTTGTATTCTTTGTACAACTACTAAACACACATGTGTCCCTAGCGCATGAATATACTATCATTCATATTTTACATTTATATATATATTTCATTTCATACATATACATATTTGTATAAATTTACAACGTCATATGTATAATGGTAGTAGATAATTATTGTCATTGGCAGAATCATTTGATGTATACCATGAGATATTACTGACTTGTTTCATGCCAATTTCAAATATAAATGTGAAACAATCAGAAATGGGAGATATTTGATTAAGGTGATAAATTTGTTTATTATTATAAGTAAAATATTATACGTTGGCTGATAGTTGTAATTATTAGTAGAGATCGATAAAATCAAATTAACAAAAATAAAAAAGGTGATAAGAAAATAGAATGCTAGTTATTTTTCTCCATAATGTATTCAAATATTTTACCACCCTCTAACACCAATACTTTTGATTTTCTCTCTTTCTCTCTCTCAGAAAGTATATCATTACACTTAATTGTAAATAAAAATTTATTTTTCTCTCATTACAAATATATATAGAGGAAAAAGCAAAACTTACATACTTGAAACGATGATGACGTCTTAATAAGGGAGACATACTAGAGGAACCATTTTAAATATAATAGTGTCACTTGGAAAAGGAGAATGTGTATTAATGAGTGGGGGACTTCATACATTTTAAATAAGGGTGATGTTTGAACTTTGAACAACAACATATATGTGTAACGAGAAACGATTATATTTATTTTTGAAAAGAGATTATATTTATGTCTATTGTTTTTAAAAATAAAATAAAATGCAAGTTCTCATGAATCAAGAAATTCGTATTTTTTATGACTATGAACATGTTATTGTTAATTCATATTTATATGTTGTGATTTTATTTATTGTGTAAAATTTCTTCACAAGTTTTATGTATAATGCTGATAAGAATAATAAATATTTTGTTTTTGATATTGTGCGGTGTGGTGCAGTGCGGTTAACCGCTATTTTTTGATGATGCGGATATGATTTCTCATATCAAACATCATAGTGGATATGGTGCGGACATATTTTTTTAACTTTAATCATGGTGTGGTTATATTTTTGGCATAAACGGCATATTTACACCATTGCCATCCCTAATGATGTGTACTTCTGTAGTGACCCCTCCTTTTCATCTAACTTTTGTTATCCATTCTGTGTCCCTACGAGAGCTTAGGGAAAATATACACTAAAAATAGCTAATCCCCTTGGAGTTTTTCCTTTTTTGGTATTTTTTCCGTGTCCTTACGAGAGCTTAGTGAAAATATACAGTATTGACAATAAACAATGATGCCCACGACCAAGAGGATACTCACATATGTCAACTTAGTTATCAAAGAAATATTGTACTAAAAAAACCCTCCTTTTCATCCAAACTTTAGCTATTCCTTCTCTGCTCCTACAAGATTCTTTTGTGGTATTTCTTCCTACTATTCCTTCAAAACAAACTTTTATACAACTGTTGGTCTTACTTTGAGTGCATGTGATCTCTAAGCGCTTTATCTAACATGCAATATATTCGGGCATATAAGAACACTCTAGCATCTTCCTATGGTGGTGATTTCCCTTGGTATAAGAACAACCCTTGGCTCCGATTGGTTCGCTGTAACTCAAATTCTCAGGGAACTCATTTTCCAGGAACTTAAGTTCAGTTCCGGGAAAATGAGTTCAGGTGATTTGTTCAGTTTTTGTGTTTTTTAGGAAAATAACTTCCAAGTGATTGGTTTGTCGTAAAAGTAACTAGATGCGTAACTACAACACAATGAAACCAACTTACTAACAAAATAATGAAATCTTGAGTATGAAACAAAACTTTAGTTCAAGCAAACTAACCACAATTTTGAAAATATAAGGTGTTCAATGGAAAGTGGAGTAGATTTAATAAACATAGAGTTCAAAGTTGACGGTAACAAAATAACTAGGAAACGTCAATGCCCCAAAAAATATGTAGATGAGTCATTGTAATCCGCATTGCCAATATTCTGCCTCTTCAAAATAAATTTGCGAAGCCAAGTCATTTTCCTATTAGGATTCAAACTCATGAAGACTTTTGCATCAACCTGGCATCCACATAGATGTGTTAGAGCATCTATAATATCATCATCATCAAATTCTCCAGATTTATTCAACTTGTCTAGTTCCTCTGATATGTTACTCGCAACCATATATGTTGGCTCTAGTCTAGGCTTTGAGAACACATCAACTAGCTTGTCAAGTTTGTTGTTGAATTGTTCAACCATATCTTCTTCGGCTTCTCGAGCTCTTTTTCTAATCTTGTTCTTTGTCCTCGTGCTACTTGGAGGAGGGGGTGCCTTTGACAAGTCTATATTTGGTGATTCTAGGACTACATTACAATCATCAATTCGGATATCACCAATCGTATCATTCTCAATCAAGTCAATGGGTTCTGTTGAACTTTGTGTATTGGACATGTCACCTATAGGCTTCCGAATTGATTTAAAGAATTGACTTGTTGCCTTGTCATTGCCACAAACAATGTTCATCTCGTTGTATAATGGGATTGGCTTATTTATGTACTCCTCGGCTTTAGGATGTGCCTGTAACAAAAAAAATATTAATCAGTTTATAGTATATCAAGGCATTTTTTGCTAATAATATAAATACTCACTCGTCTGTATTCTCTAGCAACTTCTACATCCATATGTATTGTACAAGTGACATGGTCAAAATTGTTGATTCCACACTGACTCCTGGCCTTTTGAATTTCATCCCAATGCTTTTTTACTGTTCGTAAATGATTTTCAACAAAAGTAGCCTTGACAATATCACCTAAATTGAATTCCTTGTTCACTGCTTCTACTATTTTCTGAAATGCACTTGATTTGAATGTCTTATCCACTTTGTACCCCCCTTCCTCATCAAGGCTGGCAAGAAACTTAACAGCAAACTGACTCAAGTGTTTCTGCCATCTAAAATTCTGAGTTCCTTTTCTTGATGGTGCCGAGAGAGAGTGGTTTATAGTTGTATCCATCTTTTCAAATATAAATATCCACAAATCAGATTACTTGAAACTAACAAGTGACAAATCAAGATAATAAATTTGATTTGTAGAAAAAGGCTTGTATGACTAAAGCATAAAGATAAAATTACATGCCACATAAATACCAAATGAGAAAATAACGCAAATAGTTGCAAGTCATGTTCACATGACAATGGCACAATAATGGTTTTTACACCAATGGAAAACAAAGAAGTTTGTTTCAATGATTAATAAAACATGAAATGTTGAGAAAACATGGTCTTTGATTAACACTACATATGATTCATTCTCTCTTGGTACTCATTCCACATAAGTGTTGCAATGAATAATATGCCACATTACAAATATGAGGCCAAACTTAACGTCTTTTGATATGAAATTGCATGTATACTCATATTACTATCATTCAATGAAAAGGTAATGTACTAATCAAATGGGTTCTATAGGAAGAATAGTTAATAAGTTTGATTTCTATAATTTGGTTAGTATGTATAAGAGGATAAAGACGTGATTGGTTATAGACTAGGTACAAGAGATATCAGTCTTAAATAATAGATTATCAGCAATAATCAAACGGAACATATTGAGCAATCGTATCATGTATATCATTTCATACAATCTAGTCTACGCACAATGGTCAAACTTAAAATATATTTAAGATTTTGTGATTAGTGTGGCTTGGAAGCACTTTCCACGTCGTTGTTGTACGTTGCTGTTAATATGTTTAAAGATAACAGAATGAATCAAACAGAAAAGAAGATTGGGCATATAGGATTGCCGTCCCCAGATTTTAGATGAGATAGACGGTGACAACACCATCAGTATAAACTAGGAAAGCTGGCCGAGGAGATAATGAGAAGTTTGAGAAGATAACAAGAAGCCAATCTCTGATGCTCCGTAGGGAGGGATACCACGACGAGAGATACCACACAGGTCTGTTGTATGCGCCGTCAAGAGAAGACCAACAACATCGGGAAGTTGTTTTCCCCCTTTTTTCCTCGGAAGTCAGGAACTGAACCTATATATACCTAGGGAAGTCTAGAAAATTCCAGGAATTCCAGTTTCCATATTTACGGAAAACCAATCGCTAAAAAGATGTTCCGTAAATGGAGTTCTCTTATTTTTTAGTCCACTTACAGTGAACCAATCGGAGCTAGCAAAAACGTTTTTCATCCAATGTTCCAATTGTAACGAACAAGTCAGAGGCACATGACTGTAGCCGGTTGGTTCCGTAATTGTAACTTAATGGATGAGCAGCTAGCCCATTCTTTTCGTGACTAGGTCAGAAAAGCGGTGTTGCTTCAGGTTGGACCAGGTCGCTCATGCTCACAGTACTAGACTGCTTTTGTGGACATGTTTTCTTTTTACAAGTGGGTGCAAAACTAGGTTGATTGAATAGTTCATAGGCATCGGCCGTTGTTTAGGGCAGACTCACAAATCAGAACGTGCACATAGTTGGACATGTGAGGTATTATAACATCTAAACCTTTATCTTGGTTAGACATTAGAAGGCGAGTCACAATCAGCTGTCCTCCTTCCTTAAGGCCCGTAGGGAGAGATTGCAAGGATAGGGCAGACCGGGTATAATTTGGTGGAATATCATGGTTTTGGACGCTGACAGACCCAAAAGAAAGGTTTATTTCGTTGAGGTAAGCAATACAAAAAAGTCAATGTATGGTCCGCATCCTAGCTGCATCTTTACATAATCGAATATTAACAGTACACAGTTTATCATAAGCTGCCTGGATATGTCATGGGCCATTTTTTTCATAGATAGGGTGAAGGGAACGTTTTAATGGCTTTCAGGGAGGAAAAGGACCACGTAGCAGACTAGCAGATTAGGAAAATAAACTTATTGTAAACTGGTACAATAGGGTGAGGTGGCCCTCCTGCTGCTCCAACAGCGTATAATCCTGGGATGTTTGACATGAAGGTAAATCAAGGATGGAGCTGGTACTATAATATGTCAAAGGACCTGACTGAAAACTGTGATATGAGTCACAGGGTAAGCCTTTTAATTTGCCTTTACTATTGGTAGTGAAACGGTCTTTTGCCTTCAGTATCATTGCAAACAGTATTTTCAAGTAGAAGTGGTTAGATGAACTTTCCATGAGCCACCAACAATATTTTCTGGTAGTACGTTTGTATTACTTTATATGAGATGGGACTCCCTTAAAATTTACTCAAATATATAAGAACATCATTTTGTACGTTTTGAAATACTTGTGAATTGTCCTTATTTGATCTAAATACAAAACCACGATTGGGTAGCATTATGCAAATCTTATACTCGTCTTCTATACAAATGACTAGAAATCTAAAATTACACTCATTATCAATTGATTATTGAATTTTTCAACAACATCATTCACTATAAAAATTATAAACTCATAATATAATTGACACTACAAAACATTAGAATATGAACATGATTGAATCATGAAATTATGTTTAGTCGTTTACATAAAGTAAAACAAAGTTGTATCATTGTCTGTTGTTATTGACTTAACTACATAAAAATGTCACCATCAATGATATAATGATTCTTCCGTTACACACATGCACATACTCTTAACTCACAAATAAAATTATTTGGAGATAAATAGCATTTGTCGTACATGGCCCGCATGAATCCTCTTATGCTCAAAATTTTATCTCTCTTCCACTATTCTCGCACTCTACTTTTACATATAGATATCCAGAGGGATTCTACTAAACTGTTTCTCCTACAACGCTCTTGACTATCAAATTTTGGCAGGTAGAAAATGTTTAATAGGGACCACAATTTGTAGCATCCTTATGCAATCCACATCTTAAGCCAAAACCACGTCACAATCCACATTGTTGAAGGTTCATGATCTTTATTGATAATGAGATCTTCTTTGATTCAAAATCGTGTTTTTTTCTAGGTCTTGACTAGAAGGAAGAATGTCATATTCTGTGTTTTATCCTTCCTTGTCATCTATATTTTCTCTCCGTGAAAGGGTTTTGTCTCTTAAACTTTTATGGAAAGTTGACTGTCAATAAACTAGGGAGGAAGTGTATTAAACTTATTGAAAGAAAAATTACATCCTTGTTGTCCCAAGAGTGGTTGACACACTAAGACAACTTTTGAACACTATGTAGTCATCTTTGGAATCATTCAACGTGAAGTCAAGTGGAGACTTTTAACCATGAGCTGGTAACTAGTGATCTCAACAGTAGATGCACTCAATCACGTCCTTTGATAACATTCAAATGAATGTGGCAAGACTTAAGGAAAGAATAGAGAAGATGTCTTCCATAATTGCTCTCCAAGAAGAAAAGTTGTCTTCAAAGCCCATAATGAGTTTCAATGAAGCAAGTGGACCTACGTAATCCACTCAAGTTCTCTATGGTCCACCTCCAATGCAAGTGCAACCCATTTACCATTTCCAAGGCCATCCAAATCCTTACACTCCTCCCCCTCCATCACCAAAAATTTCCCAACAATTTACCTTCCAACCTCAATCCTCCCCTCCACATCAATTTCAATACCAAGTGCCACCTCCACCCCCTCCACAGACACAACTAGATCCCCCTCTCCACCATGAGCAAGGAAGTGATGTGATAGCTCTAAGGAGTGGGAAATCTCTTGAGCAGACCGCAAGTCAAAGAAAGGTTGATAAAGAAAAGCAAAGGCAGCCAAGTTGTAACATACCGAAATCTGGGCATTTTGCCTTTTGGTCCTCTTTTTCATCTTTTCCTTTCATTCCTATCTTCTTTGGCCTTTTTGTGTAATTTGTGGAGATTATGATGGTTATTGGATAAATGTTTCTCATATATTCTTGATATAGGGTTGTATGCACAAATACCTCAGTTAGATTTTAGATAATGGGCCTAAAGTGTAAATTATACACTAAGCAATAAAAAGAATAAGATATTTTGTCCTGGAACTTTCTAGCACTTCCTAGAATAAGAGAAATAAGAGAAAATCCGAATTTAAAATAAAGGAGAAGATAAATGCAATAATTAAAGGTAATATGGGAATTAATGGGTTAAGAAGATAATGAGGAAGATATTGCACAAAATATTATAATTGGAAACCCATCAGGATAATTTGATACTCAAATTCGTTTCCTTGATCAAAAAGTAACTTAAGGGCCAAGTATCATTTAAAGTGGAACATAAATATAAATATTAATGACATTATCAAAAGAAAATAGGAAATATGCCAATAAAGTGAAATAAAATACTTAATGTTCTCAAATCAGGAAAATAACTCCAAATTCATATTCTAAACATAAAAATAAGCCTTTGGGCAAATTTGTAGCTAATTTGGATAATGTGTGAATAATGAGTAAAATTGGTGAGAGAAAGTATGTAAAATATTCTATTTATTTAATAAATAAACAAAAATCTCAACTGGTGAAGATAATTGCAAAATTGTGTTCCAATCCCTTAAGGAGACTTATGGGTGAAGTTACAGAAAATTTAGATAATGTTATCACCTCTTTTGAAGGAGGAAAGAGAAAATGACATTTTAATTATTTTACATATCAAACTTTCTTAAAAGGCAAAACTAACTCCATATTTGGATTCTACGCGTCAAAATAAGTCAGAATATAAAATTTGGTAATTTTTGGACAATTTTGAGCCTCCAAAAGAAGAGAGAGAAAAACATTTAAGAATTAATTGAATTTTGGTCGAATTTTATTAGCAACCTACTCCTTGTCTCATCCGTGCGATCGAACGGCCCAGAGTCCTTCATGGACCCGGGTCCATTGATCCGACGACTCACAGTCATCTTCTACCTCTAATCGTATAAGGCAACAGGCCTTGTTTTCCTCGATTTTTCAAATCAATTTATCTTGAGTGTTACTCGACGGTTTTTGCTCAAACTTGCTTTGTTGGCTTCTTTGCGCGATTCCGCACAGGATTATCCCAAAAACTTTGAGATTTGACAAGTTTTGGAGAAATGCCCAATAGGGGCACCGACCTCCTCCTCTTTCTCCTACCTAAACCCTAGTCTAGGGTACCGTGCCTATAAATATTACAACCCCAGCGACCGCCATCGCCTTAGCAACTCACTTGTGTTCTCAATTTGGCATTTCATGGACGATCTGACCCCCAACTGGCCTCTGACAACACCTGGCTTGCGGCGCATCTCACACTCCATTCCCTTCGTCTTTGGTCTAATTGTCGGCAACAACAGGTCTGACTTCTTCCCCCTTTGCTTTCTGTTTTGTTGTTTTGATGTTTGGTCGTGTATTGGGTTTTTCCCCAATTTTTTTTGGCCAGCCACAGCCTGCTGCTACGAGCAGAAATGGCACGGGGTGGTAGGAAGGGGATGACCCCACCTAGATTACTATTTTACCCTCCAACGTTCCTTGTTATCCTTTGCATCACGCTAGGGGTGAACTCGTCTTCTCGCCTGCCTTTGACATTTTGATCCGGCCTTGCGATCGATCGCTGGGAGGATGCTGGGTCCTTATGCACGCTAGATGGCCATTGGGCCAGGTCAGCAGCTTGGGGCCCACTCCCCTTGTTTCTTTGCTTTGTGTGATTGTGCCTTGCCTACGTGGCAGGCTATGATTGGTCGAGACAGAATAAATCGTATAAATTAATTCTGATGTCAAAAATTAAAAATAAATAGTGTTTTGAAATCAGGAAGATGAGATCTATTCATTAAAAATAATTTTGAGTTTTTGTTTTGATGTTTGCGAAAATGTAATTTTTAGAATGATTTAATTAACTTAAAATCACTAAAATTAACCCTAAAAGTCCGTATCTTTAAAATATACAATATTATATGTTATCTTGATCAGAAAACCCTAACTAAGATGATGGTGAGGTTTTTGGAGTCTAATTTGATGGTTTGTGCAAAAGTTAGTAATATTAGGGTTTCCCATATTTAATGAATACATATAATTCTAATTTCTAAATCTAATGATGAATTAGGGGAAGTGGGTTCTAAATTCGTGTGAAGGGTTGGAAAGAAGGATTCTAGAACAGCTGAGGCTAAGGTATGTGTTTTGTATGTGCATCTACTCTTCAGTTGGGAAAACTTTATACCATTACCTATAATTTCTTATGAGGCTTAAACTGACCTAAATCCTTGATTCTTGAAACCTAAATTGTTAATTGCCTCAAAATTAGTTGTAGCATTATCTTGTTTGGGTTAGATACCCCACTGCCATGTTTCATAATAATTTTGCCTAATATTGCCATAACTCTCTTGTTAGCATGTAATTAAATGTTCTATTTAATATTAAAGTAGTGGTACTTGTGTACAACCACCCATAGAGGGCATGTATATAATCGCCCTAGGGGAATGTTTATAATTCTCCCCATTAAAATTATAGGTGACTGGGAATGTCTTATTCTCCCCTCACCTAAGGTTAGAGGTTTGATAGGTGCCTCAACCCTACTTAGTTAGGTAGACATATTAATTTACATGCAAATCCTTTATTTACTTTTGTTATTGGCAAGTTTCCTTAATTAAAGCCTCATACTCTTGATGTCTCATCTTATGATGAACCCTAGCCTACTTTTACATACTTTTCTTATCTTACTATCTTAGAATAGTTTAGTGACGCATACTTTTATTTTCTTTCCTTTTTGTTGGGTGCTTTCCCAACCACCCAGGTGTGAAGCAAGGTGATGTATAGGACTTGAAGATCTTGGATTTGGCTTGGACTTAGATGATGGATATGTTGCTTGGAGACAAAAGTGGAGTAGTCTAGTTCCCTCTATCTTAGATCCTCTTTTTGTATAAAGCATCTACACCCATATTGGGGAAATTTTTATGTACACTTTATTTGAAATTGAATATAGTCAAAATTTTATCTTCCTCTACTATCCAAATTGGATTTTGTTTACCATTGTTTTTAGTAGAGAGGTGGATTGATTTCACTTCTTTACAGCATGGCATTAGAGCCAATGGTAGTCGGATCTTTGACTATTTCAGTTTGTCTCTCTAATTAGAACCCTAGACTTGCATAGTTTCCTTTAAGTGATATGTTTGCCTAGATTTGATCTACCTTGATGATAGGTTGACTTAGGAACCAATATTTCCACATTAGAACCTTGATGAATAAAATCCTAAAATACTTATAATTAAAATATGCATAACTTGATGTTATTTAGGTTTGCCTTTATGCAACTATTAGGGCATGTAGTTGAAGCAAGGGTGTCTAGAAAGGATCAGGGTTTAAGGGGCTGGAAAAATTTTCCTCCGCACCACTAGCTTGGTATACGAGGACTCCCGTGCCCATATGATACCGGCCTGGCCTGCGTTGATACGATTTGCCCGAAATAGTTTGCTTTTAGGCAATAGTAACCTTAGACATATATGTTGGATATCTTTGAGAACCCTAAGTTTCATATGTATGATGATTTGTTTGAGGATGGATACCAAGATAGTTTCCTTGTGTCCCTTAGGACCACATGCTTGGATGGTTTATCCCTAGAACTTATACCTTAGAGTTTGAGTGTTTGGAAAGATATCAGAGTGCGTAGTGGAAGCATGATGGATCTTGAGAATGGTTTAGTTAGACTCATCCTTTAACCCTAGTGTAGTAGGTCAAACCCTTTAAGGGGTGGAGTATGGATAGTTGATGATGTTTGAGTGGTTAGATTTCGTGGACGAAATCCTCTTTAGGGGGATGGAACCCTATAACGTCTTGAAGTGTATCTAACCTATCATTAGATACCCTAACTCCATAACTAGGAGGTTAGTATGCTTGGATCCTTGGTCGTGACCAAACATGTAATAGTGGTAACCTAACATGCTTGTTTACATATTAATGAACATATAATTATCATCTAAGGAATAATGCATGTGCTTGAACCTTAATGTACATCCAATGCACATAATATGAATATCAATGCTAATTGTCAATAAGTAAGATGAACCAATAAACCCTAATGATATGATGAATAAGGTTATAATTCATAATTTAATGCATGCCAAGAAATGAATAAGTGCAATATAATGGTCATGTTGACCTAAACCCTAAGTTGTAATATCTAACCCTAATCTATGCATCCTTAATGCCTTTCATGATACATTAATGATGTTAAGAGCCATAATCAGTTAACATACTTTGATACACATAAATTATATATATGATCATCTAATCACATATTAATTAAGTCATCAATATGAATGCATGTTACCTTGTTAACTAATATACACGTGATTAGTCACTTAATGTGAATCAAATCATTAATATGACATATGCCCCACCTTGACCATTAAAATACATATATTGGATTCAATATGAATATGAGATGATTGGAGTTCACATAAATGTGCAAAATCAATAATATAAATGAATAAATATGAATTAATGATGACATTAATGTGAGAAATAAAAATAATGTGACTTTGTGACAACATTAATATGAATATAAGTAACTAGTGACATTAATTGAAATAATTGTATGCTTAATGACAAATTGGATAGAATGTCTTATATTCATGTAAAATAATTTGTTATAATTAATAAAGTGGTAATATGAGGATAATGAAGTATAAATCCGAATTATTAAGGTCAATGATCAAATATAATAATGAATGTTGAGATAATTGAGTAACCTCTAATTGTGCATAATAATAAAATATAACCCTTTTGGCAATAAAGTGGATACAACATGACATAATGTTGATAATGAGATATCCTAATAGATATAATGTTAATGAGCCAAAAATGTAAATCAAGTTAAATATCCTAAAAATAATATCTTAATAATGAAATCTTAGGTGGTCCTTGAGAACCTGACATAGGAGAAGTTGCTTGTGAAGTTTCTGAACCCTTAGGTGTAGTTGAAGTATAAGTTTTAGTGGAGGAACAACCTAAAGTTTTGTGATGTGAGGTTGCACACTCACACTTCCCTAATTGCTAGTGATTTCAGGGACGAAATCCTCTTTAAGGGGTGGAGTGTTGTAACATACCGAAATTTGGGCATTTTGCCTTTTGGTCCTCTTTTTCATCTTTTCCTTTCATTCCTATCTTCTTTGGCCTTTTTGTGTAATTTGTGGAGATTATGATGGTTATTGGATAAATGTTTCCCATATATTCTTGATATAGGGTTGTATGGACAAATACCTCAGTTAGATTTTAGATAATGGGCCTAAAGTGTAAATTATACACTAAGCAATAAAAAGAATAAGATATTTTGTCCTGGAACTTTCTAGCACTTCCTAGAATAAAAGAAATAAGAGAAAATCTGAATTTAAAATAAAGGAGAAGATAAATTCAATAATTAAAGGTAATATGGGAATTGATGGGTAAAGAAGATAATGAGGAAGATATTGCACAAAATATTATAATTGGAAACCCATCAGGATAATTTGATACTCAAATTCGTTTCCTTGATCAAAAAGTAACTTAAGGCCAAGTATCATTTAAAGTGGAACATAAATATAAATATTAATGACATTATCAAAAGAAAATAGGAAATATGCCAATAAAGTGAAATAAAATACTTAATGTTCTCAAATCAGGAAAATAACTCCAAATTCGTATTCTAAACATAAAAATAAGCCTTTGGGCAAATTTGTAGCTAATTTGGATAATGTGTGAATCATGAGTAAAATTGGTGAGAGAAAGTATGTAAAATATTCTATTTATTTAATAAATAATAAATAATCTCAACTGGTGAATATAATTGCAAAATCGTGTTCCAATCCCTTAATGAGACTTATGGGTGAAGTTACACAAAATTTAGATAAGGTTATCACCTCTTTTGAAGGAGGAAAGAGAAAATGATATTTTAATTATTTTACATATCAAACTTTCTCAAAAGGCAAAGCTAACTCCATATTTGGATTCTACGCATCAAAATAATTCAGAATATAAAATTTGGTAATTTTTGGATAATGTTTGAGTCTCCAAAAGAAGAGAGAGAAAAACATTTAAGAATTAATTGAATTTTGGTCGAATTTTATTAGCAACCTACTCCTTGTCTCATCCACGTGATCGGATGGCCCAGAGTCCTTCGTGGACCCGGGTCCATTGATCCGACGACTCACAGTCATCTTCTACCTCTAATCGTATAAGGCAACAGGCCTTGTTTTTCTTGATTTTTCAAATCGATTTATCTTGAGTGTTACTCGACTGGTTTTGCTCAAACTTGCTTTGTTGGCTTCCTTGTGCGATTCCGCACAAGATTATCCCAAAATCTTTGGGATTTGATGAGTTTTAGATAAACGCCCAATAGGGGCGTCGACCTCCTCCTCTTGCCTCTACCTAAACCCTAGTCTAGGGTACCTTGCCTATAAATATTACAACCCCAGCGACCGCCATCACCTTAGCAACTCACTTGTGTTCTCAATTTGGCGTTTCATGGACGATCTGACCCCCAACTGGCCCCCGACAACACCTGGCTTGCGGCACATCTCGCACTCCATTCCCTTCGTCTTTGGTCTAATTGTCGGCAACAGCAGGTCTGACTTCTTCCCCCTTTGCTTTCTATTTTGTTGTTTTGATGTTCGGTCGCGTATTGGGTTTTTCCCCAATTTTTTTTGGCCGGCCGCAGCCTGCTGCTTCGAGCAGCAATGGCGCAGGGCGGTAGGAAGGGGATGACCCCACCCAGATTACTATTTTACCCTCCAACGTTCCTTGTTATCCTTTGCATCGCGCTAGGGGTGAACTCGTCTTCTCGCCTGCCTTTGACCATTTGACCCGACCTTGCGATCGATCGCTGGGAGGATGCTGGGTCCCCATGCACGCTAGATGGCCATTGGGCCAGGTCAGAAGCGTGGGGCCCACTCCCCTTGTTTCTTTGTTTTGTGCGATCGTGCCTTGCCTACGTGGGAGGCTGTGATTGGTCAAGACAGAATAAATCGTATAAATTAATTCTGATGTCAAAAATTAAAAATAAATAGTGTTTTGAAATTAGGAAGACGAGATCTATTCATTAAAAATAATTTTGAGTTTTGGTTTTGATGTTTGCGAAAACGTAATTTTTAGAATGATTTAATTAACTTAAAATCACTCAAATTAACCCTAAAAGTCCATATCTTTAAAATATACAATATTATATGTTATCTTGATCAGAAAATCTTAACTAAGATGATGGTGAGGTTTTTGGAGTCTGATTTGATGGATTGCACAAAAGTTAGTAATATTACAGTTTCCCATCTTTAATGAATACATATAATTCTAATTTCTAAATCTAATGATGAATTAGGGAAAGTGGGTTCTAAATTCGTGTGAAGGGTTGGAAAGAGGGATTCTAGAACTCCTGAGGCTAAGGTATGTGCTTTGTATGTACATCTACTCTTTAGTTGGGAAAACTTTATACCATTACCTATAATTTCTTATGAGGCTTAAACTGACCTAAATCCTTGATTCTTGAAACCTAAATTGTTTATTGCCTCAAAATTAGTTGTAGCATTATCTTGTTTGGGTTAGATACCCCACTGCCATGTTTCATAATCTTTTTGCCTAATCTTTCCATAACTCTCTTGTTAGCATGTAATTAAATGTTCTATTTAATATTAAAGTAGTGGTACTTATGTACAACCACCCATAGAGGGCATGTATATAATCGCCCTAGGAGAATGTTTATAATTCTCCCCATTAAAATTATAGGTGACTGGGAATGTCTTATTCTCCCCTCACCTAAGGTTAAAGGTCTGGCAGGTGCCTCAACCCTACTTAGTTAGGTAGACATATTAATTTACATGCAAATCCTTTATTTACTTTTGTTATTGGCAAGTTTCCTTAATTAAAGCCTCATACTCTTGATGTCTCGTCTTATGATGAACCCTAACCTGATTTTACATACTTTTCTTATCTTACTGTCTTAGAATAGTTTAGTGACGCATACTTTTATTTTCTTTCCTTTTTGTTGGGTGCTTTCCCAACCACCCAGGTGTGAAGCAAGGTTATGTATAGGACTTGAAGATCTTTGCTTTGGCTTGGACTTAGATGATGGATATGTTTCTTGGAGACAAAAGTGGAGTAGTCTAGTTCCATCTATCTTAGATCCTCTTTTTGTATAAAGCATGTACACCCATATTGGGGAAATTTTTATGTACACTTTATTTGAAATTGAATATAGTCAAAATTTTATCTTCCGCTGCTATCCAAATTAGATTTTGTTTACCATTGTTTTTAGTAGAGAGGTGGATTGATTTCACTTCTTTACACAAGCGGTGATACTATGATTGAGATTGTCGAAGATGATTCTGTGATAGCTCTTGTTAAGTTTGGGATACCATGTGCTCCATTTCATACTCCATTTGCAGGTCCTACCATCCCTAGTATTCCACTTAATGACATACAACAAGAGGATCATGTTGATGCAAGCAAGGACAAAGTAAGAGAGCCACCATTTGTTGAAACATTAGATGAGCCACCAAAAATAAGGAGGAGGCAAAAGCACAATGTTGACATTCTTGAGGTGTTTCGCCAAGTGAAGGTTAGCATGCCATATCATGCAAATCCCATCATATGCCAAGTTTTTTAAGAACTTATGCATTGTGAAGAGAAGGCCAACAAGGAGAACACCCAAGAGAGTCAAGCTGACCGAACAAGTGATCTCTATCCTCCAACACTCACTTCCAGTGAAGAGGAAAGACCCAGGAGCCCCAATCATACCTAGATACATTGGGGGACATTGCATAGACAAATCCCTACTTTAATTGGGATCTAGTGTGAGTTTGATGCCATATAGTGTCTACATTGAGTTGGGCTTAGGCAAGTTGAAACTAGCACATTGCACTCTCCAATTGGCAGACCGTTCCATGAAAGTGCCAAGAGGAAGAGTGGATGATATTTTGGTGATAATAGACAGGGAAAGATGAGCAGTTTTCCCGATGGATTTTATTATTCTTAACATGGAGTTGGATGATAGGAAGATCCATATCATCTTGGGAAAACCATTCTTATCTACAGATGATGTTGAGATATATGTTTGTAGCGGGATAATCACATAATCTTTAATGGACATGAAGATAAAGATCAACATATACAAGTCCTTAAATTGGCGAGTTCGAGATGAGGATATTGGACATGGTCAATTCAAGAGTCCAATTGGTCATTTGACACGAGGAGATTTGGATGAAAGATTTGATGACAACTTTGGTGATCAAAGGGATGAGGAGCATAGGTTGAGTGCAAATGAGAGGTGCATTTATTGCAAGAATGGACACACGAGAACTCCAAATAGATGAATGACGCAAGAATCTCCAAGAAACCCAGCTGAAGGCTTGAAACTCTGTGCTTGTGGGAGGCAACCCACCTAGGTTTGGGGAATTTTCCACCCAACCTGTTATTTTTTATACTCTTAGGTTATTTTAACACTTTTTGAAGGAAAACAAAACACACACACACTTGTTTTTAATAGTTTCGGTCGAGTTTTAAGATGTGCACATGAAAATAGGTTGACATGAGGAAAATTAGATGAAATTTAGACAAAGAACTCATGAAAAATCACTTTACACCAAATAATTTATGTTTTGATGAGATTCAAGTTGAAATGAACAACCACAATACTCACCACGGCCGTGGTGTCATGAACGGTTGTGATGGTACACTCAAATCAACAGAGAAATCAAGAAATTGAAGAATCGAAGAACATGCTCAACACGGCCATGCTCGGCAGTATGGTCGTGTAGCTACCTAGTCAGAACGGCCGTGTGGGGTGCCACATCCATGCAGTAGGCGATCCAATATAGGCGTACCGCGTATCATGGCTGTGATGTAGTCTAATATAGTACTTTAACTAGTAATTTACAATTTTTCTCTTCACTTGTTCATTCACCCCCGTGTGATAGAATGGTCGTTCCACACGAGAGAGCAGATGTGCCGCACTGCACCAGCCCCATTCCACCACAGATTCTCCTCAAGTCACCCCCAATTCATCCTAAATCATCTCCCTACCATACTCCCTGCCTCCATCCATCATTTCCACCCAATTTCACCCCCAAATTTCTCCACTTTCTCTCCATTCCAACCCACCTATGTAGAACTGCAAAAATCTCTTAAACCCCACATTTCTCCACCAATTTCAGCCAAAGATGAAGCAAATGGCTAAGAAAGTCATGGATAAGACCAAGGATGTGATATCCTATGGCCACCGACCCAAGAACAGCTCTTCTTCAGCACCGACATCGTCCCAAGCTCCTCCGCTGCTATCGGCAACCCTTAGTTCTAATGGAGGATCACCTCATATGGTGGCAGCAGTGGATCCTGTGATGGAGAAATCCTCTAGATTACCCAGCCAAAGTGGGATAACATCTCGGTAGTCCATTTCCTCCATATCAACACCACCACCATCACTGCCTCGACCATCCACTTCAGCAGATAGGGCATCAACTTTGACCCATCCTTCGGCATCTACAGCACCATAGCCACAGCCGGGAGCACGACGGCAGTTACTTTTAGATGATGAGATGAAGCAATGCCATATGCACGGTAAGAGGATGTACTTGAGGCACATCATGAGGTAACACCCGAGGGTGAGAGCAAGAAGGTGAAGAAGCCAAAGCACCCAGAGTGTCTGACACGTCAAGTGATTGTCACTCGCTACGATTTCTAGGAGACAATGGAGACTTTGGGCATATTTGATTTTTTTAAGGATATCTTAGAACCTCTCGAATTATTTGAGGTGTTCACCACAGTCCAGGAGGCTTACTTTGAGATTACACATCAATTCTTTGCAACCTTAGAGAAAGTCTCACATGATGCCATTAGTATCACCTTGGGGAAGGTCACTTACTTCATCACTGCATTCTTTCTCAATGGCATTTTCACTCCCACCCATGAGGCAGCAGAATTACTTGATCAAGGAAGCACACATAGATAAACCAATGTGAACTATATAGCCATGTGGAAGAGACTTACAGGGGAAAGAAAATTTGTGGTGAGAAAATCAAAGACAAGTCTGATTTGCAATCCCATCTTGAGATACATTCAGAAGGTCTTGGTGAACACCATCTTTGCCATGTATGAGAATCAAGGTACGTGTACCAAAAAAGACCTCTTTGTATTGGGATGGATGGTGCAGGTAAATCATGTAATTTTGGGGTCGCTCATCATTGATCACATGAATACAATTCCGTCCAAGAGAAAGAATCCTTTTATTATGGGAGGGATTGTGACCTCAATTTCTCTAGCCCTAGAGCATGATGTATCTGGCAACACCAAAAAAATGAGGAAAGCTCGTAGACCTACACTACTTGGCTCCCTCATCCATGATTTTAGTGATTGATCAGAAGATTTTCTACTAGGTCAACCCACCTTATGCAAGAGTTTTGTTGGAGATCCCCTACTATGCCACACCTCTCCTAGAGGGGTGTGGTCCATCTCTGGATGTTTTGGATATTTTGAGGATGTGGGAAGAAGAGAACCCTAGAGACACATAGAAGCAACAGCCTAGAGATCTGCCTAAAGTACTTGGAGAGTCACAGAAAGCCACCAAGAGGAGAAGGACAGTCAAGGAGAGATATGCACCAGGGTGAGGAGACATGAGGTGGAGACATTACAACAACCACAATAGCCTTCGTTGGTCATGTACGACATGTTGAGTATACATGCGTAGCTAGAGAGCATTCAAAGCACACATGATAGGATCCTAAGGGCATAGGAGGGCTATCAACGCTCATAGGATGCAATGTGGTTGGATCATCAGTAGATGCATTATCAGATCAACCGCATGTACCAGTTTCAGCATGCCCAGGCACAGAGGAACCCCCAATGGGGGGAAATTGGTGTGGAGAACTATCTTCATACTAGGATTCTTACCCACCACCACAGTCAGACTACTGGGGCACTTACTACCAATATCCTCCACCACAGGGAGGACCACTACCAGAGCCACCACAGTGATCATCTACCCTATCACTCCTATACTTTAGCTTCATGCTGAGGACAATATGATTCAAAAGTTTAGGGTGGTCGGGCGGTATGCTTTTTTTCCCATGTCACCCTTTTTTTTGCATTTCACCTGCCATTTAGTTTATTTTCTCATTTTTTCGTGTGCTCTTGCTATCTATATTAGATTTTACCTTCTTTACATGCTTTTATATCATCTATCTTTTACTTTTTGCATAATTTAAAAAAAAATCTTTGCTTGCCATGCATTGCACATCATGTAGATTTTTGGTAATTTTTTCATGTTTAAACTATGATTTGCTTGTTTCTTGCCTTATTTTTCCATAATGAAGGCTTAGATGTGATTGAAGGCAACTTGACGTTGGCCAATTTTGCCCAAATTTAGAATTTCTTGCCAAAAAGTGTGTTTGACCCAATCTCTACTTATTGGATTGAAAATGATAACATTGCACAAATGCAAATGAATTATCATAGTTTATCGCTAGATGGCATCAATCTTGACTTTTTACATGTGAATCACCTCTCTTATTCTTGTGAAGTGTTTGGTTGAATTGTGATTGAAGCAAGTCACAAACGCTTAGAGTTTTATAGAATCTAATGATAGAAATGTGGATTTAATATTGCTTATTTATGTGGTGTGTCATTGCTTGATGAAATTGTTGGAGTAACTTTTATGCAGTAGATCTCATGTTGATATCCACACTTGTAACCCCTCTTGAATTCACTTTTCTTCTACCATCTTCTTACCTCTCCACCTCATGAAAGGATACCAAAGTGCACATACTCAACCGTGGCCACCTCCAAAAGTTTGGGGTGGCCATATCTATATCTCCCCACTTCACTCTCATCACCATGCACCCTATCTACACTAAGGGCAAAGAAAAATAAAAAATATGCAAAAAAATAAAAGATTATCCTCTTTAAGAGTGTCTAAATAAAGAAAAGATGAGCGTATAAAAGCACTCCAAATTCTTACTGTAACCATTTCCTCCTTTTACATGCCCATGGAACTAGGAAATGTCAAACCTAGCTCATTTAGCCCTTTTTCACATCCATGTGGGTTACTTAGTGTGGATGGACACATGATATCGAACGCATGAATGTTAAACAACGAAATTAATCACTTTTTACCTTTACTACCTTGAAACGGTTTACCCAGAGTGATATGACAGCCATGTGGATTGATTGTATTTTGCATGCTCTATATGTGAAGTTTGCAGGCTCAGTGCCCTAATCATGATTGTTTTGTGAAAGAGGAGAGGATAGAGATGGAATGCATGTACTTAGTCATCGTTGAGCCCATTTAGTCAATATTCACCGATTGCATTGCATTTGTCATTTCTTGATTGTAAAATAATTGTAGAGGGATTAAGTTGGAGCATACTTGAGGACAAGTATGTTTTAAGTTTGGGTGGTGATGCAATCCTATTTTTGGGCTTCATCTTGTTTCATATTGCATTTCAATCACATCTATACCTCTTAGATTACATGTTATATCCCCTAATTGTAAGGCCCCTAAACTTGCTTAATGAGTTGAATATGCTTAATTATCATAATTGAATTCTTAAAAACCTAATATAACCTTTTAATATTCTTGTAAATAATAATATAAGCTTAAGTTTTAAATTTGGTCCAATTTGGACACTGTTTGAGCAAGTTATGCAATTTTATGCACATTTTGGACTTTTTGTAATTTACCCAATTGAGAGGTTTTCTTTGCAATGTATCACTTGAATTATGTTCCTTGGATATTATCTCATCATTATTGAGCTTTATAGCGATGGGGAACCTAATAATCCTTGGTTTGAAGGTGTTTTCTCCAAGGGTATTTTAGGGTTACCCCTTCATGGATGAGCTACCTTTAGTAGCTATCAACTAATGAATTATTTGGTTTGCTTGGAAATTCAAGAAACGAGAGATAAATATGTCTCTATGGACATTAGGGGAGCTTCTTGTGTGTGTTCTTGTATATTTTTAATAGTTTAAGGCCATGGACACTTGGAAAGATACTAGAACTTCAACTTTTTGTTTATCTTTATCTTAAAGTTTCATATGCTTATCCCTAAGCACCCAAAAGAGCGATTTTCTCTCCACCACTTCCCTCCTTCTATTAACCTCGTTCTCCCTCTATTATTCTGTGAATTTCCTATCCAAGGAAGAAGAAAGAGGGGATCTTCTTGGAAAAAGAATCTAGGGTTGCAATTGATTTCCTTTTAGGGTTTGAAAAGCTTCCTTCTAGTGATCTTCACCTAAAAGAGAAAGAATCCCCTTATTTCCACCATTTATTTCTTTGTTATCCTTCCTCCTACCTTTCTCCAGGTCAGAACCTTGCTGTTCCATGGTATAAATTGCTCTAAATCTCTAAACCCTACTTTTCTTGCTCCTTATGCTTAGGGTTTGCTCATTTGATGAAGAAAGGTGCTAGATGGATGAGTTCACAGATTATACTTCAATTTTCTACCCTACCTTATCGAGTTTTCTTCTATTTGAGATTTCATATTTCTCATTAGAGGAAATTTTTATAACTTGTTCTGCGTTTATTGCTTACCATAAGCTTGCTAGCTCATGTTCTTGCTTGAAAATGATGATTTATGCACTAAAAAGCTATGCGTGACTTGGATTTTGATTTTTATAATGTTGTCTGTTTTGATTTCAGTTATAGATGAATCTGTATTGATGTGTAAATTCTTCCTAATGTATAATATGACTTGGATCGGGTTGGTTTGACAACCTATGGTGCTAAGCACCCATCAACCAATGGTCAATTTTAGGGTTTTAAGCTGATTTCTTCTATAAACCCATGACCCGATGATGGTACCATTGCAACAACCCTATGGTGTTGTCTTCATGACAACTGATGATCGGGATCAAAGGTGTCAGATGATGGTGACAACCTATGATCACACACTTAGGTCAGGTTTTGGATCAATTAGAATTTTAATGATCAACCATTAAGTACCCTACTGATGTTATCAATCAATGATGACAATAGCTTAATATTTGATGATGATTAATGAATATAGTGGTTATATAACAGCCTATGGTGACTTAATGGTCACTAATTATGGGGAATCATGTCTCCAAAACCTATGGTGAGTTAATCATATATTTGTAGAATCAATTAAGCCTTAGACCAATGGTTTCTTGGGTCATTTGATGCAATGGTCGGAACTATACTCCAATTGATGGTTTTAATATATGAACTTGACCGAATGGTTAAGATCTAATGTTTATTCATCCAATAAATTGGAATGATGCCTAAATGTAATATGTTAGTCCTAATAAAGTGATTTAAATGGTTTCGTTTATGAGATCAACTTAAGAAGCTCATTTACTGATGGCTTGTTTTAAATAAACAATCGCTTGTGGGTTTTATCCTACTCGTAATGGAAACTCTTGTGTTGTTAATAAAGGGATGTCTAGAGTTAAATGGTGACTTTTTCTAGAGCACAACTCAAGGACTTCGTAGGTGGTTTATCCAAGGTGTTTACTTATGTAAACAACCAATGGTCTTACCTTTTTAACATCCAATGGTTCTGGGTGACATAGTGGTATGGTGATATGGGTTGAAAGATGATGGAACAAACAGGGGGTTACCCTTAATAAGGTTGTCTTACCTATTCACTCATATGAATAGAAGGGATGATAACCATATTGTGTTGATATGTAACCCTAATGAAATATAGCTTGTTATACCTAGCTTTAATATAACTAAATGATGGTAATTGGGTATAAATAGTCCTTGAATGACTAATACAATCATGAAGTACTCTCTTATTGTTGTTGAAACCCTAGCATGCTATAACCTGATGGTTACACCTTGATTTATGTATGGGTTCATACTTGAGAATACTATGGAATGTGATGGTGATGCTTCACCTTATGCATCCATGATCCAATGGGGATGATGTGAGTTAGGGTTTTGGTATAAGTGTTGATTATTAACATTAATATAATTTATCTTGTTGAAACTAACTCTAATGCAAATAGATAAAGATGAGTATTCATGTTTAACATTCTTATATGATGGAATGATGGTGAAATAACCTCCTTAATATGATCATAAGATTAATATGTTAATTGGTGGTTATCATAGCCACATGGTTGATACTTTCTCATGCTAAACATGTACATTATGAATATGATGAGGGTTAATCATATCTAGATTCCTTGCATTTTGATGTAATAAAGGAATGTTCTTAATGTTAATGTAATCCTACTATGATTTTTTATGAATATCTCCTAGCTCATTAATGCAATATTGTGTTGATTTGGTGTATTATATGTAAGTGATGTTGTTGAGCCTTGCTATAAGGCATGGAATGATAATGATGATCTTATAGGGAATAATATGATGGTCTTAATGACCTTTTGGGCATGGTTGAGCCATGAATGAGGTATAATACTCTTGTGTTGATAAGGGTTGATACCCTGTGATATTATGAAAAGGATTTATATCTTGTGATATTATGATGTCTAGTGTAGTCTCATGAATGACAAGTGAATAGTACCATGTGATGATGAGATGAGAAATTGTGTTTTACATGTTTTATAACTTTTGAAGTTGTGATACTTATATGCTTTCTATATGTGAATTAGGGTTTGTATGTCCATTTGTTTGATGCAACCTTAATTCACCCAATTGGAGATAACTAATCAAGTGAAACTCTAATCATGTAGTGCTCTATGCCATAGAACCATCTTTAGTGTCAGAACTTGTTGGATGGTGAAATGAGTATTCCTAAGGGAAACTCGGAGTGCATACTATTGAGTATGTGGGGTGCTTGTCATCCTGACACCAAGTGTTTTGGGAGGATGGTTGCGGTCATACCTAGCTCACTTTTTTAGAATGACTTTGGTTGGGTATCAGTGATTATAACATGATGTGATTAGAGGACAACTGCAATTGTACCTCAGTGATTGGGTTTGAATACCCTTGATGCTAGGGTTGTGACTTGTACCAAGGTGGGCTAGTTATAGGACTATGTGTCGTTGTTTTGCAGTTTGACTATATGTCACTGCAGTGCAGACTCAAACTGATTGAGTATGAAGAAGATCTTGGAGTCTGGATCTTCTTAGATCCTATATGGAACTGATTGCGACCAAGAGGTGGTCAGTCGGACTTTGAGTGGTACGACTCAAATTCCTCAGGGCGTAATAAAAGATGTAATACAGTTGTGTAGAATATTTGTTTAGGGTTATACACAATGTTTAACATGGGATGATAACCCTTCTTTGTTATCTTTACATAAAGATGATGCTTAGTGCAATTAAGAGATAGTAGATATACTTAGGTTGTGGATATGCTTAATATTGTAGATGTGTACATACAATAGCTATGCTTGTGTTGATAACTACATTGATACTGCTAATTATAATCATGATGCTAGCTATCTCATGTTGTTAGTTATGTTTAGCTTGCAAGCCATGCCTTTGTAACTAGAGATGGATATACTGCTAATCATGTTTATCCAAATAGTTTTGCTTATGTTGTTAGATCTTCTTATGATGTTGATATGTTCAACCTGTTAGACATGCTGATGTTGTTAGCTATGTATATGATACTAGATTTATTCATGATGTTATAGATGCTCATGCTGCTAGGCTCCTTATATTGTTAATAGGGATATGAGAATAGTCTGGATAGTGAAGATAGTTATTATCTGCTCCTTTATGTATTTTGTTAGTCAACAATGTTGTTGAGCTTATTTTTTATATATGATTAAACTACTTAAACTGTCTCATTACCTAAAAATGTTAGAATCAATAAATGTTGTTGGAGGTTATATCTCATGTTGGGACATGGGTCTCACCCTTGTGGTTTGCCACATTTTTTTAGGTAATCAGAAGTGACAAAAACAAACTTGTGGCAGCAAAGAGGAGCTATAGTAATGAATCTTTGAGAAAGTTGATTAGATGTCTAGTGTATCCTAGAGTCATCCTTGTACTCTCAGGTCTGGGTAGGAAAAGTTTGTATATGGTGTTTCAAATGAATCAGAATTTTGTTAGCATGTTAATGTTTGTTGTGTGGCATATACAAATATTATTCTCATGTGTATATATATTGTAGCTAAGGTGATAGAACAATTTGTATCAAATTCTTAGCATTGTATGGATATAAGAAAGATGTTGGACTCTCATGCAAATATTTTTGAGCGGGTGCTGACGTGGAAATTGGTTTTAATTTACCCATATTTTGGATATGTGGCTAATTGGTGATTGATTGTGTTTTATGTTTTGAGTAATCTTGTTTAGAGTAACGAGTTTTAACATTAATATGCATATTTGTGTAAAATGCACTTACGGACATTATTTGCATGTTGTTCAGTCATTTGGACCATGCTTGGATGAAAGGGATAAAGAGAAAGAAGGAGTGATCCTATTGTTTGTCTACCCTTAGAGAGGCCTAAAGTAAATTTTGAGGCTCCCTCAACCTACACCTAGTAGCCAAAGCTCCATTGAAGCAAAGATGTTCAAGAAAATCTAAGGAATCAGGTCAAAGTGTCACAACAGAGACCACCACGGTTGTGGTACATCAAAATGGTCATGTTGGCTCATCCAAAATCAACAGAGTCAACTCAAGAAAGTGCAAAGATCACCATGGTCGTTCCACTCAGAATGGTCATGGTAGACGTACCTAGAACGACCGTGCCACCTTGCCCGACCATGTGACAGCTAATGTAGAAGGGTGATGGAGCCAAGAACGGCCAGAGTAATTCAAGCCACAACGGCCGTGGTAACCACCAGGGCTGTGCTACCCTTGCCCCCACGACAGCCATGGTGACCTCCATGTCCATGCTACTTCATTTACAAATTTGACCAAGTTCATGTGATTTTTCCCCATTTCTCACCACGATCGTTCCACTCCACCACGACCGTTCTCACCTCACTTCACCACGGTCATGGTTGCCACCACGACCATGCTACTTACAACCCTAGCCTATTTTTGCACTGCATTTTCCACTTTGCCCCCACTTAACCCAAGACCCCTATATAGGTTGTCGACCCTTGGCCACCCCTAGCTCACTCCTAGCTCTCCATTTTTGCATTCCACCCATTCCATTCCATATCCACCTCCATTCCACTCTATTTAACCATTTCCACCACCAAAACCCTAGTTTCCTAGTGTTTTGACCCTATTCCACCATTATCACATGCCCTTGAACCTTAGAGGAAGGAGGAGGATGTCTTGTAGCAGTTGAAGAGGAGGATTACTCCATATACATCAAGCTCCATGGCTTCTCCTATCTCTTTCTCCCTTCTTTTTGTATTTTGCATTTCCTTGAGTAGCTAGGCCCCTTAACTGGGTTGTTTGTGGATCAAAATGTTACTTTGATACCATGTTTGGGGAAAATGATAAGTAAACATTATAATTTCATTTGCTAGTATTATGTTCTATTTCTATCTCAATTATCATGAATCACTTGTTGGTTTGTGCTTGAAATCATCTAGGAATTTAGGGGAATTGCTTATATGTGTGAATTTTGGGTTTTATTCCTAGGTCTAATTCATGGATCCCTAGCTAGCTACCCATCCTCCTACATGCTAATCAATTCTCCTAACCTTAGTTGAGAGATCTAAGTAGCTAGTTTAGATGAATTTAGTGTGATTACCTTAGAGATTTCTCAAGCATAGAACGTGGGTGATGTGAGGCCTAAAACCTAATTTCCACTCCCATTACTACCCTCAGACCCTAATCACCCTAAGTCCATCTAACCTAGAAACCTAGGCTTGTTTAGAATCTAATTCAATTACACCTAAATCCTAACCCAATTGAGCCTCGCAAGGGTAGTAAGGGGTGTTAGGGACTAGTTCCCCTATACACAACCTAACATTACCATGGCCAATTAGTAGTTTAGGATAATTCATTGGATTCTAGCTTGTTGTTTGGTTTGATAATCTAAATAAAATCATTATGATCACATATCACCCCCAACCTAACTGATAAGAGCATCCCCGAAATAGCCCACACATCCCTTTCTTACTTCAAAACCCTAATTGCCTTCTTACTTAGCTAGTGTTAACTTAGTTGGCTATTTACTTGCTTAGTTAGTTCATTGCCTTGTTTTTGCTTTGTTCTTGATAGTTTAGGTCTTTAATTTCTCTTGTGCCTAGTTTTTTATATTAGTGTATTGTAGACATTTTATTGTTTGCCTTAGTGTACTTTACTCTTTCCTTGCCTTGCCTTGTCTTTTCTTGCTCTGTGGAATTAACCGTCTAGGGTTAACTTAGGTTTTGATATTGATTGATTTCCTTTTAATTGCTTTCTTGATCAACTTAGTATAATCAATTAAATCAACCTTTAAACCTTTCAACCCTAGACTTTGTAGTAGGAGCCTAGCCCAAAAACTAATCGAGCTCCAGTGCCTCCTTTTATCCCGATGGATCGACTCTATACTTGCCGCCCTCCTATACTACAACACGACCATGTGTGCTTGCGAGTGTAGTGTTTCTAGTAGAAGTAGGTGTGTTAAGTTTAGGTCATTAGAAATTTTGAAAGCAATCCACCTGTGTGTTTCTATTCGTGGGGTTGCATCTATTCAAACTCCAATTAAGTAGTGTGTAACACCAGTAGCAGAAGCACACCAGTCACCCATACTAGTACTACTTTGGGAAGAACATGCTTAATGATAATGTTCTTAGTGATGGAGTTTCTATTAAGGAAACGAACCTTGGTGGTATAGATAGTACAATCACTCCTTTTAATATCATTTTATATGAGGCCTCAAATCCTAGGTATTATAATCTCATTCACTTATACTATTGACATCCTCATCAAGGCATAACTACATGTCTTCATAATTTCATCCCCATTTTAGTGTAAACACATAAATCCCCATGTACACCCATCTCTTGAACATGTCTACCAATGCAAGGGCCGCTCTGTGACCACACATAGCCCATTCCAACATTGCTAGACCACATCGCTCAAAGATTGGCATGCCATATACCCATGTGGGCCCCAACTACTAGAGGAGAACTGGATTTCATACCATATGTAAGGTCTGAGTCTGTCTCACAAGGCTCTAATATAGTTAAAGGAATGATGAGTGGCCCCATAGACCACCACTAGTCTTGGTTGTGTGCTTTTTCCTTTTTCCTCACTCACACATAGCTTGGGATCAACCTCTTGATAGATTACTCAACCTAGTACTACTCTAGGTTGAGCATGCTTAACCATAGAGTTTTTTATGATGGTCTATCTGAAAAGAAGGTGTTCCTTGATATGGGTAATACTCTCATTCCTTTTAATATACAACATGATGATTTAGGGTTTTGAACCCCAAACTAGGGATCCACGGAACTGAACCTAATTGTAATGTCACAAGATTTGAAACTAGGGATTCATGGAACTGAAGCCTAATTGTAAGATAATAGGATTTGAGGCCTCAGATAGAATGATCTTAAAAGGAATGATTAGACTACACATCACCAAGTTTCGCCTCCTTTTCAGGAAGTCAATCACTAAAGAACTCTATGATTAAGTGTTCTCAGCCCAGAGTAGTACTAGGATGGGTGACCAGTCAACTGGCTTACGCATAACAGTGGTATGTGGGGCCAATAGTCATTCTTGAAACTCTACAAGATCCTGGGGTAGTGGGCTCGAGCGTTATAAATGGTATTAGAGCCAAAACCCCTCCAGTAGGTGGGGCCCTAATGGGCATGTGACATGCCAGTCTTAAGTCGTGTGGTTTGGCAAGTTGGAAAGGGTTATCCGTTGAGACGATATGGATCCTCCCTTGTACTGGTAGCCATGGATGGGATCCGGGTTTCCATAGGCCATTCTATGTCTGCACTAAAATGGGGAAGAGATTATGAGGCCATATAGTTGAGCCTTGATGAGGACGTCATGAGTCTACATGGGGGACGTTGTAACATCACATGGTTTGAGGCCTCGGATAGAATGATCTTAAAAAGAATGATTGGACTACACATATCACCCAAGTGTACCTCCTTTTCAGGGAGACCATCATTAAAGAACTTTGTGGTAAAGTTTGCACTGCTCAGAGTAGTACTAGTATGGGTGACCAGTCGGGAAGTTGACCCCAGCTTGCACGTGAGTGAGGACAAAGTGTGTAGTTTAGGCTAGTGGTGTTATGTGGGACCAGTCATCATTCTTGAAACTCTACTAGAGCCTTGGGGAGTGGACCCACACGATACACTAACAGTCCTTCTAACCCCAAACCAGACCTCCAAACCTAAGATAAGGAAATTTATGAGGTGGTTAGACTTGCATGTTGGATATTGATTTTTAAAATAAACTATCGTTGGGCATAATGGCTTCTTAGATGTGAAAATATCTTATAACTAAATAAAGTACTCATGTTAATTATGACTAACCATCCTTAATCAATCTTTTCTTTCAAGGATTTCAAGATTTACGTGAATTTTACTTTTTATGCAAAATTTATTTGGTTGATATAATGCTTACATATCATAAGGTAAATGTGCATTCCATATATAGTTTTGATCATACTTGAACCTGATAAGAGTGGTCTATGGAGATAACCACTCCATGAGTATAAGAAATGATCACTAGAGAGAGATACTAGAACAATTTTATAAGATGAATGGAGCATGTTGTTGGGACAGTAGTCATGTAGTCTGTTGCTAGGAGATTGCCATGAAACCCATTGATGGGACAGACTTCATGGAGTCCATTGCTTGAACAAGGAGTGATATATTAAATGACATGAAATACTCTTAGGTTGGAAATGGTATTGATCAATTCATTACTTGCAATTATTTGATATTGCATGCACACAGTTTTAGTTGCACCCACATGTACAACATACATTTATGTTGACTAGTGTGTTGTCTGTTGATGTTTCATGTTAGCCACATATCTGAAGGAATATTCTATGACCTTGAAGAAGGATAATACACTAGATGCGAAGTTGATTAAAGAAGGATTTAGTCAGTTTGTTCCTCAAAAGAATTTGTTTCCCATTTATGAAACTCATGTAACTCCTTAGAGGATATCATGTGTTTCCTACTTTTATAAGCAATACATTGATTTGAAACTATTAATGATTAGTGGTTGTCTTTTTTAAATCTGGATCTCATAAATATTGGATAATGTCCCTTCCCTCTATGGTCATCCTTTAATGGAGATCATGGGAGGAGGAGGCCATTACATTTGGATCCATCTTGCTACAATGAATAGCCTTTTCCCGAATTCTAGGATTGGATGACTCAAGATGGGTGTTCCACATGCCCATGTGAGATTCATCTACTTGAGGTGAGTTGTCTTTGATACCATTTGTAATGTCTAGGCCCACTACCCAATGCTCTAGAGCTTTAGAAATGATGACTAGCTCCATAGACCACCACTGGCCTCATCCACGTACTTTGTCCTGACTAACACACAACCCATGATCAACTTTCCTACATATCAGCCATTCAGTACTACTCCGCGTTGAGCACACTTAATTGTAGAGTACCTATTGATGGGCAACCTAAAAGGGGGTCCATCTTGGTGATATGGGTAGTCGAGTCACCCTTTTAGTCTCATTTAATTAGAGGCCTCAAATCATGTGATGTTACAAACTACTATCTCTCTCTCAAATGTATATTGCACATCAATTATAATTACATTATCATATTAACATGCTAAAATATTTTTTCAAAAACCCTTATTTTATAGAACTAAGATTTCACTTAACCTAATAAATCATAACAAATGCATATAAAGTAAGTACTTAGTGTTGGTATGTATGCCCATAGAGCAAGTCATGTGATGATTGTAATGGGATACTTTGTAAATGATTTGAATAATAATAAAGGCAATTTCCGATCTATATGTTTTAACTGTTTCTGACATGATAGTGTAACATGATAGATGTCTAAAGAATTGTTTACTCGATGACATATGTTTTTAGGTTAAGGACCTAGACGATGAGATCATATGGATATTAAGAGTATACATTCTTGTTTAGTCCCTAGTCAGTTGTTGTTAAGGAAATAACAATAGACATCAATAACACTAAAGACTAGATTGTGTGTTGGTTGATGACAGAATCTCATTAGTCATGATATAGTGATATCAAACCAAGCACATAGGTACTTGTTAGAGAAAAAGTGTACCAGACAGACCCACTGTGAGAGTGACACATGGAACCATGATTTGGTAGTCACAGTCATCTCTCACAGTGATGGTGGTGAGTGTGATTCTTTGACCTAAAATCACTACACTCAACACATGTCGTTGGGTACACTTTGACATCATCAAACACAATCCTGAAACATGGGTTGTTATAAAGGTGATGATTGGGTGACTTTGACACATGGGGCTTTTGAGGGGTGAGTGGTAGATATGGGATTTGTCCCTCCTAAGGGAGTTTGATGTCCATGGCCACTTGATGAGTAGGATTGAGAAAGTCATGTGCATGCATGTGTGAATCAATATATAATATTGATGCCACACACATCTCACCCAGTCTACTCTGAGATCAAAGAAATGGATGAACGTTGAAAGGATGAATGTATCATGCCTTGAGTTCATTCAAGACATTAGTAACAAAGGAATTATACATTCGTTGTAACACCATCCATGGATTATAGGATTGAAAGTTGTTCTCCAACTTTCTATTTCACATGGGTAGCACAAATGTGCGACTAGGCACCGCTGTTTGCTTGTGAAGTCATAAGTATTATGGACTTTCACTGCCAACGTGAAATGGGCCTGCAAGGTCACACACAAGATTTAACCTGGAAGAGGATTTTATCCACAAATGATGTTTAGATTGATTACTAAAGGAGTTTAGTAGTTCAATTAAACACTGAGTTTATTGATAGCTCAAAATCATAGTGTTCAAGGTGTTGGACCAATTGATTAGAGTATCAGATTGATTGAAACTGCAATTGACTTATTTTTGCAAAGTCTGTACTCCCAACCGATCGGCTCATTTGATGAACCGATCGACTCAGGTTGGTGAACCGATCGGCTCAAGTGGTGAGTTGATCGGCTCATGTGTCAATGAAATGATAGGCTCAATTGTTGAACTGGTCGATTCGTGTGACCAACCGAGATCGTTTGGAAAGTCATAAGACTCTTTTTGCAAAAACATATTTGTTTCACTTGTACAAATTTGATTTGGACAAGGACTAATATTTGATTAGTCGGAAACAAACATGAAAGTCAATTCGATTTGGACCAGGACCACGAACCGATCGGCTCAGGTCCCCAACCGATCGGCTCAGGTCCCCAACCGATCGGTTCATGCTTGAAACGGTCGGTTCAGCTGGCGCAGTTGGTTGTTTTGTGGAAAATCTCGAATCCTTCTACTCCTGCTTTAATCCCGCATTTCCCAGGGTAGAGAACCCTATCTCATGACCCTCCTATATATATAGGGGTATTGGGGGCTTCTCAAAAGTATAGCTCAGAACACCAATTGCTCTGCAAAGTTGTCGTTCTCTCTGGTTTTGGTAACCGAGAGAGCCCGAGCAAGTGCTACCCGATAAGGGAGGCACAGCAAGGGAAAGACAATTGCAAAAAAGCAACTGGTGGCAGGAGAGTGTGTCGATGACTAGCACACTGATAAGAGGGTGTGACTCCTTCAGGTTCCTTATGCGACAAGGCGATCAGAGTTCTAGGAAGTCCGTGTAGACGATTGTAGAGGCAGGAGACTTCTGCCGCTCGGAGGACAGTTGTCAATCCCCACAGTCCCGCTGAGACCAGGAGCTGCACAGACACCGTCCAAGACCAGAGGTGAAGACCGTGTAAGCTATGAGGTAATGTCATCGAGAAAGCCTCGGGACAAGATATGTTTCTAGAAACCATCCTTCCTATTGTATAGACGTTGACATGATTCCTTTATTCTAGGTTTGGGAGAAGAAAATTTTTGTTTCCGCTACCTTCTCTATCTCCCCTAAAACCCAACAGTGGTATCAGAGCCACGTCAACTGCTCTATACTTTAGGATTATCGATGTGATTGATTTTGGTTTGACACCTTTATTTATTGCATACGATGCAAATAAAATTGGCTTTATGCATGTCCAATCCTAAATCCACAAATCTCTATATACATATATGATATGTAATATAAATGCACTCGATGCGCGTCACCCTTAAACGAGTTTTGTGGTGGATGTATAGCATGGTTATGACCAATAAACCCTATGTATGTGTGCTTGGTTAAATGTGATCTCTTGCATCTCAGTCTGCGCATCGATTCCCTATCTCCTATTCCTGATGTAACTCGAGATAACTCGAGATTTCTTTCCTACCTTTGCTCCCCCCGAATGTAACTCGGGGTTTCATTTTTCAAATATAATATAGGATAGATTTTTTATTTCATGTTATGTCAAAGAACGGTGGACTTTTTGACGACTTGTTTGAGGAGCGAGATGAGCGGGTGGCGGCCTGAGGAGATGCACGGGGACCAGTGAACCGATCGGTTGGAGGTGCCAATCGATCGGCTGGTGGCACCCAACCGACCGGTCTGATGGCGAGTCGATCAATCAAGGAGATGAGTTGATCAAACCCAGAAAGGCAAAGCACATAGTTCATCTTATACATGTTGTATGTGATGTGGACCTAGATGACTGTGATTCCTCTTGGCTCGAGGAATCACATTAGGATGGCCATAATCATTGATTTTATCATTTCGCATGTTTTCTATGGGATATAGCACGTATATGATACTTACTATATTGTTGTGATTGGATATGTATATGTACCTATAAAAACCAAATCCCTCATCTAAAATATTAAGTCTTTCATGCCTTCCATTAGCGACACACATGAAAAACATGATCGACCAAGCGTAGGTTATGCCAAAGCATGGTGCGCCGTCTATCTCGCAGAAGTGTGAAGGATAAAAATGTAGGTTCTTCCAAAGCAGGGTGCATGTTTACCGTGTCGGCTTTTGGGATAGACTTAACTGGTGATTCTTAGAGTGTCTAAGCCCAAAGGCACAGAATGTTCATGGCAAGGTGTTGTGCATGTTCATTCATCAAGAGTTGCATATGATGCAATTGGCATGATGGCCTACCTAAATAGTCAAGTTGTAGGCGATCAGCCAAAGCTGACTCATGACTTGATGAAATATGGATCTTGCCCACTAGAAGATTGTATGCTGCAATCTTCCGAATTGATGGCGAGGTCTATCAATTTGAATCAAAATAGTGGGAGCGGTAATTAATTAAAGGCCTAATTAAATATTTTCAAATTTTATTCAAATCAAATCAAATCAAAAAGGAGTTTTGACAAATGCAATTTTCTCTTGTAGAATGGCAAAAGAATCATCTTTTAAAATGGGTAAATTAATTGAGAATAAATTCGTTAACTGGTTGGGGATTGTGAGAAGTGTTCTGCACAATCCAGATATACCGGTAGCCTATGAATCCACTCTATGTATGCTTAAGAAGAAGGATAGTTCATTGATGGAGATCAATGGAACAAAGTCTAATGACAAAGGTGAGGGAGAGAAGGGTTCTCTCGCCAAACCATTGTTAGAATCTTCTGCGCTCAAAACATGGAGAGGATGGAAGGAACGATGGAAAAAGAAGTGAGAGATAGAGATCTCTACTTCTGGTGTATATGTGATAGAGATTAACTTTACTACTTCTTTGTCATGGGTACTTGATACCGGATGTGGATCTCACATTTGTTCAAATGTGAAGGATCTTAAGAGAAGTAGGCCTTTGGGGAAAGGCGAGGTTGAACTACATGTTGCCAATGGGGCAAGAGTTTCCACCAGTGCCGTAGGAACCTATGAGTTAACTCTACCTAGTGGGCTAATATTAGAGTTGAAGAACTGCTATTATGTATCTGCCATAAATAGGAATATCATTTCCATTTCTTGTTTAGACAAGGATGGTTTTGAATTTCTTATTAAGAATGGAAAGTGTTCCATTTCAAAATGGAATCTTTTATGGCAGTGCCCCAATGTCTTATGGTCTATACTTGATAGATCTAGAAACAAGTGTATACAATGTAAACACCAAAAGCCAAAAACTCAACAACTCAAACAAAACATATCTTTGGCATTGTTGTCTAGGACACATATATGAGAAGCGCATTTCTAGACTCCATAAAGATGGTTATCTAGACTCTTTTGATTATGAATCAATAGAGACATGTGAATCTTGTTTGTTGGGCAAGATGACCAAGACTCCCTTTTTAGGTAAAGGTGAGAGAGCTAGTGATCTATTAGGACTCATACATACTGATGTATGTGGGCCTTTTAGAACTAATGCCAGAAATGGGTATCAGTACTTCATTACCTTCACTGATGACTTCAGTAGGTATGGATATGTGTACCTGATGAAACATAAGTCAGAAACCCTTGAAAGGTTCAAGGATTTCATGAATGAAGTACAAAACCAACTTGGTAAAAGTATTAAATCACTTCGATCCGATTGAGGTGGAGAATACTTAAGCCAGGAGTTTGAGGACCTTCTCCGAGCCTGTGGTATTGTATCACAATGGACTCTGCCTAGAACACCATAGTATAATGGTGTGTCTGAAAGAAGGAATCACACTTTACTGGATATGGTGCGATCAATGATGAGTTTTTTTGGTCTTCTGATTTCCTTCTGGGGTCATGCTCTTGAAACCGCCGCGTTTACACTTAACCGAGTACCATCTAAATCGGTTCAAAAGACACCATATGAGATATGGACTGGGAAGCGTCCCAATATGTCTTTTATGTGGATTTGGGGGTGTGAGGCATATGTCAAGAAAATGTTTCCTGACAAGCTAGGCCCTAGATCTGATAAATGTTATTTTGTTGGATATCCTAAGGAAACCAAGGGATATTACTTATACCACCCAACTGACAACAAAGTGTTTGTTTCCAGGGATGTTGTGTTCCTAGAAAAGGAATTTATTTCCAAAGGAAGCAGTGGGAGGAAAATAGAGCTTGAAGAAGTTCAAGCCCAACAAGAAAACATTGAACCGATAGATGTGCAAGAGGAACATAGAGATTCACAAGGTGTTGTGGAATCACAGTCTCCTCAAGTAATACAAGGACCTCGTAGATCTAGTAGGACACGTCTTGAACCTGAGAGGTTTGGATACCTTGTGACTCAGGAAGGCGGTGCGTTGATCATAGATGATGATCCAAATACCAATCTAGAGGCTATGGAGGGACCAGATTCTGAGAAATGGCTTGAGGCCATGAAATTCGAGATGGAATCCATGTACTCCAACAAAGTATGGACTTTGGTGGAACCACCTGAAGGGGTAAAACCCATAGGGTGCAAGTGGATCTTCAAGAAGAAGACCGACATGGATGGAAATGTGCAAACTTATAAAGGCAGATTGGTTGCAAAGGGTTTCTGACAAGTTCAAGGTGTTGACTATGACAAAACTTTTTCTCCAGTTGCCATGATTAAGTCCATCAGGATCATGCTTGCTATTGCGGCTTACTATGACTATGAGATTTGGCAAATGGATGTTAAAACTGCATTCCTTAATGGGAATATAAATGAGGACGTGTACATGACACAACCTGAAGGTTTTGTCGTTCCAAAGAATGCCAATAAAGTCTGTAAGCTGTAAAGGTCAATCTATGGATTGAAACAAGCATCTCGGAGTTGGAATCTTCAATTTGATGAGGAAGTCAAAGTGTTTGGCTTTATTCAAAATGAAGATGAACCTTGTGTGTACAAGAAGGTTAGTGGGAGCATGACCACATTCCTCATATTGCATGTGGATGACATACTATTGATGGGGAATGATGTCACAGCCTTAGAGAAGGTAAAGACTTGGCTTGGGAATACTTTCTCAATGAAGGACTTAGGAGAAGCATCCTACATTCTAGGTATTAAGATCTATAGAGATAGATCTAAAAGTCTTCTCGAACTAAGTCAAAGCATGTACATTGAAAAAGTGTTGAAGCAGTTCAGCATGGAGAACTCAAAGAGAGGCAACATCCCCATGCTACATGGAGTCACCATCTCTAGAGCTCAATGTCCCCAATCTTGTGAAGAGAGGGAGTGTATGAATGGGATCCCATATGCATCGGTCATCGGATCCATCATGTACGCTATGTTGTGCACATGCCCAAATGTCTCGTATGCCCTCAACATGACCAGTAGGTACCAAACAGATCCCAGGGATGCTCACTGGACAACCATACAGAACATCCTCAAGTACTTGCTAAGGACTAAGGATCAGTTCCTTGTATACGGCGGCGAGGAAGAACTAGTAGTAAATGGTTACACCGATGCAAGCTTCCAAACCGACAAAGATGATTACAGATCGCAATCAGGATTTGTGTTTTGCCTAAACAATGGAGCTGTGAGCTGGAAGAGTTCCAAGCAAGAAACAATTTTCGATTCTACTATAAAGGTCGAGTATATCGCTGCTTCACATGCAGCAAAGGAAGTTGTGCGGATCAGGAAGTTCATCACTAAACTTGGTGTAGTTCCCAGTAGCTGTGATGCAATTGAGCTTTATTGTGACAATAATGGAGCTATTGCTCAAGCTAAGTAGCCCAGATCACATCAGCGGTCCAAGCACATACTGTGGCGTTTCCATCTCATACGAGAGATCGTACAGTGAGGAGATGTGAAGATTTGTAAAGTACCAATTGAAGACAACATAGTTGATCCACTAATGAAGGCCCCTTCTCAGCAGAAGCATGATGGTCATGCTAGGTCACAAGGACTGAGGTTCCTAGGTGACTGGCTCTAAGTTCAAGTGGGAGTCTGTTGGTATGTATGCCCATAGAGCAAGTCATGTGATGATTGTAATGGGATACTTTGTAAATGATTTGAATAATAATAAAGGCAATTTCCGATCTATATGTTTTAACTGTTTCTGAGATGATAGTGTAACATGATAGATGTCTAAAGAATTGTTTACTCAATGACATATGCTTTTAGGTTAAGGACCTAAATGATGAGATCATACAGATGTTAAGAGGATACATTCTTGTTTAGTTCCTAGTTGGTTGTTATTGTGGAAATAACCATAGACATAAATAACACTAAAGACTAGATTGTGTGTTGGTTGATGAAAGAATCTCATTAGTCATGATATAGTGATATCAAACCAAGCACATAGGTACTTGTTAGAGAACAAGTGTATTGGACAGTCCCACCGTGAGAGTGACACATGGAACCATGATTTGGTAGTCACAATCAGCTCTCACAGTGATGGTGGTGAGTGTGATTCTTCGACCTAAAATCACTACACTCAACACATGTTGTTGGGTACACTTTAACATCATCAAACGTAATCGTGAAACATGGGTTGTTATAAAGGTGATGGTTGGGTGACTTTGACACATGGGGCTTTTGAGGGGTGAGTGATAGATATGGGATTTGTCCCTCCTAAGGGAGTTTGATGTTTGTGTCCACTTGATGAGTAGAATTGAGAAAGGCATGCGCATGCATGTGTGAATCAATATATGATATTGATGTCACACACATCTCACCCAGTTTGCTCTGAGATCAAGGTAATGGATGAACGTTGAAAGGATGACTGTACCATGCCTTGAGTTCATTCAGGACATTAGTGACAAAGGAATTATACATTCGCTATAACACCATCCACGGATTGTAGGATTGAAAGTTGTTCTCCAACTTTCTATTTCACTTGGGTAGCACTGATGTGCGACTAGCACTACTACATAAATGGCTTATAACATCACTTTTAAAGGCGTCAGTTGTATAAATACACCGACACCTAAACAATAAAGTGTCGGTTCATAAAATAAACTGGCATCTAACTGTGAAGAGCGACCAGACACGGGTATCGCTTTTATTCAGTGTCGGTTCCTTATTAAAAAATCGATGCCTAAAATTAACCGCCAAATCCAAAATTTCTAGCAAAAAAAGTTACCTCCCAAATTTAACATATGGCGTCGGTTATTTACTAATAAACCGACGACAAAAGGTTATTCGCGAGATAGAAATTGGGCACATTTTGGTCGTCAGTTTCACTACAATGACTGACGCTTATGGGTTTTCCCGCGCCGTTTGTGGGAAATTTTTCACACCCTTTGAGCGTCGGTTTTGGAAATAAACCGACGACTATGGTTATTAATCGAGAATATTTTTTTAATCAGCATATGTAGATAGACATCAGCTTTTTTCTAATTAAAACCGACGACTATCATTGAGAATAGGTGTCAGTTTTTTTGGAGAACCGACACATTTAGTTTTTGTGTCGGTTTGTTTGAATAACCGACGCCTATTGTTAACTTAATAGCACCCGCGCGAGCTAGGCTCTTCCCCCTTCTCTGTTACATTGATTTCGTGCACGCTTAGGTCTGGCGATCACCTCCGGTTCCGTGCTCTGCCGATGGTCCTTCCTCTGATCGCAGCCTTCAGTTCCTTGCTCCGCCGTCGTTTGTTGCTCTGGGTGTCGTGGTCCCTTCTCCTCTGCACGCTGGTGCATGCGTGCCTTCTCTGCCTGCTAGATCTTCGGCAACCACCCAGAGCTTCCTGCTAGCTCCGGTGCCTCCGCCACCCAGCTTCCTGCTAGCTCCGGAACCTACTCCTTCTCCTGCTCATGAGTTTATTTCTCCTTCTCCAAGCCGCTGCTCTCCTGCCTAGGTATATGTCGCTGTCCTTCTTCTTCCTCCACCTCTTCTTCTTCCCGGCCTGCTCCCTCTCCTTACCAAATGTGGATTGAAGCAAGGCCACGACCATGTGGGCTGGCCACGGCCGTGTCCAGCCCACACGGTCGTGGCCTTGCTTTAATCCAACAGCCATCTGAGAGGGAGCAGGAGGAAGATGAAGATACATTTGCAATTGAATACTAATGCTTGACCTAATTCTGTAAATTTTGATGCATGTTGAATTAAGATATTAAAACCCTAATACACATTTCACCATAATCTTGAATTAACTATATTGCTGAAATCTTGTGATCAATCTATGTAAGATATTAAAACCCTAATGTTAAATCTCTGATTTTGTAGTGATGTGTCACCCTAACATCTACATGAATCCCTATTGTATGATGTAGATTAATGATAATGCATGAGATGGTTTGAAATTTTGAAATCAATTATGAATCTCTCCATCCCTAGTTCACAGTAATTTATGTGTAATCTTTATCTTGATGATGAACATGCATGAATACTCGAAATGTTGAAATCAATGTTATAGAATGACAACACATGTATTTGTTGGCCTAGAAACCCGTCCAAGATTTACTCATTAGGAGTAAATCTTGGATAGTCCCTGGTTTGGGACTTTTCTTGAACACCTAATCTCACTTAGTATGTAAGTGTATAATGTGTATTGGGTTTTCAAGAAAATTTCGGCAATATTTCCCCATTTGTTCTCTAAGTACATATGTACTTAGAGAACAGTAGGGAAATGCTACCGAAATTTTCTTGAAAACCCAATACACATTATACACTTACTAGTGAGATTAGGTGTTCAAGAATGGGATGGGTGGTACACATTTATTATATATAAGAATGAAAACACATGTATTTGTTGGCCTAAAGTTTTACACATGCATAAACTATAATCTGTTAACCCTAGACCCTAATCTTGTTGTAAGATATAGCTTATTTTCTCTTTGATCATAGAATGGATAGATCATGGATGTCCATTTGCAGTCACTGCACCCCAGAGTTTATATCTGGTCTTGACCAGTTTATTAGATTTGCCGAGGAACATAGGAAATAACCTGGAGATAGGTTCTATTGTTCATGTAGGCAATGCGGTAACAACTTGAAAGTCAGCACTGGTGATGAAATCAGTAGTCATGTCATGTGCAACGGGATTGTACAAGGCTATACAGAATGGCACTGGCATGGAGAGATTTCAAACCCAAAACCAGTGGATGTTGATAGTAGTCCTTGTGTGGAAGAAGAAATTGCCTTCTATGACGTAGATGTGAACGAATCAGTTCCAGTAGACATCGTTGATGCGATGTTGGATAGTTGTGGGGTAGAGCACACCAAAACTGATCCACCTCCCATGTTTAGAAACATTGTGCATGATGCTGAGATACCGTTATATACGGGTTGTAAGTTTACGAAGCTTAGCAGTGTGTTGAGCTTGTATAAACTGAAAGCTAACAATTGATGGAGCGACAAAAGCTTCATGTCATTGTTGTCTTTGTTGAAAGAAATTCTTCCTGAAGGAAACGAGTTGCCGATCTCAACATACTAGTTAAAGAAATTGTTTGCCCAATTGGAATGGAGGCTAAGAAGATACACTCATGCAAAAATGATTGTGTATTATTTCAAAAGGACTATGTGGATTTAAAAGATTGTCTAAAATGTGGTGTGTCAAGGTATAAATTGACGACTTCGAGGGAGTCCAAAACTAGTTCTCCCGTCAAGGTGATGTGGTATCTACCTATAATACCACGGTTTCAACGCTTGTTTTCCAATCCTATAGATGCGAAGAATTTGAGGTGGCATGTAGATGTTAAGAAAAATAATGATGGGATCCTACGACATGCGTCTGATTCCCCATAGTGGAAGAAGATTGATTTATTATACCCTAAATTCAGTGAAGAGGATAGGAATCTAAGACTTGGGCTTTGTACAGATGGGATGAATCCGTACGGGACATTGAGCATCCAACATAGCACTCAGCCAGTTATGCTTGTTATATACAATCTTCCTCCCTAGTTGTGTATGAAAAATAAGTATGTTATGTTGTCGTCTTTGATATCGGACCCTAAACAACCTGGAAATGATATCGACGTTTATCTTGAACCTATGATTGATGACTTGAAGAAGCTCTGGGGTGAAGGTGTGATGACCTATGATGCTTCACGAAGAGAGACGTTTTGTTTGCATGCTATGTTGTTTTGCACTGTGAATGACTTTCCAGCATATGGGAATTTGTCTGGATATAGTGTCAAAGGATCTAAAGCGTGTCCTATATGTAAAGAGAACATTGATTCAATACGACTAAAACACGGCAGCAAGACTATATATCTTGCTCATCGAAGGTTTCTTCCAAAATTTCATCCGTATCGTAGGTTGCGCAAAGCATTCAATGGACGGAATGAGGAACGTAGTGCACCTAAACCTATATCAGGGGCGGATGTTTATGAAAGAGTGAAAGACATCGCCAATGAATTTGGTAAGAGATCACAATGTACGATGGCCACAAGGAGTGACAAGTCTTTATTCAAGAAGAAGTCGATATTTTGGGATCTTCCTTCTTGGAGTTCTTTGACAGTCAGGCATTGTATTGATGTCATGCACATTGAGAAAAAATGTATGTGATAGCGTCATCGGTACTCTGTTGAATATACCTAGTAAGACTAAAGATGGGATAAAATCCAGAATGGACCTAAGTGAAATGGGAATAAGGACATAATTAACAGAAGTAGTTAGTAGTGATCGGAGAACATACTTACCTCCCGCTTGTTACACGTTGTCTAGAAAGGAGAAGTAAGCATTTTGCGAATGCTTGGTAAATGTTAAGGTGCCACAGGGTTACTCATCCAACATCCATACATTGGTATCAATGAAAGCTCTCTCATGATTGTCACACTCTAATGCAACAAATATTTCCTGTGGCAATTCGATCTATATTGTTGAAGCATGTAAGATTTGCAATCACCAGACTTTGTTTCTTTTTCAACAGTCTGTGCAGCAAAGTTATTGACCCTGATACTCTCGATAATTTGCAAAGAGAAGTGGTTGTTACCCTATGTCAGCTTGAGATGTATTTTCCTCTGTCGTTCTTTGATATCATGGTACATCATGTTGTCCACTTGACTAGGGAAGTGAAAATGTTGGGACCAATTTTCTTGCATTGGATGTATCCCTTTGAACAATACATGAGCATTTTTAAAGGTGATGTTCGAAACCGTTATCGGCCTGAAGGGAGTATTATTGAGGGTTATATGACGAGAGAGGTTATGGATTTTTGCAATGACTTTCTGAGTGGTAATGACACTCCCATGAATGACAAGAATATTGAGGAGCATTTTGGGATCACGGGTGAAGTAATCAGCCGTGAGCAGTTGGAGCAAGGTCACTTGTATATTTTACACAACATGGACGAAGTGAGTGTTTATATCGAGGAACATACCAATTTCATCAAGAGACAATATCCTCAAGACAATACAATGTGGCTTGCTAGAGAGCATAACAAGACATTTATTAAGTGGTTTGAAGATAAAGTCTTACATCAACTATCTCAAACACCAGATAATCTTACTGAAACCATCAAATGCCTCGTCTTTAAACCAAAATTGAATGTTATGTCTTATGAAGGGTTTCACATAAATGGTTTCTCATATTACACAAAGCGTCAAGATGATAAGAGTGTCGTCCAAAACAGCGGGATCACCCTTCAAGCGTCTTCATTATTTTTTGCAAGTGCAAAGGATAAAAGTCCACGTGAAGCTAAAATGTCATATTACGGTGTCATTGAAGTCATATGGGAGTTTGACTATGTAGATTTCAGAATTCCACTCTTTGAATATAATTGGGTTGACAACAAGAAAGGAGTTATAGTGGATGAATTGGGTTTCACGTTAGTGAACTTTGAAAAGATTGGCGAGAAGGGTGAACCATTCATATTGGCATCACAGGAGAAACAAGTATTTTATATCGATGATCCTGCAAATGATAAATGGTCGGTTGTTCTTCATGGTAAAAGACAGTTCATTGAAGAACCTATAGATGAAGAAGAGTACTATGATAAGTATGATGACTCCAGTTCATTCTCAGTTGGGTTGCCAACACCACCAAACATTGAAGTTTGGGATCACAATGACTTGTATGTTCGCGGGGATCATAATGAAGGATTGTTAACGGATAAAAGATCACAATATTAGAGGCATGGTTGTTTATATTTTTATTATGTTTTATTTTTCTGAATGTGAACATTACAATGTGAATGTGGACTTTACAATGTGAATTACTTTACAATATGAATGTGTACTTTACAATGTGAATGTGAACTTTACAATGTGAATGTGTACTTTACAATGTGAATGTGTACTTTACAATGTGAATGTGAACTTTACAATGTGAATGTGAACTTTACAATGTGAATTACTTTACAATGTGAATGTGTACTTTATAATGTGAACTTTACAATTAGTGTTACTTTACAATGTGAAATTTATAATTTGAATGTGAACTTTCAGATGGTTGAGCATTCCCATGATGACCGTGTTGATGATCACCGTGAGGGTGAGGACGTGCTTGCACCGCCTGACAATGTAAGTTTTAAGAATATATCCATGAGTTTTCTATCTATATGTTCATTTATAATTATATTATGTAAGTGTGTTTTTTATCAAATTTTAGGTTGGTGATTTACCCCCTGAAGAAATAACAGCACTTGATGAGCAGCAAAAGAAATTGAGAAAGTGAGAGGCATCACAATGATGAACAAGTTAATACATCATCAAAGGGGCAATGGACCCAAATTGGCTGTGGATTTCGATCAGGCAAGAAATCCATATGGAGTGAACCGCAACTCATTTGTTTCATATCTTGGGGTTCTTACTCGCAGCCATTGCAGTCCTATCCTATAATCATGGCATAAAGATCCTAAGGGGAAGAAAGACCACATATGGAAGGAACTATGTGTGAGTTATTATTATTTGTAATTCTATTTGTTTAGATTACTAATTTTTAGGATACTAGTTAATAGCAATTCTATTTAATTTGTAGAGCATATTTGATCTGGATGAAAAGCTACATCGTAAATGTGTGATGCAACATTGTGGGAGGGTCCTAAGGAACTATAGGACCAATCTCACCCGAGATTACATACGCGATGTTGAGAATAGGTTCTTGATTGATTCCAATTCTAGACATTGATCAGTATTTCACTAACTCTACACTAATAATTTTTGTTTGTATTCTCTTTGAAAAATAAATATAGGAAGAAGGAATCCACACATCAATGGAACTACTTCGACCCCAAAGACTGGGAGGAGTTTGTTACCCAAAGAAAAACAGATGAATTCAAGGTATTAAGCGCCACTCCCAATTTAATTAATATATGTTTTTATGTATTCACCTATTCAAGATTAACCTTTAGTGTTACTAACCAAATTAATGTGCTAACTAACTAGGCTATCAGTGATGCTCAATGACCAAGGCATGCACTGAATGTGCACGACCACACAATGGGTCCAAGAGGATATGCAGGCATTTACCAAAGACTACAGGAGGAGTCTACTCAGCCTACTGCTACTCAGGAGACTGCAGAGTCCTCTACTGCTGCTCCCGCACCTCTGCCTCGCCATGCTATGTGGATAGATGGGAGGCAAAACAAGAAGGGAGAGATACTGAAGCCCGCAACCACTGAGGCGGCTGCAAAAATGGTAAAAATCAACTCTTAGAGCAATCTATCGATATTGATTATTGTTATGTTTACATATGAATTTTTGTTGATGGTGATTAGCAGGAGCTGCACGAGCAGAGGAAGGAAGGCAAGTTCATCCGTCAGGGCACAAGGGATGAACTGACAGTTGCTCTGGGTAACCCAGAGCATCCTGGACGTGTAAGGGGTGCAGGCACTGGTGTGGGCATCAAAGCATTCTTTGGGCCATCCCAGCGCAAACTTGTCCCAAAAGTGGGACTTTCACAAGCTGAGGTAACTTATTCTTATTTTAGAATGTTATTGCGAAAGGGAATTCAATAATCAGAAACTAGCATTTCTTTTATCCATGGATAGGTAGATTCCTTAATTTATAGGAGAGTCGAGGAAGCAGTTGATAAAAGACTCCAGGAAGTAATTAACAAGTGACAGGCGTCTCAGACGGCCACTCAGACAGTACCTGTGGTGAACCTCTCTTCTCCTACTGCTCGTACTGTAGAGGTTGGGAGTAATCCTATAGACCCACAACCTAGCATGTCCTCTGTAAGTATTTTTATGGCATATATAATAACTAGTCTGTTCAAGATGATATGTTTGTGTATATATGCATATAACATTCTTTATGTAAATTTGTAGGGGTTGAAGCCATGCTGACTAAAAAGTGAAGGATATATCATTGCAGAGGCATCGGTTTACCAACCCCTTAAAGGGTGCATGTTTCATGGGAGTCCAGTACCAGATGTCATGGTACGTGTGAGACTGATACATATACTCGTTGGATGGACGAATCTTGCACTGCCTCATGCATACCCAGATGCTGAAACACTTGGTGAGGCAGTAGGCGGAGTGATACTGTGGCCCGAAGCGGATGTCCTCTATACTGATATTGTATGATAAATTTTCATTACTTTAATTTGTTAGTGTGTATATATATGAGTCGATTGATATGAAATTATATATACATGTCAAAAATACGAGACCCGCTACATCTCAGCCTCCACCTCCTCGACTACCAAGTTGGCTTCCAGGGGACCTACACGCCTTGATAGGTCCTAATTGTAGGAGTGTGGCAGTATGGATCGGCGAACATAATCCAAATTGCCCTATAAATGTTACTATTCCGGAGAATGTTATAGGTAAATCATACGATAACAATCTATTTATACAAGTTTAGCATACGTATTAATGCATACATAATAGAAGTTCTGGATACGTATTAATGCAGGTCAAACATTCGGAAATAACATATTTATATAAGATATTTTGGAGTTGTTTAGTTATGAATGGATGAACACATCTATGATAGAGTTGTGGATATGGTGAGATTAATGCATACGGCAATCTGGTTCATACATCCATATACCTTATTTAATATACGTCAATCTGGTTTCTTATATATTAATGCATACATAATACATGTTTTGCAGCCACTTACAAAAGACATGTACAGATTTTGGGTTTTCCCATGTGGGATTTTTGTTCCATCTTTGATAAGTCTTGTAGATACATACCTGTATTCAGTTACTTCATAGTGATATGATGCTTTTGAATATTTTGGTAAAAATAATAAGATGGTAAAAATAATAAGACGGTGATAATAGCTCCATTCAATTTTGAGTAAGTTTACTTTGCTTGTAATTTGGACTTAAGCAAATTACATTTTTATTGCGGATATTGAGTTATTAATTTTCTACTTTCTTACATGTAGTGCTAAGCATTGGGAGTTATTAGTTATTGTCCCCAAGACATTCACCGTCTATTATCTAGATCATGTGGGGAGTGAGTTGGATGTATTATATGGACATGCAAATAAAAGGTCATTATTTTCGTGAGAAATATTTTATGTTTTTATATATGTTAACGTCTGTTACTGCATTACTATTTAATTATGCAATTTAATGTGTTACATTAACATATATAAGGCTTTACAAGAGTACAAAAAAGCTGGAGGAAAGGTCCCCAAGAAAAAAAAATCTGACACTCATTTGGGAGAATGTGAAAGTAATTTCCTGACTCCAGTGTATATATTATTTATGTGAACTGTGCTTTTTGTATTTTTGAATATTTTGTATGTTTCAATTGATAGTGTGCTACACAAGACAACGGCTGGGCATGTGCCTACTATGTGATGCGATTTATGGACCTAATCATCAAACATGCCGTATTGGAAATCGATAACATACAAAAGGTATTATACATAGTCTCGTTAGATAATATGAAATATATGAATCTTATTATATATTATTATAATTATGTATATACGTCATTCTCTTTGTAGGTCTTTAAAACTGAGGACTTCAACACAGGTGCAAAGCGTTTCGATGTACATGCTCCCTATACGAGAGATGAATTAGATGTTGTAAGAGAAGGTTGGGCAAAAGCCCTGCAAAGAGTGGGAATTTTTCAATATGATTTTGCTGACAATGATGACAATGATGAATAAAGAATAACTTTGTTCTCATAATTAATTTTGTGTGAATGTGAATGAATTTTTATGAATTGTCATATGTGTGTGAAAATCATCAATACATGAATGTTTCTACATGTGTTTGAATGTGAAAAGATATGAAATAAATGGAACTACAGGTTGTGACTGGTTTCTACATGCGTGTGATGAAAAAATAATATGAATTAAATGTTCTTATACATGAGTGTGAATCACTTATATATAATATTGTCCATCATGTTAATTTTGCAGGTTTATGGCCTGTTGTTGGTTGATATCAATGGATGTCGTAAAACCTGCAGTTCATAACTGAATTGCAGGTTTCTCATCCTGTGACCAGCCATAGCAGGTCTGCAGACTGACAGGAAAAAAAATCAAAACATAGGCGTCGGTTATTTGAACAAAACCGACGACATATGGTTACAGTGTCGGTTGCCCTACTAGTAACCGACGTCGATTTTCCTAATGAGGCCAGACACCAAGGTCGTGCTGGCCAGCACAGCCGTGGCAGCGGACCAGACATAAAATAGGCGTTGGTTTTTTGTATAAAATTGATGACATAAAGTTACAGTGTCGGTTTCCCTACTAGTAACCGACGTCGATTTTCCTAATGAGGCCAGACACCACGGTCATGCTGGCCAGCACGGTCGTAGCAGCGGGTGATATGGCGTCGATTATCACTAATAAACTGACGCTGATAGTGCCCCAGATGGTGCCCTTTCTGTGGCGTGAAGGTATATGGCGCCGGTTTCTAAGCTAATAATTGACGCCTATACCCCCTGCTGGAGCGTTTTCGGTGGCGCGCGAAGGGTTGTGGCATCGGTTTGAGAACCGACGCGTAACGGTTGGGCTTTTAGCGGCACCCACATAGGTGTCGCTTATAAACCGACACTGAAGGCCTTAAATAACTGACACTAAAGGTCGGTTATGTACTAGTGTAGGCACCGCTCTTTGCTTGTGAAGTCATAACTGTTATGGACTTTCACTGCCAACGTGAAATGGGCATGTAGGGTCACACACATAGGATTTCACTTGGTAGAGGATTTTATCCACAAATGATGTTTAGATTGATTACTAAAGGAGTTTAGTAGTTCAATTAAATACTCAGTTGATTGCTAGCTCAAAATCATAGTGGTCAAGGTGTTGGACCAATTGATTAGAGTATCAGATTGATTGAAACTGCAATTGACTGATTTTTGCAAAGTCTATACTCCCAACTGATCGGCTCAGGTTGGTGAACTGATCGGCTCAAGTGGTGAGTCGATCGGCTCATGTGTCAATGAAATGATCGGCTTAATTGTTGAACTGGTCGATTCGTGTGACCAACTGAGATCGTTTGAAAAGTCAGAAGACTCTTTTTACAAAAACATACTTGTTTCACTTGTACAAATTTGATTTGAACAAGGACTAATATTTGATTAGTCAGAAACAAACATAAAAGTCAATTCGAGTTGGACCAGGACCATGAACTGATCGGCTCATGCTTGAACCGATCTGCTCAGGTCCCCAACCGATCGGCTCAGGTCCCCAACCGATCGGTTCATGCTTGAAACGATCTGTTCAGCTGGCGCAGTTGGTTGTTTTATGGAAAATCTTGAATCCTTCTACTCCTACTTTAATTCCGCATTGCCCGAGGTAGAGAACCATGTCCCATGACCCTCCTATATATAGGGGTATTGGGGGTTTCTCAAAAGTACAAATCAGAACACCAGTTGCTTTGCAAAATTGTCATTTTCTCTGGTTTTGGTAACCGAGAGACCCCGAGCAAGTGCTACCCAATAAGGGAGGTACAACAAGGGAAAGACAACTGTAGAAAAGTGACTGGTGGTAGGAGAGTGTGTCGGTGACTAGTATGTCGACAGGAGGGTGCGACTTCTTTCGGTGTCGTGTGCGACAAGGCGATCGAAGTTCCAGGCAGTCCGTGTGGACAACTGCTGAGGCGGGAGACTTCTGCCACTCAGAGGATAGTTGTCAATCCCGAGAGTCCCAGTGAGACTAGGAGTTGCACACACACCATCCAAGACTGGAGGTGAAGACCATGCAAGCTGCGAGGTAACGTCGATGAGCAAGCCTCGGGACAAGGTATGTTTCTACAAACCATCCTTCCTATTGTATAGACGTTGACGCAGTTCCTTTATTCTGGGTTTGGGAGAAGAAAATTTTTGTTTTCGTTGCCTTCTTTGTCTCCCCTAAAACCCAACACTTAGAAGTAAATATATCAAGCATCAATCTATAACTAATCAAGTGAAACTCTCATGAGTAAAAGGTAAAAATGGATTAGTGCTAAAATTAGAAATATGGTTTTATATTTTCCTTTGGATATGATGCATAGAACGTCACAAATATTTTGTGTGGAACTGCAAGGAGTGTGGCATGCTTGGGGACCACTCCTTACTTAAATTTAAGGAAATAATTGTAAAATACCCCAATATATCATATCCCACAAAATAAAATACACTCAAGTGATTTCGGTTCACAATATTTCTTTAAATAGAATGATAAAATGAACATAGTTTGGTTTTAATGGATATTTAAATCTAACTATTACATGATACCCTCAACAAGGTTCAATGAATGAGCCATAGACAACTTCTCACTGAAATTAATGCTTAAAGTACTCAGATTAGTTTGTGGTAGGTAACCTTTCCATCTCAGAAAGTCCTCAGCTACTGATTTGTTCATCACCACCTAACTCCCGGTCCTTAGGTTGAGCAACCTCTGGGTGGGTTGAAAGAAACACCCGTGGTTAGTGAAAAAATAAATAAAAGGATGTCAGTGGATGTTGAGTATGTGCAATAATTAACAACTAGGCACTACTTTAGGAAACTCAAAAGACTAGTTTCAAATTAATGAATGATTAAGATAAATAAGTGCCAAGAGTATTATATCAGTCTAAGAGATGAGGCATGTATAGCTAAGGAATATCAAGTAGGGAATCTTGCCTTTAAAAGCTTCCATTCATAATATCAACAAAAAATTGTGCATATAATAAATAAAGACTAAAGTTATTTCAAGTAGGTTTGAGACACCATTGGATCCCAACCTAAAAATAATGGGTGGAGATAGCACACCCTAGGTAGAAAAGCACGCCTCTATAAATAATAGGTGGAAAAGCACTCCCCGGGAAGAACAGCGTGCCCCTAGAAATATGTTTGTACAGATGTACCACTACAAGAAATAAAACTGGTCTAAGCATGCACATAAATAGGGAAAGGCAATTATAAATTTAGTCAAAATGAGATAATGGTTTGAGAGCATACAAGTCACGTAGGGTCAGAAGGATCATAAAAATTGTCCAAGAAAATAAGAATTTCATAATGATGAAGGAGAGAATCTCTACTCATGCCTCATATGGGAAATTATATTTGGTCATAGTAGTAGTGACTAAATAATAGAAAAGATGCACATACCTTAACTTGAGTTGTTAAATCATATATTAAATCCTAACCCTCAAAGTCTAAAGTCAACACAACATGCATATAGGTTTAGATCCATTAGTTAGGGTTTATGTGTATAGTTAGGGTTTATGTGTATGTATTGGGAAAACCCTATAAATCCAAATCCATCAGTAAAACCCTATGTCAACTCATGTTAAAGACCTAATGTTGAATTCAGAGTTTCTTAATGATATCTTGATCCAAAATCACAACTTTATTATCCATGTGTTGTCTTTGGTTATTTTAAGATCATAAGTGAGATGAAAACCCTAAAAACTCAAATCTTGGAGAAAAACCTAGATTGATAGATGATTAGATCTTAGAGAGTTAGTTTAGGGTTAGTTCAGGGTTACAATCATGGATGTCACTCCAAAATCTCAATTTTACTTTTAGAACCTATCTTTAAGTATTAATGTGACATTAATAACATTTAAACCATAAAAGTCAAACCTTTATAACTTTTCATTCATGCGATGAAATCTATACCAAAATGTAGAGAAAATTCAAAGGATTCAAAAGAATAATTTTTGAAATTTTTGATTTAGCAGAGAGAAAGTTATGATTTTTCAAAGGCTCAGAAAATTATAAATTGCCAATAATCTAAGTCAATGATCTAGTGGATCAATCCTCTTACTTGGCCCAATCACAGGTGGCCAAGTAGCCTGGGTCCACTGCCATACACTTGTCAACTCATCAAAGCATGAAATAAAAGTGGGGTGGCAAAAGGACCTTAATGTCCCTAGGAGAGAAAACAAGAAAAGAAATTAGTTAAGGGTTGTGGGAAAATTCTAGGGGAATCATCCCTTCCTCGTGCTTCTATGGTCGTAAGCCATGAAGCAACATATTTGGGTCAAGTTTGGGAAAATTGCAATCTGGCGATAACTCCACAATTTGAAGATACACCAAGAACTCACTTCCAGGAACTAACCTCCCAAAGTGATCAAAGACTAGAGAAGCCAACCGTTCGGGAGAGGCACCACAAGACAAAGAAGGAAAGAAGCTTGGCGACATACCAAATCATGACCAAAGAATAAATTGGCTCTGGAGGTTGGTTCATTGGGGTGATATGAAACCATAGGATGGTATATTTATATGTAGGGCTCAATCCCCTGGCCAAAGGGTGTGAGGCCATAGAAGCTTGGAGAAGAATTTTTGGGTGTTTCTTGAATTCTCTATTATAGGTCTCAAGTAGGGTATATTTATGTGTATATTTCAATTTGGAAACCAAGGTAATAAAAATCTCGATCAAAGATGCATCCTAGAGGGAGAAATCCAATTCTTACTATGTTGGATATGCCACGTCTATTGCCATATATGTGCAAGGTTGAAGATGACAGTCGGTCATTCAATATAGCATATAACACTCACAAAATTTCATGTGCATCAATTAAATGTGTGATATTAACTAAAAATCAAATCTGATTTGAATAAAGTGATAGAAAATTAATTTCTTTTTTGTCTCTTACAATTTGGATGAGTAAATAGCTTTAAAATAAGATGAAAAATGGTGGGTAAGGTAATAAGGACCCAAAAAATCTAATTTTGGATTCGAATTTTCCTTTTGGAAAACTTTAATGCATGAAACTCTGAATTTGAGGAAAATTGTATTTTCTTTATATAAATGCATTTCTTTATTATTTCTTAACCAAATTTCAGGTGTAACTTTAACATCTCTGACCTGGGTTATGCCATAATCCTGGAAATTTTTCTTAAGTAAGTTATTTATAAACTTTTTTTAATCTTTTGAAAAGTAATTAAGACTTAAGGAGAGTTTAATTTTCAAGTTTGAGCTTATTTGCAAAATGTTTCTGCATTATATGATAGTTTGGGTGTAAATTGCAATTTACCCAAGATGAGGAATTATATTGCAATATGTCATATGTTGAATTTGCCTCAAGTACTTTAGCATCATAAGAGAGAGAATGATGTTAAGGGGTGGTTTTTGAAAAGCCTATGTTCCAAGTTGGAGCTTTTTTGAATAATGCTTGTGCCTTGTGTACCAATTTCGGTGCAAATTTCAATTTACCCAAAATGTAGGATTGATATGCAAATTATCACCTCAAGAGTGACCCTACTCTCTCTTAGAATCATATAGAGGAGATAGAAATAAATAGGCACCATGTTTGAATCATATTTGAGTGATGGTATTCTTGGTGATGAAAAGACCAAGAAGAGTTGTATAATTGAAACCCAAAAATAAGTTGTATTGAGTTGTAGAGCTTATATGGGAGTGCCTATTAGCCAAGAAGCCATAGATGAAGTGCCATATCATTTTGTGAACTCTTGGAAAATGCCATTACGAGTTAAGCACCTCAAGAAGGTGATGGATATCGGTTTACAAGTTTCCTTGGAAAAGTTGTATCAATTTGTGAATAAAGTGATGTTGGGTTGAAATATCTTATTCAACAAGATAACTAATGGCCGAAATCTTATCCCTATTTTATCCCCAAGAGTTTTTCATGTCAAGATAAATATGTGTGGATGCATGGACACATGTCAACCCATGCATGGACATGTGTCACCTATTAGTATAAGGTGATGACACCTCTTATACACTCTCTCTCATGAGCCTCAATTGTAGATACCACTCCTTTCACCTACTAGTGAAACTTTTTGAATCCCACAACTCTCTTTCTCTTAAATATCATGCATAGTATTTGAGGATTAAGGAGGAGCTCGAGCCTTAAGCTTAATGTGAAGCCATGGTCATCTTCAACCTTGGTTGAAGCATGAATCTCGGGTTGTGATTCTTCCTTTCTTTTCTTATTCACCAAGTTCTTATCTATGGTGATTCTTTGCATATAGAGGAGTTGTGAACAAGTCTTGGATCTTTGATAAGTTCATCTGAAACCTTGGGAATTTGAATATTTGGAGCTTGGATCTTTGAAGTTGTTCTTGAGGTGGATTATATAACTTGAACCCAATAATGTTATTATTCACCTTCAATCTTGCTATATTTGTTGATCTACGGTCAATTTTGATTTTTCTTAAATAATTGATGAATAGTTGCATAAGAATATTGTCCATGAACTAGAACAGTAAGGGACGAAAGTCTAGAGCTTGTTGATGATGATATCATCATGTCACAAACTGATATCGGGCTGAAGCACCTCTAACCTGATATGGTAATGAAACTCAATATGGTGATATGAAATATGTTATAACTTGGAACCCCACACCCCTATCATTTTATACATTTGGGTTGGTTGAAAAAGGACTAACCGGTTGTCTAGGTTGTCACTCAACACATGGTAGGTTGTTACTTTGAAGGTTTGAAAAGGTATGAGCATAAGGGTCTAACCTGATATGCAAAACCCTACACTTGAGTAACCCGATATAAGTGACACACACACACCTCTTGGACAATATGGTGGTAAGCATACACCTCTTGCCCGATATGGTGGTAAGCATACACCTCTTGTCCGATATGGTGGTAAGCATACACCTCTTGCCCGATATGGTAGTAAGCATACACCTCTTTCCCGATATGGTGGTAAGTATACACCTCTTGCCCGATATGGTAGTAAGCATACACCTTATGCCTGATATGGTGGAAGCACCTCAAAACCAATATGGAGGTAAGCACCTCAAATCCAATACACTTGATTAAGTAACACATGAAGTGTGTTATGTCAAATGATACATTGAGATGTAAAGTGTTTAATGCATTTTGATAAGTATAGGCCAATGTACCTTTAGAAAAGGGTTGAGCCAACTTAATATAGTATGATGTAATCAATATACTAATGAGGATGAGAGAGAAACTCACAATTTGTGTGATAATCATTTAATGATAAATGATGAGAATAAACAAGTATGATTGAATACTTATGTTATCAATGTATTCTCCTAATATGTATGCAACAATGGATTAGGGGTTTGATTCTTGATAATATGTACATGAAACCCTAATTGGCTAAAAAGGGAAACCCTAACCCTAATAATGGGAAGGTTGTATTTCTCTTATATTACACATGGATGATATGTACTTGATATCGTTTTTATCATGAAATATTAACCATGCAGGTATCATGAGATGATGAGCATAGTCGGGTATGAGCTATGATGTTTCATATGATAAAGATTAAATGGGCCTTGTGAGCCATGTGAAATACTTGTGCAATAAGTATAATGTATACTTGGGTCTGAGGACCTAGAGGTAATAGTTACTTGATAAGAGGTGACAATGTTCAGTGATGAACTAAGGGTTTGAATACCGAGATCTAGAATTCATTATGTTAAGGGATGAGAATCCCCAGTAATTTGATAAGGGACTGAGATCCCGAGTGTTATGCATTCAATGTGTTCCAAAGATTATGAAAGAACTTGATAATGTATTACACCTTTATTTGTAGCATATATTATAATTCATGCTTGAAACTTGGTTGGTGCTAAAAGATATTGTAATGCACCTAATTAATCAAGTGGAACCTCATCATGTAGTTGCCTTGGCCATAGATCCATTCAGTGTGAGAATTTGTTGAATGGTGAAACAAGTTTAACTTGTAGAGCATATTTTTGTATATGTGGGTGTGATGGGCAAAAATATCCTTGCATCCAAATAGGGATTGATGTGTGATCTTTCCCTCATATACTGGGGTTGTTGTGTGATCTCCCTAAAGAAAATATATTGGGGTTGTTGTGTGATCTCCCCGAAGAGAGTGCATGCTACGGTAACTCTATAGCAAAGATGTCACTATACCCTAGCAAGCTAATTGCAGTTTGACACGTGATGTCACTGCCAGTGGTCTCGTACTAACTGAGACAGGTGAGGTCTTGGAAGTTGGCTCTTCCTTTGACCTTGTATGGTACCAATTTTGACTAAGCGGTAGTCGATTGGAGCATCAGTGGTATACCTCATCTCCTCAGGGCATATGTGTGATTATAAATATGTATTCAATCGTGTAGCGTATTTGCTTAAGGATTGAATACAAAAACATTGGTTGATGTTAAATTACTTTTATACATATTAAATGAATAGATGTTATATTTGTTCTTCATATTCCTTACAAAGTGAATAGATGATTTCTTGCACTATCATAGATAGTTGCTTTGCTTGAAAACATGATATTGCTATGTTCTATTTATAAACAGTGATTAATCTTGATTATTGATATAAAAGATCCTCTGCTGAGTTTTACACTATTTACCTGTGATAATAATGTTGTTGGCGGAGAGTTATATCTCTTGTTGGGACTTTTGTCTCACCTCGTTGGTCCCAACATTTTTTGGTGTACATAGATAAGGAGGTAGAGACTGTACTACAGAGGGAGGACAACAGAACTAGGGACAATAGTAACAACTCAGGTTGAGTGTGTTGTCTATCGTGTCTTGTAGATAGAAGTCCTATGTGTCGTCTATTTACTCTCAGGTCCTTGGGAGTTAGTACATAATGGTTTTATAAATGATCTGAGATTTTGGCTTGTATGCCTTGAGGTTTTATGTTGCTTAGGTATATGTTTGGGCAAAGCAACTGGTATATGATATCCTCGAGATGAGACGGTACAATGTGAACCATGATGTATATATTGCTTTGGTTCTTTCTTTAAGAGTTTCCTGGAAATGGATCTCTTTGCATAATGGTTTTAATTTTAGTGATTTCGTTATTCCACTACTAATGGTTATTCTGCATAATTACTGTGTGATTTGGCTATCAATTTGATAGCGGTCGTCACAAGTTTTGGTATCAGAGCCTAAGGTTCACTGAGTCTACAAAGACATAGTATTAAGGTTGTTGAGTCTGTTCTAGTATCCTCCAATTTTACTTATAGTGACTTTTGCTCATATATGAGAAGAAGTAAAGCTAAAAGATGGTTAGAGCACATGAAGAACGTGTTGTTGAGAGCAGTGTTGCTGCACCAGGAGGAGGTGCAAGGGAACAAGCTAGAGATGAGTCAGTGCCTGAGAATTGCCATCTTGATCAAGCCATGCTAGAAAATCCAACCTTTCATGCTCTTTTTGGGCAGTTCATGACCACAATAACACATATGGTAGACCGGATGCTAGCACCATCACCTAGGGCACCAGTTCCCAATGAGGGACATGGGTTTGGTTAGACCTTTGAGCGGTTATGTCGGGTAGGAGCCACCAAATATGCCAATACTATTGACCCAACAGATGCATATTTATGGCTCACTGAGCTAGAAAAAGCCTTTAAAATCCTTAGCATCCCAGAAACTGATAAAGTTAGGCATTCTATGTACATTTTAAAAGGAAGTGTTGGCCATTGGTGGGCCATTGAAGAAGGGAAAAGGCCGGGTTTGAGGTTGGATGTGAGGCATTCTGACGTGAGTTTGTCAGTAGATACTTTCCCAGGACTCATGTAGATGAGAAAATCTCACAGTTTGAGTGTATTAAGCAAGGACCAATGAAGATTAGTGAGTATGAAGCTAAGTTCATGGAGCTTCTGTGGTTTTATCCATACATGGCTACTACAGATGAGGAGAGGATTCAGCATTTTGAGACGGGTCTGAACACTGAGTTATCCATAGTAGTAGCTACTCTAGAGAATAGAGAGAGGTTTTCCACCTTTGTGGAGTCAATTAGGAAGATAGAGAGGTTTGTGACTGAGAAATGTGAGGCTAATAGTAGGAAGGACATGCCCAGTTCTAGGGACAGAGGTCTGGAAGTTTCAAGAAACTGAGATTTCCCACACCATTAGCACCATAGAGGTTCAATGCACAGACTCAATGGACGTCAAACAAGGGTAGAGGTCGTAGTTTTCTTCCAAGTGGTTCCCATAGTACGACATCAATGTTAGTGATAGGACCATCTAGACCATAGCAGGACAAAAACTGCTTCAAGTGTGGGCATGAAGGACATATGATAAGAGAATGTCCAGTTAGAGACACAGAGGTAACCCAACCACCGAGGCAGAGTCAACAAGGCTCTTAGAGGAAATAGTTTAGCAGTGGCACACGAGGAGGTGGACAGGCATCCCAAGCTGGTTCATCTGCACCAAACAATAGAGCACGGATTCGGCAACAAGTAACAATGAGATTCTATGCTATGAATCAGCCAGAGGTAGTAGTCAATCTATGAGTCGTGATAGGTCAAATGGAATTGTTTCATTTTGATATGTCTTCATCCTACTTCATATTTGTTTTGATTGATCCGGGTGCTACACATTCCTTTATCACTTAAGAAGTGATTCATGACTGCAATATGATTGTCAGTCGCAGAGCAGATAATCTATTATTAGAAACTCTGTTAGTCAGATCTGCAATGTTGTAGGGGATATGTTCTCCCTATGTTCTTTCTTTTTCATAACACAACATTCAGGTGGATCTTATACCACTTGAGATGCACGGGTTTGATGTAATTCTTGGGATGGATACCCTAGAAAATTATAAGGTTGTCTTGGATTGTGGTTCTAAGAAAGCTATGTTCACAGACAGTAATGAGACATGGGTCTTTCAGGGGGACAGAAAGATTCTTCCAACCTATCTAGTATCAGCAATGGTAGCTGAGAGACTGACGCGACAAGGATGTGAAGCATTCTTGGCACATGTGGTAGATACCAAAGTAGAAATTCCTAGTCTTTCTAAAGTTCCTGTTGTTAGGGAATTCAAGGATGTGTTTCCTAAAGAATTTCTAGATATTCCTCCATCTCGAGAGAATAATTTCGAGATTAATCTAATTCTGGGTACGCAACCCATAGCCCAAACACCTTATAGGATGGCCCCTGGTGAGATGGTAGAACTCATGAAACAGTTACATGAGTTGCTTGAGAAAGGTTTCATTCGACTGAGTACTTTGCCATGAGGTGCTCCAGTTCTTTTTGTTAAAAAGAAGGATGGGTCTATGAGATTATGCATAAACTATAGACACCTTAACAAGGTGACTGATGCATGGGTTTTGAGTCACTTTTATATGCTTATTTTATATCTATTTTATGCATGTATTTGTCATTTTCTTGATTATATTTGCATAATTCACTATAGTTGGCATTTAAACTCTATTTGCATCAAATTATACTTATTTTATCATATTATTATGATTTTATATAATCCTCGGACTTATGCACATGTTTTGGTACATTTTCAGGTACTTTTGCACTACCCGAAGTCGATACCATCGACCCTGGTGTCGATAGTATCGACATTTCATTAGGAATCAACCCCGAAACGTGATTTTGGAAAGAAATATCAACATCATGGTCGATACCATCGACCTGGGTATCGATGGTATCGACAGCGTCGGGAGCTGGCAATTTTCTGCACTAAAATGGAGCATTTTAATCTAACAGTTGAGCTTTTTCGGGACCATAAAGTGATCCTATGACCTAAGGAGAGCACGGCCGGCCATAGGAGAGATCTCATATCATGCCGCATGACATCCAAGAAGGAGAGAGAGAGGAGACGAGAGCCGAAGGATGGCAACCGGGTGATCCAGGCACCTCTGACGGGCGATTTTACTGCCGAAAGACTGCAAAACGCACATTTCTCGAGGAGGATCTCTAGGAACACCTTCGTATCAGGGATTACATGAGTTTTATCCATGTTTCCCACGTTTTTCTTCTCTACTCCTATGTATTCTCTATTTTCAACCATGCTGGGCTATTCCCCTTTATCTTTAGGACCGGGAGTAGCCCGGGTAATCGTTGTATGACCGTTTTGACATAGTTATCATAATTTGTCTCCAAATCTGTGGCATGATTTCATTTTCTCCATTATATCATTATGATTGATCACCCTAATGATAATCTAATACCTTTAATTACTTTGAAAGAAGAATTAACGGTTGAAAAGAGATGATCATCACATTAACTAATAAATCCTTTGAACAAGGCGATGTATAGTTAATGGTGGAAACCCAGAGTTTAATCTTCATGCACCTAATTTAGGGTATAGGTTACTACTACCGTAGAACTGATCTAGATTTAGGTAGTGAATTGTATTGCGACAGCGAACAATTCTGACTACATGCCACTACCCAAAATAGGAGATGAATTAGGATATTTGTATAGGAATAAGTACAACGAGAACCTGCGGTGAAACCGCAATCCTAAATATTCCATCTTTAATTGATTAAACCAACCATTTCATAGATTTTTTTGCTTTCTTTTAGTTTTCTTTTCTTTTTCAATCTACTCTCAAACCATTTTATTCGGTCTATCTGATCGCGAATAGTTAGTAGTAGTCTACCGAAAATCCATTCCCTGAGTTCGACTCGGGCCTCACAAAGGCCTATATTACTTTGGCGCGTGCACTTGCGTTTTAAGCACGGTAAATTTGTGTCAGTGACTATAAAGAACAAATATCCTCTTCCAAGGATAGATGATCTATTTGACCAGTTGCATGGTGCAACCAAGTTTTCTAAGATAGATCTAAGGTCAGGATATCATCAGTTACGTATCAAGGAGAGTGACATACCTAATTCAGCCTTTAGGACAAGGTACGGTCATTATGAGTTCGTATTTATGTTGTTTGGAATAACTAATGCACCAGCTGCATTCATGGAGTTGATGAACATAATCTTTTGGCCATTCCTTGATCAGCTCATAGTGGTCTTCATAGACGACATCCTGATATATAGTAGAGATGGTCAACAACATGAACAACACCTTTGTCAAGCCTTGACTTTGTTGAGACAACACAAGCTATATGCTAAGTTTAGCAAGTGTGAGTTCTGGTTGTCATAAGTGTCTTTTCTAGGACACGTTATATCTGCTTCAGGTATTCGTGTTGATCCTAAAAAAGTGGAGTCTGTTTTAGAATGGGAACAACCTAAGACACCAACTGAGATTCACAGTTTCTTAGTTCGGGCAGGTTACTGCAAAATGTTTATTAAAGACCTCAATTATGTAGCATTACCCCTAACTAGGTTGACTGGGAAGGAGGTTCCTTTTGTTTGGAATGACAAGTGTCAACGTTCCTTCCAGTTGTTGAAAGAAAGGTTGACTAGTGCACCTGTGACAGAGTGGATCTTGGATTAATTTTGTGGACAAAACTTTTTTTAAGGTGTGTAGGATGTGATGGAGTGAACTTTTGATGTTCTTAATTATCCGATTGGATAATTGAATCATGAATTGGAGATTAGAATAATGGACATATGTCAATATGTAATGTGACGATGATGATGATGTATATATGTTTGATGTTAATATTATGATTAATGATCCATGATACATGTGATATAAACCCTAATTATGAACCACCTTGGATTAAGTGTTTGTCTGATCAAATAAGTGAATCATGGTGTCAAAATTGGATTGGACGTAATGTGGATAGCGATGAATCTATGGATAAATTTTCATAGTACTTCTATGTTCCTAGAAGGAGATATTGAGGTATGGAAATGATATATTAATGTACATATATTTAGGCATGATAGAAACATGTTTTAATTGTGCTTAGCTCTAAGTTTGATATAAGCCCCGACCACATGCTTCACTGGATTGTACTATGGATCCTAGTCCTGGTGGCAGTGCAATCAGTGAGCTGAGGTTCCACAGATAGGCTCGTATGGAGGGTTAGTGTTTGACCCTTGGATTGGAACTATCAAGCGACACACAACTGACCCTTCCTTGGAACTGCCTGGAGATCACAGAGCAGAGAAAATAGAAACTTCCACGCATCCATGATCAGCGATCATGGGATGGAAGGAGGGAAAGATGGGACAATTGTATTCCGTGTAGAAGAGGTAATCTACAACCCTGACCCCTCCCTCATGTAATATGAAGCTGAGTGCCATGAGAGCTCCTTCTCCACTGCCTCTCGACTGCAAGTTCTATACGTTTCAAGAAAAGAGGTTCTGGAGGGAGAAGGACCATGACAAGGATAAAGGAAGCTATCCTTCCCCGGAGTCCCGTGGCCATAGGAGACTGGCTAAGTTTTAAGTCCAGTCAACTACAAAGACTGTGCTACCTGGACTCCTCCAACTTCACCAGAGGTTAGGGCGAGACCGGTGGATGGAAGATAGGCCACACTGCTGCATGACCGCGCACCAGAGGAGGGCACCACGGCGGCGGCCATGGACAGTGAGTTCATCGTCATGGATATCTATCAATGATCTCCAAGCGATGGCAACCTAGTAGAGAAGGAGCTGCAGAACTAAACCCTGGACCGGAGAGGCCGCACTGGACAGAGGCAATAAACCGGCGATGGCAAGCCCGGATGCGAAGCAGAGAGGGCGGAGTAGCACCTTGATCGGGTTGCTAGCTCGCCGGAGACGATGTCGGCGGCTGAGATTCTGTGTGCTGGAGGAGATCCTCCAGTGGCGGCGCTTATGCAGGAGCCTGGAATGAGTAGGAGCTTCTTGCCATCGATCTCTTACCGGTGATCTTCCTCTACGGCGGCGCTCGGGTCCAGGGCAGAGAACGAGGGAGCCGCACAACTGAAGGCTGGCGTATGACGCGATGCGTGAAGGGAGAAAAGCGAGCGCCTGAACCAGAAATAGCTCGATGCTAAACCGTCGGGTCACCCAGGCCAAAGAAGAGAAGCACCTCTTACAGGCCACGTGGCGCCCCGCAATTGGTCCAATGAAGGTAAATCTTCAGTAATTTACCAGATCTTGTATAAATAATAAAAAATAGATCAATTATCATAAAAATACAAGTAATATACCAAAATTCTCAGAAAAATGAGTAGAACACAATGAAAGCATAATATCAGGATTTTGAAGAACTAATATTAATGATATCATGTAAGATGTGTAATGCTTCTCTAATGGATAATAAATAGCAAATGATGACATAAAATCATGGAAAAATATCAATAAGTCCATAATCATGTCTACAATGCCTATGATATCAGATATGGTCCTGTTACGACACAAAATCATGTAATTTTCTTAATATGTCTAATTAGGGCTAATAACCCTAATACAATGCAATTAATACATACATGCTCAATAAATGGTGAAATTTACAGAGTAATCTCATATCAGTATTTGGAACCTCAGAATTAAATATGAGATCAGGATGATACCCAAAATCCATGTTATACAATGATGTTTGTTCTTAATGTGATATAAGCCCTAATATGCTTAAGGATATGATCTAGGGTTAATATGTGCACATAATCATATGAAATCAAATAATCAGATTAGTGATCATAATCTGGAATACAACATCGTAACGTCAATCCTAGATAACAAGAATAGATAGACAAGAAATAATAATGAGAATATATTAATGAGTAAGCAAACCCTAAAATGGATATCGATTAGGGTTAAGATGAGAAGTATGATGATGAGAACCTAATAGTGATATGTAATCTTATCTTAATCAGGTTTAACCAAAGATATAGTTGACCTGAGGAACATATGTGATGAATAGGATGGCTTGATCTAAGGTACGCCATTACCTCTTACTTGGCTTATTATACAATATGCTTGTGTTATATGAGTAGTAAAATACTTGGCATATGGTATTGATTGAAATGATTGTTCTTGTATGCTATGTTGCTTGATTCTCCATACTGATTGCTATGAACACATGAAACATAAGATATCTGGTCCATTATATGATAGCACTAAATCTCTTTGGTAGAATAGTGCATTGATGAAAGTACTAAATCTCTTTGGCAGAATAGTACATGTGAGCACTAAATCTCTTTGGCAGAATAGTGCATTTGTGAAGTACTAAATCTCTTTGGCAGAATAGTACATGTGAGCACTAAATCTCTTTGGTAGAATAGTGCATGTGGTTAATCAAGTTTACATATAATGGAAATGTGCCTAAAATATGTGTTCTCTTCTGGTAACAAATATCTTTGTGCAACTATACGCCTTTTCTTATATTTTGTTTAATGCTGCCAAGTATTAGTTTTATCTTATTGCCAAGATATGATGAGAGGTATATAAAAAGACACGTAGGCGTACTCAGTACAATATTCATGAAATATTGTGCTAACGTGTACCGCATGTAATCTTTTGTTTAGGTTGTGGTTATTCTCTTGAAGATCCAAGATAGTGAGAGTTGTATAGCGAGCTGATGTACAGGTGGACCTATTGTCTTAAGATCCTGCAGTCTAGTGGTAGTACATGTATATGTTTAAGTTTGTTGTTCAATATGTAATATCAAATGTTGTAACAATTCATGTTGTAATTATATGTTGAATGGTGAACATGTGTGTATGGTTTTATTATTGTTCATGTACATGTGCTACTGTTGTTTCCTTCTGACTCCCTCGATTTTCTTCTTCTTAGCCTCGTGTGGGATGTTTAAATCGGGATTCTCGCTGAGGTGAGGGTTTCAATTTGGACGTCACACATCAGATTAAGTTTTAGAAAATCCGGGGACGTCACAGGTGGTATCAGAGCATGAACAATAGCAAAACCTGACATTTGCTCATTATGCAACTCAAAACCTAAAGAACCTTGAACCTTAATAATAATTAGGGTTAGATTAGTAGTCTTTTAGAGATTAGGTCTGACCTAGCCTCTAGGTTAGCACCTAGATGTCTGAGAACTAGGTCTAGACTGGTGCTTGTTGAGTAGCAAGTCCTTAGATGTCTTTCTTTCCTTGTAGTGCAGCGGTATGGGACGTTTCACTATTTGGAAATGATGTGCATCAAGGGAAGAGAAATCCTAGACATATAGCGCTCGTTGTCTAGGATAGCTACACTAGTATACACCATGTTCTCACCCTTTTCACTAGTTTTCATGACACTGGACTCTCTACTATGTGTGGGACACTCGATTCTGGTTTTGGTTTTTGATTCCAAATGAATCGAACCTCGATAGTTTTCTCTGACGCTTGTTTTATCGGAGAAAAACTATATAATATTTTAATATGTATATGTATTACAAAAATGTGTCCCCACACATGTATGAGTAGGAGGTGGTCATGCTACCTAAGTGAAAGTGAATGACATCAGTCTAGAAGAGAGAGTAGTTTTAGATTAGATGTCTAGAGCCTTGTTGGTATATATGATAGATGGAATAGATGGATAAGTTGATGATATGATGTAATTCTTATATAGAAGATATAAGATGGTTTATGATGATCTGTGTTTGTCTTTGAGGACTTAAGTTCAATTTTGAGGATGCAAGATAAGTTTTCATGTTGCAAGTAAGTAGGCTTTTATGAGATAAGATATGCTAAGTTAAGACAAGGATGTGGATCATCCTGAGCCTCAAGCTCTTTTACAAAGGAGGACCTCTAGTGTTGGGACCAGTTTTAGGGTTAACTCCAGAGAGAGTGAGACCCATTGGGAGAAGGTTAGAGAACCTAAACTCCAAGATATCAGAATTATGAGATATGTGATATGATATGTCCTAAACTAGAGTACTCCTGAGTGATTGAGTTGAGTCACTTTATGTATGATTCCTATAGTCTAGTTGAACCCTAGATGTCCTTGGGATGACCAAACCCTAGAGTCCGAGAGAGGCTGGTTATGTGTGCATATGTGAACATGGATATGAGTACCTACCATCTGGGTGAGGGAGAGAGAGTCCCAAGACCCTGGAGGAGGTAGCTATGTTAGTTTCTGTGAAGCCTCATACTCGGGTTGGTGGTTTCCCACATAGGAATCTAGTGGAGTATATAAGAGAGTTTTGTGTAAGGATGTTTCATGGTTAGAGATCTATGAAGAGTATATCATGTCGTGTTTTGGTTTGTACTTATGTGGCTAGAGCTTGTAAGGATATCACTAGTGTCAACGAGGTAAACTAAGAACCCTAGACCAGAAGAGGGAAGATAAAGTATATGCACGTGAGATACTCATAGAGTTGAGTGAGCTCAGAGAGAGACTAAGCATGTCACTACCCTCGTGGTATGGGTTAGAAGAACCTCAGTTGGACTAGATAAAAGTTTTGATATATGTTTAACGAGCCACTTGCATAAGTTGGTTTAGCACAACTATGATATAATATGTCTAAGGATATGATCTGATCTCGAGATGTGATATATATACATGATATAATGGAAACCTAGAGATGGTTTAATAGATATTGATGCATACATGGTTAACTGTATACATGAATAATGATGATAATGTGATATTGTTGGTTAATCTTGTAATGAAATCACTAGTAAATGTTGTAATTTATTATGAGTAATGAAGCAAGATCGTATGAATGAAATAAGTTACACGAGGAGTTAATCTTAGTGCTTAACAAAAATGGAAAATATAGTTTGACAGTTAGCACAACATAATTCTTATGACACCTTGATGTGATCTAGATGGATAAAATGGGTTAACCATAGTTAACTCCCTCCTAAAAGGCATATATTAATGATGAACATGTTCTATTAATTAGCTAAATAAAAAGTTGATGACACCTTCATATAATGGGTTAACATTAGTTAACTCCTTTTAGAACATGGTAATATGATGTGGGAACCCTAATGCATGGATAAAGATAAGGATGCAACCCTGACATACGAGATATGTCATGACATAAATAGAGTTTCCAAACCCTTTTTTTTAGCCTTCTATGGAGTGAGGTTTCACCTTTAGTGCTTTTGAAACCTCCTAATAGTGCTTTGGATACATGGTTCTAGGTAACCTTTGCGGATATGTTACACATAGAATAGTGCCCTACATATGAAAGAAGATCCTTAGTTTTTCCTTAGAGTATGAGTGTGGTTTACTTTCGAGGACGAAAGTTCTTTTAAGATGTATATGATGTGATAGAGTGGATCTTGGATTAATTTTGTGGACAAAACTTCTTTTAAGGTGTGTAGGATGTGATGGAGTGAACTTTTGATGTTCTTAATTATCCGATTGGATAATTGAATCATGAATTGGAGATTAGAATAATGGACATATGTCAATATGTAATGTGACGATGATTATGATGTATATATGTTTGATGTTAATATTATGATTAATGATCCATGATACATGTGATATAAACCCTAATTATGAACCACCTTGGATTAAGTGTTTGACTGATCAAATAAGTGAATCATGGTGTCAAAATTGGATTGGACGTAATGTGGATAGCGATGAATCTATGGATAAAGTTTCATAGTACTTCTATGTTCCTAGAAGGATATATTGAGGTATGGAAATGATATATTAATGTACATATATTTAGGCATGATAGAAACATGTTTTAATTGTGCTTAGCTCTAAGTTTGATATAAGCCCCGACCACATGCTTCACTGGTTTGTACTATGGATCCTAGTCCTGGTGGCAGCGCAATTAGTGAGTTGAGGTTCCACAGATAGGCTCGTATGGAGGGTTAGTGTTTGACCCTTGGATTGGAACTATCAAGCGACACACAACTGACCCTTCCTTGGAACCGCCTGGAGATCACAGAGCATAGAAAATAGAAACTTCCACGCATCCACGATCAGCGACCGTGGGATGGAAGGAGAGAAAGATGGGACAATTGTATTCCGCGTAGAAGAGGTAATCTACGACCTTGACCCCTCCCTCATGTAATATGAAGCTGAGTGCCATGAGAGCTCCTTCTCCACTGCCTCTCGACTGCAAGTTCTATGCGTTTCAAGAAAAGAGGTTCTGGAGGGAGAAGGACCACGACAAGGATAAAGGAAGCTATCCTTCCCCGGAGTCCCGTGGCCATAGGAGACTGGCTAAGTTTTAAGTCCAGTCAACTACAAAGTCTGTGCTACCTGGACTCCTCCAACTTCACCGGAGGTTAGGGCGAGACCGGTGGATGGCAGATAGGCCACACTGCTGCATGACCGCGCACCAGAGGAGGGCACCACGGCGGCGTCCATGGACAGTGAGTTCATCGTCATGGATATCTGTCAATGATCTCCAAGCGATGGCAACCTAGTAGAGAAGGAGCTGCAGCACTAAACCCTGGACCGGAGAGGCCGCACTGGACAGAGGCAATAAACCGGCGATGGCAAGCCCGGATGCGAAGCAGAGAGGGCGGAGTAGCACCTTGATCGGGTTGCTATCTCGCCGGAGACGATGTCGGCGGTTGAGGTTCTGCGTGCTGGAGGAGATACTCCAGTGGCGGCGCTTATGCAGGAGCTTGGAACGAGTAGGAGCTTCTTGCCATCGATCTCTTACCGGTGATCTTCCTCTACGGCGGTGCTCGGGTCCAGGGCAGAGAACGAGGGAGCCGCACAACTGAAGGCTGGCGTATGACGCGATGCGTGAAGGGAGAAAAGCGAGCGCCTGAACCAGAAATAGCTCGATGCTGAACCGCCGGGTCACCCAGGACAAAGAAGAGAAGCACCTCTCACAGGCCACGTGGCGCCCCGCAATTGGTCCAATGAAGGTAAATCTTCAGTAATTTACCAGATCTTGTATAAATAATAAAAAATAGATCAATTATCATAAAAATACAAGTAATATACCAAAATTCTCAGAAAAATGAGTAGAACACAATGAAAGCATAATATCAGGATTTTGAAGAACTAATATTAGTGATATCATGTAAGATGTGTAATGCTTCTCTAATGGATAATAAATAGCAAATGATGACATAAAATCATGGAAAAATATCAATAAGTCCATAATCATGTCTACAATGCCTATGATATCAGATATGGTCCTGTTACGACACAAAATCATGTAATTTTTTTAACATGTCTAATTAGGGCTAATAACCCTAATACAATGCAATTAATACATACATGCTCAATAAATGGTGAAATTTACAGAGTAATCTCATATCAGTATTTGGAACCTCAGAATTAAATATGAGATCAGGATGATACCCAAAATCCATGTTATACAGTGATGTTTGTTCTTAATGTGATATAAGCCCTAATATGCTTAAGGATATGATCTAGGGTTAATATGTGCACATAATCATATGAAATCAAATAATCAGATTAGTGATCATAATCTGGAATACAACATCAGTAACGTCAATCCTAGATAACAAGAAGAGATAGACAAGAAATAATAATGAGAATATCTTAATGAGTAAGCAAACCCTAAAATGGATATCGATTAGGGTTAAGATGAGAAGTATGATGATGAGAACCTAATAGTGATATGTGATCTTATCTTAATCAGGTTTAACCAAAGATATAGTTGACCTGAGGAACATATGTGATGAATAGGATGTCTTGATCTAAGGTACGCCATTACCTCTTACTTGGCTTATTATACAATATGCTTGTGTTATATGAGTAGTAAAATACTTGGCATATGGTATTGATTGAAATGATTGTTCTTGTATGCTATGTTGCTTGATTCTCCATACTGATTGCTATGAACACATGAAACATAAGATATCTGGTCCATTATATGATAGCACTAAATCTCTTTGGTAGAATAGTGCATTGATGAAAGTACTAAATCTCTTTGGCAGAATAGTACATGTGAGCACTAAATCTCTTTGGAAAAATAGTGCATTTGTGAAGTACTAAATCTCTTTGGCAGAATAGTACATGTGAGCACTAAATCTCTTTGGTAGAATAGTGCATGTGGTTAATCAAGTTTACATATAATGGAAATGTGCCTAAAATATGTGTTCTCTTCTGGTAACAAATATCTTTGTGCAACTATACGCCTTTTCTTATATTTTGTTTAATGCTGCCAAGTATTAATTTTATCTTATTGCCAAGATATGATGAGAGGTATATAAAAAGACATGTAGGCGTACTCAGTACAATATTCATGAAATATTGTGCTGATGTGTACCGCATGTAATCTTTTGTTTAGGTTGTGGTTATGCTCTTGAAGATCCAGGATAGTGAGAGTTGTATATCGAGCTGATGTACAGGTGGACCTGTTGTCTTAAGATCCTGCAGTCTATGGTAGTACATGTATATGTTTAAGTTTGGTTTTCAATATGTAATATCAAATGTTGTAACAATTCATGTTGTAATTATATGTTGAATGGTGAAAATGTGTGTATGGTTTTATTATTGTTCATGTACATGTGCTACTGTTGTTTCCTTCTGACTCCCTCGATTTTCTTCTTCTTAGCCTCGTGTGGGATGTTTAAATCGGGATTCTCGCTGAGGTGAGGGTTTCAATTTGGACGTCACACATCAGATTAAGTTTTAGAAAATCCGGGGACGTCACAGCACCTGTATTGGTTTTACCTGAGCAAGGAAAGGGATACATTGTTTTCTATGATGCCTCTAAGAATGGTCTAGTGATCATGTAGTTTCTTTTGCTTCCCGATAGCTTAAGACACATGAGGAGAATTATCTGACACATGATCTAGAGTTAGCTACATTGGTCCACGTGTTGACGATTTAGAGGCATTATCTCTATAGAGAAACATGTCACAATTTCACAGACCATAAAAACTTAAAGTACATCTTTTCACAGCACAAGTTGAACATGAGACAGCGCCACTGGATAGAATTAATCAAGGACTACAATTGTATAATTGATTATCATCTAGGAAAAGCTAATGTAGTGGAATATGCACTAAGTAGAAAATCTTCATCTCCACCCATAGATAAAGCATAGTTGAATTCTTTAACATACTTTAAATAGGACATGTCTGTCTCTTTAAGACAAATAAATGTACAGTTAAAGGTACCTTTGTTAGTGGGATTGCTGGTCGAGATGCATGTGAAACCTACTCGGAGACAACAGACTAAAGCGGCACAACAAGCTGATATTGTGATTCAGCAGATCGGGTCAGAGAATGGTAGTGAGAAACGGGATGGTTTCCATGAGTCATAGGATGAGGTAGTCTATTACCATGGTAGGATGGTAGTACCTGATGCCAATGACTTAAGAAAGATAGTTATGGAGGAATCTCATTCATCCATGTATGCAATGCATCCAAGGAGTACTAAAATGTATCATAACTTAAAAAATATGTATTGGTGGCTTGGTTTGAAGAAGGATGTAGCTGAGTTTGTTATGTGATGTCCAGTGTGTCAGCAAGTTAAAGCAGAACACAAAAAGCCTGCAAGAATATTGCAACCCTTACCTATACCGCAGTGGAAATGAGATCACGTGACAATGGACTTTGTGGTTGGTCTACCCAGAATAGCCAAAAGTCATGATTCCATTTGGGTGATAGTTGATAGGTTGGTTAAGTCATCACATTTTCTTCCTATTATGCAACCTATACTATTGAAAACTTACACATATCTACATAGATGAGATTGTGCGGTTGCACGGAGTCCCATAGACAATTGTGTTTGATAGAAGTCCCCAGTTTATAAGTCATTTTTAGGAACGACTACATAAAACCTTAGGTACACAGTTAAAGTTTAGCACAACTTTTCACCCTCAGACAGATGGACAATCTGAAAGGACTATACAGACTTTAGAGGACTTTCTTAGGGCATGTTTTCTTCAATTTTTAGGAAGTTGGGACTTACACTTGAGCTTAATAGAGTTTTCTGACAACAATAATTATCAGAAAAGTATTGGTATGGCACCATATGAAGCATTATATGGTAGACATTGTAGATCTCCGTTATGATGGTGTGAGACAGGAGAATACCAACTTCTAGGTCCTGAATTATTGCAACAGATAACTAAAAAGATTAAAGTAATACAACAACAATTGAAGGCTACACAGGAGAGACAGAAGTCATATGCTAATAAATGATGTAGACCTTTAGAATTTCAAGTTGGATACAGTGTATCTTAAGGTCTCTCCTTGGAAAGGTGTTTTCAGATTAGGAAAGAAGGGTAAGTTAGCTCCTAGATTTATGAAACCTTACCCAATGACAACACAGATTGGAAAGGTAGCCTATAGGTTGGAGTTGCCACCTAATCTACATAGACTATCATAGTTAAGAGTCAAAATCCATCGAGTCTAGGTATCCAACCATAGTTGTTAAGCCATTCCCCACAATGGGATGCACACTTAGGTTATCATCATGAAGGGTCAGTTTTAGATCCCTCATTTCCCCACATTAGGGTTTTGTTCAAGTCTTCATATGAGCTCAAGGTATCTTATCAAAAGACTATGTTTTTAATTTCTCAAACTAGCATTTCCATCACCAAGATTTTAAAAGGGATTATCATTTAATGTGTATTACATCATTACACTATATTACATGTATGTTTTAGTTTTTTTCTCAAGAAAAAAATTCTACCATCTCTAATCAATTATGTCCATTATTTCTCATTTTGGATTTGAAATTAAGCAATATATTCATCATTTTTATTCAAGTTATGAATCCAAGAGCATCTTCATATCAAGTTAATCATTTTTCATTTGGGTATGATGTTAGTCATGTTACCCTTAAATATTCAAGCTAAGATCTCTAGGAAACATTGTATCAAGTTCATGATTTCAAAACTACATTTTTATACAAAGTATCATTTCATATTGGCTCTAGCTTGTGAGAGTGACTTATCATACTTATTCAAGATTAGCATAAGTGAGATTATTTCATTTATAATGCATTATTCGAGGAACAACATTACCATCGATGTCGAGGTTTCAAAATATCTCACTTATATCTCAAAGGAGATCCAAAATCTCAAGACACTCAAGCAAAGACCTATCTATCTCCAGCATGCTAACCACCAACATCTACCCATACCAAAATTTGACCCAACATACCAAATGTGAGAATCCCCTAGATTCCATTACATCAAACTACTAACCCAAGTATGAGGCTCATCATGAAGATTACATGTCATGTACATCATCTTAGGGTCTTGGGACATATCCCTCACCTATATAGAAAAACATCATATATAGAATGCCTCTTCCTCGAGGGTTAGATCTTTTCATAGGAAATCTAAGGTTCAACATTTTCAAGGGAATCACACACTAGGCGACTCAACCCATATACTTAGAAGTAATCTAGACAGGGACTCATCGGCATGTATTTCATTGCATATTTTTTAACTTTACATAAACTTTGGAGTTTAGGTACTCTGAACTTCTCCCGTGGTGGGCCAAATCATGTTAATAATTCACCTTTTTCTTATGTCCCATTCTAGACATCATTCTTTGTAACGAGATTAAGGCCCGTGTTGGTCTCAAATCATATATCACATATCATATATCAACATGTACAAGACTAGGCACAAGCAAGCATGCCAGCCCACTAGCTATATTTAGCACATCAACCAAGTCACATGTATCGTACAAGGTGCTAGGTTTAGCTAGGGTTGCATGGTCAAATCATCTCATATTGTCAAACATACATGGACCTCTCAAAAACAAACCTGGGTCATATTTAAGCAAGCTCATATCATCTACATCGACGTTGTTATCAACATCACTGTCGTCGTCATCATCATCATCATCATTATCATCATCATAATCATCATCATTATCATCATTCTCGTCATCTTCTTCATCATCATCATCATTATCATCTAGGCTACTTACTAGCATGTCCTTTATCATGGATCTACACAACTTTAGGGTTTACATATATCATCTAAGATCTCTCATCTAGACTTGATGTTATATTTCTTTCTCTTCAGTTAAATGGACACTCACTACCTTTGTGTGTTTGGCAATATTTTTGTATGTACAAATACAAATTCTTGTAATAGGTTTTTTCAATGTTGAAATAGGCGATGAAAACTACCATACTCCATTTGATCAAAGCTAAAACAAAAATGATTTACCACACTCACTAGGCAATCTAGTACCGTGACACCTAGATAACTAGAAAGAACATGGTGCACACATGTGTAACTACGTGTGACGTCCCCAGATTTTCTAAAACTTAATCTAATGGGTGACGTCTAAATTAAAACCACACCTCAGTGAGACTACAATTCAAACACCCACACACTAGACTAAGAAGAAGAAAATCAAGGGAGTCAGAAGGAAACAACAACAGCACATGCACATGAAGAATAATAAAACCATACAACACATGTTCACCATTCAACATATAATTACAACATGAATTGTTACAACATTTATATTACATATTGAACAACAAACTTTAACATATAAATGTACTACCACTAAACAATAGGATCTTAAAATAGTAGGTCTACCTATACATCAGCTCATCATACAACTCTCAATTATCATGGTTCTTCAAGAGCATATGTCCACAACCTAAACAAAAGATTACATGTGGTACACGTCAGCACAATATTCAAGAATATTGTACTAAGTACACCTACGTGTCTTTTTATATACCTCTCATTACTAACCTTGGAAATAAGATAAAACTAATACTTGGCCGTTATAAAGAAATATAAAAAGTCATACTTGAACAAAGATATGTTTATTAACAAAAGAGAGCACATATTTAAGCACATTTTCCATTATATCATCCATGCATTGACCACCGAAGGTTGAATGCAGTGAAGGCCTTATGATCGACAACCAAAGAGTTGGATCATTTCATAATGTGATCAGACTACCAAAGAGTTGGATCACTTTCAAGTACTTGACTATCAAAGAATTGAAGTACTTTATTTTCCAGCACTTGACTACCAAAGAGTTCAATTGCTTGGATATAATGGAATACATAGATTATGTTTCATGTGTTCATATCCATAAGTATGGAAAATCAAGCAAGATAGCATACACGAACAATCATTTCATCCAATATCATATGCCAAGTATTTTACTACACATATAACACAAGCATATTGTATAACAAGCCAAGTAAGTGGTAATGGCGTACCTTAATCATAGATATTCTAATCATCACATATTCCTGAGTCAACTACCACTCTTGGTCAAACCTTGATAAGGAAAAGTTCATATAATATCATCATATTCCTATCATCATTAACCCTAGTTAATTCATTAGGGTTTGTTTAGCTCATTAGATATTCCCATAGTTAGTTGTCTTATCTTCTTGTAATTAGGTTACTGGTCTTATATTCTAGATTAAGATACATAATTTGATTATTTGATTACATATTATTATGTTAACATATTAATCGTAGGTTTCATGTGTTAATAATGTTAGGGTTTTCTTACAATATGTTATGAGCCATTATCATTTAATCATCAATTATGTGTATTATCATGATCTCCTAATTACATATTAGCTTCCAATTACTGATATGAACTCATTCTATAATTTTTAAGATTTCTTGAGCATATTTGTAATTATTGTACATTATTAGGGTTATTAGCCCTAGTTAGGAACATTTAACAAATTACATGATTTTGGGTTGAAACATCACCACATTTGACAACATATGGATTATATACGTATTTTAGAGATATTGATGGATTTTCATTATTTTAGGTCATCATTTGATATTTATTACTCATGAAACAAATGTAATGCATCTTACATGATATCATCTATATTTATACATAAAAATGATATTATGGTTCTACTATGTTCTACTCATTTTTTTGAGAATTTTGGTACTTATTTCGTGAGTTTTGGACAAATGAGCTAATTATTGTGATTTATCTAAGATCTGTAGATTTATTAAAGTTTTACCTTTCTTTGGAAAATCACATATCGCCATGTGGACTTGAGGGTGTATTGCTCCTTTCTATTTTTCCGGTTGAGCTGGCGGTTCTAAGGTTTGCTTATGTTGGACCGGCTGGTTCTGCCTATGGAAGTTAGTTGCACAGCTCTTCACCAGAACCGGTAGGTTCTTGGGTCTGGATCTGTCTGTGTCTTTCCCCCTTTTGTGACGCATTCTTCTTCCACACACTACGTGCACCGATCACAAACCTCAGTATCGGCCATCGTTGCAAGGCTGGGCCACAACAAGGACTCAGCTTCTGGATCTGATTCACCTCCTTCCTCTTTTTTCATTTTCTCTTCCATCCGCTACAGTTCTGGGTGTCGCCATGCAGCACAAGCCCGACGAGATTCTCTTTACCTTCTCACCAGTGAGACATGGAAGTAGGTTTTCCATCATGACCAAGGGCATCAGTTTCTCCTATTATGCATCGTCGGTCTTGGGACTGCAGCTAGTTGTACCTCTTTGTGGGTGGAGGAACTCACCATCACCAGAGTCTACTCTATGTGCACCGCAGATGCAGGCTTCTCTCCGGCAAGCATCCTTGCAGCCTGCTCACTGCCAGTAGAGAACTCATCTTGTCTCTTGCAACAATGTTGACCTAGCACCTCCTGGATGTCAGAGTTCTCCTTAGTCAGGTTGGTGCTTCTGTTGGGAGACTTTGATGAGCAACTGTAGGTCATCCTCTCTGACGTGTTTTATCTCATCCACTCGAAGCATCTCTTCTAGGATGAAGGACTCCTCATCCTCTACTCCACTTATCCTAACTCAAAGCTCAAAGTGTTCAGTCTTCAGTTGGCAAAAAAACCACCATGTTAATTTTATATCTCCCATCCACGATTTTGGATCGTGGTGACATGGGGTGCTGCTTCACATAGCTCCCCACATCCCCAAATCAGTTGGAGGTGGGGGCGGGGATGAGTTCTATTTTTCCCAATCTGCAACATCCTATGGTTGGGGTTTATGTATGTCACCAATCTGCAACAAAACCTAGACTAAGGTCACGTAACCCATCAAAGGTCTGGGCATAGGCTAACAAACATAGCAATGTTGTTCTATCATGTAAATTGATCCATCAATTTATTGAACTCTTAACAAACTTCAATCCTACATAACTTTTTCTAGGAATCTCATTTCATAATGAGATTTGCGATGTTGCTTTATTACATTCATACCTACATTCTATTCAAAAATGGTACCAAAGTGAAACCATTTAGCCTTTCTATAAAATGCCTCAGAAAGGGCATAAACTTAGGGATTGCGTCCATGATGTCAACATAGGTATAAATTTTTATAGACTTAAAGGTCATTTGAATTCTCACATTCATGATCCCACTTATTTGATTAGATATCCAAAACCTTAAAACATCATTGCATCGCATATTACATACCTTAAAAGAAATTTCAACCTCAAAATTAAGCCAAAATCCAGTCTGTCACACTACCCTAAGCACATGCATGGAACATATGTCTAGGGTGGTAATAAGAACTCTCTTTTTTCACCCTCCTAAACTAACAAACCATACTATAGGATGAAGGAGGATAAAAGAATGATTCTAGGGATTACACAAGTCTACACCTAGTTCTAGAGGCTAAGTCAACTAGTCCATAAAAGACAACACATTAAGTTTCTAGTGTTGAGATGTAAGGTTGTGTTTAGTTTGTGATTCATGTGAGAAATGTTTGGTGTAGTTATTGTTTAGGCTCTGATGCCATCTGTCACAGAAACGTTTATTACCCAAATTCTAACTCCAAATGACTATAAAGTCAATGGTGATAGGGCATAGGCGTCTGTACCTATCATGGTATTAATAAAGTGTGAATATGGAAGCATAAAGCTTAGCCTACATGAAGAGATAACAAGATAAAGGCACCAACATAATCTCAAAATTCAATAATATTATCAAGCAACCTTCTTTTATTATAATATTTCAATTACAAATTGATGTACAAATGTACACAAGTCTTCTCATGTATACTAAGGATCTTACAACAAGAACACCTGACATAGCTCACCAAGCCCATCAACTTCTAGCTATCTCTGAACCTATAAAATGCGTGCAACAAGGTGGGTCAAGCACACGAGGTGCAGAGTACATGACTTAAAGATACATATACATAAGTTTTGCATAATTTGAAAAAAAAATTAGAAGCAAGCAAACAAAAATAAACAAGTTAAGTGCTTAGAAAAATGAGAGCCCATATTTTATGTCATTTTACTCCATTTATTCCATCATATATCATAAGGCCTTTGATCAATTTCCCATTGGAAGGATCTGTAAGGGTGCTCAAGATTATCTTACCCTTTAATATGTGAGGGCCCTCAATAACCAAATTCATTGAGCAAAAACCAATTTCAACATTTGTATAATGGAGTTCCATATTATGTGTGCAAGTTATAAAACAATGAGACAAGACAAGCATCAGGACAATACTAGCATACTAAATGGAAATATTTGAGTAAGTAAGAAAGCATACATACATATCATTTTCAAGTAGTAAAGGCATATCCATACAACCAATTTAAATCCCATACCTGATTTAGAGATGTCATAACCTATCCTTGACCATCTAGATCACAAGCCAAACCTGATTAAGAACAAGATTACATACTGCATTAGATTCTCGTCATTAACCCTAACTAGCTTCATTTTAGGGTTTTTTCCAAGTTAGGTTCATAGTTGTTTGATTACATGGTTAATGATCTTATACTCATTTAGAGGTCATTATGAAGGTCTGGTTCAAGTTTCATGTCATTTCGACGTTCCATTCATTCTATATGGATAATTCAAAGTGTAACAACCCTGACCTGGGTTATGAGGTAATCCTATTTGTTTTGGCTAATAAACTTTCTTATAACTCTAATATAATCCTCTAAGGAGTTTTGTCATCATGTGACACACTTATGTTTCAAGTTTGGTCCAGATTGAATGTTGTTTGAGCAATATTCCTTTATTTTGGACCAAAGTGCAATTTACCCAAGTTGAGGGGTTATATTGCAATATGTCACATTTTGAACGTGCCTTATATGTTTTTGCATCATAAGAGAGATAAATATGCAAGTTGGTGGCTTGTAGAAAGCCCAAATTCATGTTTGAACTTGTTTGAACAATGTTGGTGCATTGTGCGCCAATTTTGGTACAAAGTGCAATTTACCCAAAACGTAGGGTTGATATGAAAATTACCACCTCTAGAGTGTTCCTACTCCCTCCTAGCATCATGTAGAGGAGAAATAAAGTAGGATACACCATGTTTGATTCCATTATGAATGATGGTAATCTTGGTGAAGAAATGACCAAGAAAAGGGTTGAATTTGAAAGCTTAACTTGAGTTGTATCAAGTTGAAAAGCTTATATATGAATGCCTATCGGCCAAGGAGCCCCAGGAGGTGTCCCATATCGTTTTTTGAACTCTTGGATAAGTCCATATCGTGAAAATCACCTCAAGGAGGTGGTTTGTATTGAGTTACAACTTCCTTAACAAAGTTGTATCGGGATGTGCAAAAAGTGATGAATTAATTGATATATTTTATTCAAAAGGATAAGTAATGGACGAATTTGCATCTCTATATGATCCGCAACTGTTTTTCAAGATAATATAAATGATTATGCATGCATGGACACGTGGCACCTACTAGTTCAAAATAATGACACCTCATTTTTACCTTCCATCATGTGCAACAAGTATATATACCCCTAGTTTCACCCCTCAATGCAATTTTGCGACCCTTACCACCCTCCTACCCTAAGGTATCGTGCATAGAGCTCCAATATCGTGAAGGGATTCTGTGGTATCGTGCATGAGCCTTGGGATATCACCCATGGCAAGATCATATCGCCCAAGTAGGTGATATCGGCCATATAGGGTGATATCGGCCATAGTGGAGTAGTTTGAGTGGCATATTGTGCAAGTGAGTGTCATATCGTGCATGGGTGGTGGCATATCGTGCATGATAAGTATGGTACCGTGCAAGGGTGCTAAGGTGCAATTAGGAGCTCATACTTAATCCTAAGGTGAGGCCATGATCATCTTCAACCTTGGATTGAAGCATGATTTTAGGGTTTTGATCTTCCTTTCTTTTCTTCTTCACCAATTGCTAATCCATGGTGATTCCTTGTATTTGAAGGATTTTTGAACGAGCCTTGGACTTTTTATAACTCATTTTCAACCTTAGGAACATGGAGCTTTGGAGCTTGGATCTTTGAAGTGGTTCTTGAGGCGGGTTATATAACTTGAACTCAACCATGTTATTATTCATCACGTAAATTGTTGTATTTAATGATCTACTTTTAATTCCAAAATTTCTTGAAATAGTTGATGAAATTATGAGTTCTAGTAGTTTCTTAGACCTTTTGACATGAACTATAATATTTAGAACAAAGGTCTAGAGCTTGAAGATGATGATATCACCTTATAAAACTGATATCGAGTGCATGCACACAAGCAAGCACCTCTAACCCGATATGATGATGCACCTATTTCACTAAAATTATATGAATAAGTTTGTAAACCTTATTGAACGATATGGGAGTGTAGTATACACCTCTTGCACGATAGGGAGTCAAATATAGACTCCATGCACGATAAAAGGTCAATTGTATACTTGTAAGTTGATGTGAAACCCTAATTTGGGTAACCCAATATGAGTAAAGTATAGTAAGTGCTATTGCATGATATGGAAGCCCGATACACAACCCTAGTTGATGTTTAGCCCGACATGGTAATGATTTGATACTCATGCATGACATGGGTAACACATACAAACACCTCTAGCCCGATATGAAAGTTGTTCATATACTTTTAGCCCGATATGGTGAGTGCTCATACACCTCTAACCCGAGACACCTTGTAAAGATGAGGGCAAGACACTCTTAGGAGTGATAAGTGTAACACCAAGTTATGGTGTGGCTAATACCTTGATAGGTGAAACACCTAAAGTAATTAATAATGGAAAACCTTATATCAATAATGCCTCAACCAGAGATGAGTCCATATCAATTGATGATGATTAGACAATTTAAATGTGTGACTTATGACCACACACTACATGACAAATGTGATGAGCTGGTGCATAAAGTATTAGGATGGGACATACCCTAATACAAGATAAGTTTATGAACCTAAGTAAGTTAAAGGTGATGAGGGAAGTGATACATCAAGGCATGATAGATATCACATCCAGTACCTCAAGGTTGATACACCTTGTTGCACCTCAAATCCAATGTACTTGGATGAGTAACACATGAAGTGTGTCATGTCAATTGTTACATTGAGATGTAATGAGATTAATGCACTATGATAATTGTAGGATTATATGCCTTGAGAAAGGGTTAAGCCAAGTTAATGGAGTATGATGTAATCAATATCCTAGTAAGGATGAGAGAGAAACTCATAGTTTGTGTTGATAACCATTTAATGATAAATAATGAGAATAAATATCATACTTTTGATAACTATGTGTGCTCCTAGATGTGTGGAGCAATGAATTAGGGTTTGGATTAATAATATGAACATGAAACCCTATTCGTCTATAAAGGGAAACCCTAACCCTAATGATGGGAAGATTGCATTTCTCTTATTGCCTAAGCCTTGTAAGGCATGTTAAATACTTGTATAACAAGTATAATTATTTAATGGCCTTGGGAGACATGTGAATAAGTTGTTGCCTATTGAGAGGTGACAATATGTTAATGGCCTTGTGGGCCATGTGGTTAGTTGTTGCCTAGTGATAGGTGACAAGATGTGTAATGCGCCTTGTGAGCCATGAGAATAGATGTTGCCTAGTGAGAGGTAACAAGTGTTTATAAAAGTTTCATGTAAGAAATGATAATTTTCAAGATAAATAAGGAAATAAAAACTTATTAACATAATAATATTAATTAATGGATACAATAATTATAATGAAATCTTGATCATACATGCTTTATGTTTATAGCCAAATAAGGGCTATAGTGTTTTGAATATGCTTAAAGGAGATAAGAGGAACGCTTGTATTACATAAAGAATGTGAATAGATATGATGGCTTGCCCCAGGGTATAATGCCTAGTAAAAGGATGTGATAATCAATGATGAATTTAAGGGATTGATATCCCATAATGAATGTGAAATCAGGATTGGTAGAGTCCAATGTCTGGCTATGTAATCAGGATTGGTAGAGTCTAATGCCTGGCTGTGTAATCAGGATTGGTATTGTCCAATGTCTGGCTATGTAATCAGGATTGGTTAAAGTCCAATGCCTAGCTGTGTAATCAGGATTGGTAGAGTCCAATGTCTGGTTGTGTAATCAGGATTGGTAGATTCTAATGCCTGGCTGTGTAATCAGGATTGGTAGAGTCCAATGCTTGGCTGTGTAATCACAATTTGTTAAAGTCCAATGCCTGGCTGTGTAATCAGGATTGGTAGAGTCCAATTCCTAGTTGTGTAATTAGGATTGGTAGATTCCAATTCCTAGCTATGGAATCAGGATTGGTAAAGTCCAATGCCTGGCTGTGTAATCAGGATTGGTTAGAGTCCAATGCCTAGCTGTGTAATCAGAATTGGTTAGAGTCCAATGCCTGGTTGTGTAATCAAGATTGGTAAAGTCCAATGCCTGGCTGTGTAATCAGGATTGGTAGAGTCCAATGTCTGGCTGTGAAATCAGGATTGGTTAAAGTCCAATACCTAGCAGAGGCATGAAGCCTATAAACAAAGGATTGGCATAGTCCAATGCCTAGATAGAATATGATGATGTATACTCTTATGTCTGGTATAATTCAATATCTATTTAGCAGATTAGCTAAGGCCAACAGATAGAAACAAGAATGAATCATGGGTGACATATCAGGATAATAAGTATCATGGGAAAAGCTTGAGATGTTGAAATGATATGATAGATAAATGATATACATGTTATTCCTATTCCTTATAAAGAGAATAGATGATTTACTGCTCTATCATAGATAGTTGCAATGCATTAAAAGTTGAGAATATTCTAAACTACTTATCCTCTGCTCAGTATAATACTATTTAACTGTGATAATAACATTGTTGGCGGAGAGTTATATCTCTTGTTGGGACAAATGTCTCACCCCATGGGATCCACATTTTTTTAGGTGGACATGCACGAGGGGGATTGAGATCGTACTGCAGAGAAAGAACAACAACAACAGGGACAGCAGTGACATCTCAGGTTGGGTGTACTGACTGTCATGTCTTGTAGATAGAAGTCCTATGTGTCGTCTCTGTACTCTCAGGTCCTTGGATGTAGTACGTGTTGGTTTTATGAATAATAGGAGAATTTGTCTTGTATGCCTCAAGGTTTGATGTTGCTTTAAGTATATGTTTTGAGAAAGCAACTGTTATATGTTGTCCTCGAGATAAGATGAAACAATGTTGTACAATGTAATCATGATATGTACGAGTTTTGGATCCTTCAGTAAAAGTTTTCTGGACAAGAATCTCTTTTCAAAATGGTTTTAATTTTTAGTGATTTTCAGTAAATCGCTATTAATGTTTGTATCCGCTTAGTTAATGACGTTTGTTCAAACGATGTATGACAATTAGTGGTATCAGAGCTCTAGGTTCGCTGAGTCTACAGAGACATAGGACTAAGGTGTCGAGTTTGTTCTATGTGTACCCCAGTGTATCTTATAGTGCCTTCTGCTTATGCAGAAGAAGATATATAACACAAAGATGTCTGGAGAACATGAGGGACACATTGCTGAGAGCAATGTTGCTGCACCAGTAAAAGGTGTCAAGGACCAGGCAAGAGAAGAAACAGTGCCTGAGAATCCCCATGTTGATGAAGTCATGATGAGAAACCTAGATTTTCATACTCTTTTTGGGAAAACCATGACTACAGTGATGCATATAACATACTGGATGTCAGCACTGGCACCTAGGGCACCAGTTCCCAATGAGGGATATGGGTCTGGTAAGACTTTTGAACGATTACGTCGTGTAGGAGCCATAGAATATGCTGGGACATCTGACCCAGCAGATGCTGATCTCTGGCTCACTGAGTTAGAAAAGGCTTTTAAGATCCTTAGTATTCCAGATGTTGACAAGGTCAAACATGATGTGTACCTTTTGAAGGGTAGTGTTGGACACTGGTGGGCTATAGAAGAAATAAAAAGGAATGATGAAGAGGTTGATTGGGAGGAATTTCGTCGAGAATTCATCAATAAGTATTTTCCAAAGACATAGATGAAAAGATCTCATAGTTTGAGAAGATTTGACAGGGAGCCATGTCGATAAATGAATATGAGGTTAAGTTTATGGAACTTTTGCAATTTTGTCCTCAAATGGCTGCTACTGAGGAGGAAAAGATCCGACATTTTGAGAAGGGATTGAATGCTGAGATGTCCATCCCGGCATCTGTGTTAGAAAGTAGAGAGAGGTTCGCTACATTTGTGGAATCAATTTGGAGGATAGAAAGGTCTACGACAAAGAAACATGAGACAGACCTTAAAAGGAAGTCTACACAGTCACAGGAACAGTGGATTGGTGGTACTAAACAATCAAAGATTTCAGTAGTACTGACTCAACCACAATATAGTGTACCAATGCAGCAGTCACCAAAAAGGCTCCATGCTTGCTATAGATGTGGATATAGAGGACATCTGAGGTGGCAATGTCCAAGTAGAAAGTAATGAGGTGACCCAACTGACAAGATAATAGATAACCTATAAAGATAACATGTCGGATAAAATTTTCATTCTGAATTACCTTTCCTTTTTCTTCTCTTTGCCTACTGATTATGAGTAAGGTAGTTATTAATAAGATGTCTTCAATCATTCCTTTAAGGACAAGGAGAAGAGATAAAAAGGATGGAAATATATATTCAGTTCAATATTCTTTTTTATATGTTGAAATTTCTCTCTCTTCAATAACGAAGGGAAGAGAGGTAAAAGGAACTCAGAGGAAATCTGAGATATTTAACGAGATAAAAACATAAAATAAAATAAATGCATACTACCTAATTTTTGTTACTGAATACCCTGGCCAGGTATTCATTTATTGAAGGCAAGGTAAGTATGACATACCTAGATTGTTATCTTTCTAATTACTCTGATCAAGTAATCATTCTGAAATAATCTAAAAGAGCCTAATGAAGTAGGAGATGTGGCATGGATATTTCTACCACATTCTAATTGATATGTGGAGGAATTTGATTTAATTATAAATCAACTTATAAACAAAAGAAGATGTTTAGTATAATGTATACCCTGGTCCTCAGAGCTAGAGGTAATAGTTACCTGATGAGAGGTAACAATGTTCAGTGATGGACTGAGGGTTTGAATACCCGGATCTAGTAATCATGATGATGATGTGATATGTTTTTGGCACATATAATGGATACCAAGATAAAGAATCCTAGTATCCAAGAACTTTTAATGATATGAGAAAATGAGAACATGATTCCTGACAAGGAGTAATGTTTGGTTACCTAGAAGGGCCAACTTTGAAATTAGTCTAGTTACATATTCTATTATGGATACCATATGTTAGGGTTTTATGCCCTGCATAAACATGACATCAACAAAGATGTATGAGTTGAAGGAACAATAGTAGAATTGTTTTGGAAAAGTTGATCAAGCTAAAGATAACTTCCTAGAATATCCCTATCTAGATAGTTGAGGTAGTTTATACATGACATCTAGAGATACCTCTAAGATGGCTCTTTTTTAATAAGTAGCCTCTCCTTATGACAAGAAAATAAACAACTAAAAATATAATTGATACAAGTCATAAGAAACTTTAGTGTTGTGTCAGTAGATTTGGGTGGCACAACAGATGCATGATAATACTTGTAGTCACAAGTGGGTGACAAAACATAACTCTGGTCTTTTCTTGAAAGTGAAATGCTAAACTAAATGAGGAGTATGGAAGACTCCCCAGAATTAGGAATCTTGTCACATAAAGTTGTAAGTTGAGAAAGGTGAAAAATCAGTAAGGTTTGACACCTGAGTTAAATAAGGTATGTATAATGTTTCTCTGAATAAGAAAAGTGTTACCTGACACAGAGTGGACTCTACAGTCAATAATGAAAAGACAGTGGAGTATGTGTCATGTGTGATTGATTCTATGATAACCCTGTGTGGAAGAACTTTGTGTTGATCAAAGTTCTATGGAATATCCATGACATTAAGATTTTATGTGGAGACTTGATTATATGATGAATGAATCATATATGTCTCCCTTTACCTGGGATTTTAGGGACGAAATCCTTGTTAGGGGTTTATAACTTGTAACAACCATGACCTGGGTTATGAGGTAACGCTATTTTTTTTGGCTAATAAAGTTGCTTACAACTCTAATATAATCCTCTAAGGAGTTTTGTCATCACGTGACACACTTATGTTTCAAGTTTGATCCAGATTGAATGTTGTTTGAGCAATATTCCTTTATTTTGGACCAAAGTGCAATTTACCCAAGTTGAGGGGTTATATTGCAATATGTCACATTTTGAACGTGCCTTATATATTTTTGCATCATAATAGAGAGAATGATGCAAGGTGGTGTCTTGTGGAAAGCCTAAATTCCAAGTTTGAACTTGTTTGAACAATGTCGGTGCATTGTGTACCAATTTTGGTACAAAGTGCAATTTACCCAAAATGTAGGGTTGATATGCAAATTACCACCTCTAGAGTGTTCCTACTCCCTCCTAGAATCATGTAGATGAGAAAGAAAGGATGATACACCATGTTTGATTCCATTATGAATGATGGTAATCTTGATGAAGAAATGACCAAGAAAAGGGTTGAATTTGAAACCTTAACTTGAGTTGTATCAAGTTGAAAAGCTTATATATGAGTTCCTATCAGCCAAGGAGCCCAAGGAGGTGTCCCATATCGTTTTTTGAACTCTTGTAAAAGTCCATATCGTGCAACGCACCTCAAGTAGGTGGTTTGTATCGAGTTACAACTTCCTAAACAAAGTTGTATCGGGATGTGCAAAAAGTGATGAATTAATTGATATATTTTATTCAAAAGGATAAGTAATGGACGAATTTGCATCTGTAGATGATCCTCAACTGTTTTGCAAGATAATATAAATGATGATGCATGCATGGACACGTGTCACCCATGCATGGATACGTGGCACCTTGTTACAACCCCAAATTTTGGGTTCATTCGGTGAGAAATGTAATTTCTCATATTAAAGATATTTGAAAAAATAATGATATAATTTGCTTCAAATAAATGGATTGCGTTTACAATATCCTTGATGTCTGTGTTGTGGGCTTTATTGTCTATTGGGCCCAAATAACAAGAAAATTCAATTAATAAATGAATAATTGGATTTTTTAGAAAAGAATGATGTGGAAACCTCTAGAAGGCAAATCCAAAGAGGGATTTCGTGCCTTTTGGGTTCCTTGGGTACCAAGGAGTCCAAGGTTGCAAAAAGAAAGCAATAATAAAAGAAAATATTAATTAAGTATTTCTTTATTAAGAAATAAATTGAAAATAATGATAAAAAGTGAAAAATGAGTGGAAAGAGGCATAAATGAGATTTCTTGGGGAAATTTCGTATCCATGAGGTTGCTAATATTAAAAGGAAATCCAATGAGGAAAATAAAAGAGAAATAAAAAGAAATCCTCAAAAAGAGATATTTAAATGAGAAACAAACAAGATAATGTGAAATAATGCATAATGATGCATCTAGAAGGATAATAAGTATCCAATAAGAAGTATTTCGAAATAATGGAATGTCTTGGGATCCAAGGAGTCCCAATAAAAAGGAAAGAAAAAGAAAATACCTAAATTGCAAAATAAAAGGATAATGTGAAACATTATCAATGATTTTGTGATATTGGTGAAAATAAGTGTTGTTTCTATTAAAAGAAAATAGAAATCTCGTGGCCAAAGAATTAAAAGGCAAGAATAGTGAATACAAAGGAGAGGATTTTCGTATTCCTATATATTCAAGTAACAAAGAATATTGAAGATGATTAAGAGAGAGAGAGAGAGAAGCTAGCTTTTAATGAAGGAATCGGATTCCTAGTAGGAAAGAACATTTTCCTTCGAGAGCAAGCATCGTAGGGCATTGTACCCTCATCTATAAAGGGAGAAAGAGCCCTGGGCTGAGTCCAAGAAGGAGATCCCACGTACTCTCTTCCTTCTTGTTCTTCTTCTTCTTGTTTTCATCAAAACCCTAACCAAGAAAACATAGGGCTGTTTTGGGGGCTCTTGGTGGCTATGGTGGGTCGTGATGAAGGCACGAAGCAACACCAAAGGTTTCGGGTAGCCAGCTATCTTCCCCTTACTTCCATCGTCGTTCAAGAGGGCCAACGGGCCTGCAGGTGCTGCTGTAGTGGGCGCTGCTACCAGGCTGACTTCGGCCACCTCGGTCGTAGTTGGAGACTGCCGCGGGCAGGGCGGACCATGGTGGAGGTTTTGGAGCGGGAGCCGGTGCTCTAAGGACCAAGAGGGAGAGGAGGGATATTCCCCCGATCTGCAGCCGGCGGCAGAGTTAGGACGTCGCAAGGAGGAAGAAGCACAGGAGGTGCGTTGGACAAGAATACCCCTCCGGGTATTACTGATCAGGCAACTTACGCGGGGCTAAAATAGTCATTTGGTTATGTTTCCCAAACCAGCAAACGTTGCATGGTAAAGGATGATGTGGCGCCATCTGATTGGCCGAGAGGTAATTTTCTTGCAAAAATCATATCTTGCTATTCGTAACTCCGATCAAGACAAATTATATATGTATTTTGATCAGAAAAATGCAAGGAACCCATTAAAAATAGTTTATAGCCTGAATCTAATCATAGTTCGAAATGTAGTGTAAATTATCATCTTTAATGAATTAAAGATTAAGAAACCCTATTTTGAAATGAATAAAGTATTTAACAGGGTTTAATGGATCATTAGAGTTGATGTTAACCTGTTAAATGTAAAAAGGTACATTATGTTCAAAAAGGAAGAACTTTGCATATGATTAGTCTAATTTAGAGTTTATGTGCTTGAAATTTGAAAAGGGCATAAAGGTATCATCTTTAATGATTTAATTAAAGAAAAACCCTTAGATTTGATGATAGATGGACTTAATGACGTTATTTGGATAATTCAAGTTGATATTAACCTTTTGTTAATAAAAGTGAGAATAGGATCTAAAAAGATGATCTTTTTATATAATTGGTTTAATTTAGGGTTTCGTGCATGATTATGCATTAATGGGCTTGAAAATCCTAATTTAGATGAATATGTATTTTAATTGTTTTAACGGTTCAAATTCATAAATAAATAGGGATATGATGATCCTAAGTCAATTTGGGTATAAAAGACTATTAAAATGAATAGTTGAGCAATTAAGGTTCATATAAATGGAAAAGAGTATTTCAGGGTTTGTTAACCTAAAAGGGGTAAAGTTTGAGAAATTGATCTAAGAAACCCTAATGGATATTAATGAAACCTTAATGCGGATTAGAAACCCTAGAAAGAGAATCCAAGTCAATAAAGTAGATTCTTGATAAAGTGTGTAATATATAGAGTACATATTTATTTCAGGAACTATGTGATGATTGAATTACTTGCTTGGATCTGTTGATTGACTTGATTGTATACACATGAAGTATATGTTGAATAATCTGCATGACTCACCAAATCAGGTATGTGGTTACGCTTATGAATAATCGCTCTAGTTTCACAGTGATTCCCGAAGTTTTAATCGGTTGCTTGAAAATAACTGTTGGATGTTTATTTAATTCATGTGACTATAAAGTGACTATGATTATCACTATAAATGTGCGTATATAACTGACTAGATCCGGGTCCACCTCTATTGTAATGAAAAGGCTAAGAAAATAAGGGGTAGTCCTAGAGCAAGGTCTAGGTTACCGAGAGTTAGAAACTGGGCTACCTACGTGTAGTGCCATGAGACTCATTAGCCTACCATGAGTTAAGGAGTGGGCTACTTACGAGTAGTGGCATGTGACTCAACCCTATAAATTGGTTCACTTATAGGTGGATCATGAAGGGTTTAATGGGGACAACATAGAGGATAGGGTACTCTTGGATCGCGGAGTTATATCTAAAATGTAATCTTGGTTGTTAAATGATTAATTGAATGATTACATTATTAACATATTTAAACAATTATTGTTTCCCCCACATACCAGCTTCGGCTGACTGATGTTTTGTTTGTCGGCGTTTTAGGTACGAGCCAAAAGGACAAATAGTAAATCGTCATACGGTATAATACATGAAGTAAAATACAAGGAGGATTAGTTAGAGTAGAATCCTTAAGTGGATAGAAGTTTAGAGATCCAAGTTTTCAAAAAGGTATGCAAAATTTTATTTTCTTACAGCTTTTCAGTATAGTATGTTAAAATTTGATAATTATTCTTGGTTAATTGTCGAACCTTTGATCCGGAAGTTATGGGTGCGGCTTCGACCTCTCAGTCTCCCTTAATTGGGGGTTATCGGGAGGTGTGGTCGTAACATTTGGTATCAGAGCTTAGGTTCCTCAGTTAACCATTAATAATTATTAAATTTTACAAACTCCATAGAACCCAAGGGAGTTATTAGAGGATTATTCGAAAGATAGAGGTGTCTAGAAAAGGATCATGACTGGGGTCTGGCAATATTTTCCTCCGCACCGTTAGTCGGAATACGAGGACTCCCAGATCCGTGTGACTGCTTGGCTGAAGTCTTAGGGTATGAATCGAAATAAGATACCTTTAGGACTTCTCATCTTATTCATCCCTTCTCATCACAAAATTCTGATAAGGACTTAAAGGATTAGGGTTTTCTTTCATCTCCTCACCCTCTTGAGGTATGGGTAAGTCTAATAAGGTTTAAGGAATCCTCCACCGAATTAATGAAAGGCATGTAAATAATATGTCATGGACATAAGCTTAATAGATTAAGTGCAAAATAAATAATAGATACATGCTTAGGTCGTATGACATAAGTTGTCATGTCCTCAAAAGAGACCTGAGGCTAGACCTTCTTGTCAGGAGGATAAGTTAGTCTTAGAGATGGAGATCTCCATTGCAAGTAGAGACCTGGCACATCCTCTGAGGATGATGTTAACCCTCACCCTAAGTGAAGGTTAGAGAGAGATGAGTTGGACCAGGTGTTTGAAAGGACATGCCTTTGGGATGCCATATGATCCATGGGTGACCTAGCACCTTTGGCAACCCAACCCTGGGAAGGGTCGTGCATGTTAGGGTAGAGGATATCTCCTTAGATGATGATGTTAGTGCAGGACCATAGAAACCCTATGGGCTTGTGCAAGTAGGGCATAGCTGGCACCTAGGGTACGTCATAGTGTTGATAGTAGGATGAAACCCTGGATAAGGAATCATGTTGGAGCATAAAGGGTTATGGATGATCTTGAGCAAACATAAGTCCAAACCTAGGCTTCACCCATGTAGGGCACGCTCTTGAGGTTGATCCTTCATGAAGAGAGGACCTATAATGGTGAGGTTAGATGTAGGGTTAGCTCTAGAGAGAGCAGGAAACCCAGCAAGAAGATTGGAAGCCTAAAACCCTGAACAATGGATGACAGTGGTTGCCTCATGATCGATCCCTGAAAGTTGATGATATCTTGGTTGCCTTTAGAGGGACCAAACCCTATAGAGTGAAGATGAAGCATTTGGTGCCTATGTGCCTACAGTATAGGTGTTTACCTTCTGAGGTAGGAAGAAGAGTTCCTTAGGCCTAGAAAGGTTTAGTAAATAGGTTATGAGTCCTTGTACCTTGTTGGTTGTCCTTAAGGACCCCAACCCTAAGTGTTTCTCGAGTTGAATGATGACAAGAAGTGCATGTCATGCCTTTTGCATGCTTGGTTCGTAGTTAAGAGATAGAGCATGCAGTTGGACACCTACAAGTGAACCTAGGGTTCCTAGGCCTAAGAGGGGAAGTGGTGTACCTAATGCTCATGATGAGAAGTTGAGTTCCTATAGAAGCGAGCATAGTACTCCTCATGTATAGAGGAAAGGGAAGCCCCTTAAGTTTAAGGTGTGTTTGATGAACCCCTCACAGCTAGGTTGATGATAAAGAAAGGTATGATTTTGGATCCAACTTTGAGGAAAGAGGACAAGTATGACCTAGCATGGTTTGGTAGGTGATCTGTTGTGCCTTAATAGCTTGCTAGGGTTAAGTAGGATCGTGTGGATGTAAACCCTAGACCTAAGAGCTTTTGTGACCTTGTTGTCAACAGATAGTTTTCCTCCCATCCTGGAAGAGGGACCCCTTTGGTAGGGTGTATATCAGTTTTGTTGGTTTAAGGTAACCTGAAGAGGTCTCACAGGATCTTGAGAAGCTAAGTGAAAAGGGCATAGAATGAACCTGCAGACCCATAGATATCCATCTCTAATTTCATATGAATGTGTTACCATGGAGGTAACCGGTATGGGGCTTGACCAAGGTAGGCAGGTTGCCATGATCCCTATGAAAGGATGGGAGCCATCCCATGAATGCAGAAAGAGAGATGATGAAGACTTGGGTAAGGTTCTAAGTGAACATGTACTATAATGGTGAATCCTAAGTCTATCCTAGGGTCAGGTAGGGATAAGACTGATGGAAGTAGGAGTTTCCTAATTCCCCAGTTGCACGTGACCATAGGGTCGGGAGGTAACAGCTATCATTGTCTGAGGGTCATGGGTTAGGAGATTGATCACCTTCATGAACTCGTGGGACCCAAAGGGCAGATGAGTAGGGCACTCTCTTGATGCATGAGGGAAGAGGGATGACCCCAAAAGAGTCGGTACCCTATAGACCTAGAGGAGATGACCAAGGATATAAACCTCAGTAGGTTCAAGACTAGTTTGATATCATGATGTCTGTGATGTAGAGACATATGTGGCACATTGCAACTTAGATTTAAAGGTGTATTGGCAAGGTGGGATGTACCATCTCTACTCTTAGAATAGGAAGAACTCTATATTTGGACTGCAGCCAAATACTTATTTCCTCTTGTTATGGGGGTGAGAGATAGGACATTACGCATGCCACACACCAAGGATAAGAGATGATGTAGGTTGGAACGTTGCCACGAGAAATGGGGATAGAGAAGATAACCTACCCTAGTAAAGTGAATGATACATGGATGGTTTGCAAACACTAAGAGGAATGAGGTAGTCACCTTATGAGGAAGTTTTTATCATGAGCTATGTAGAACTTACAAGTTATACCAGGTTGAGTTTTGATCACCATGATGATGAAATCAGAAAGTGTTCTCAATGAATTTAGACTTAGAGTTTGAGATGAGATGATAAGTGGAATACATGGAAGTGTATGCCTTCAATGTTACCTAATACCTAAGGATGTGAAGTGGTAATGGATGCTCTGGTTGAGATACATCTGACTTGTTGGACTAGAAGCTAGAAGAGGTTGTTTGGCTAACCCTAAGTTTGGAAAGGAGAGGTGTTTGGACAGCACTCAGATGTAACAAGATACGTTGAAAAGTTAAGGGTTGTGGTTAGCCAGTCTAGTCCTTGATACGATGAAAGGATGGTGATAGAACCTCAAGTGCACTTCTTTGGAAAAGAAAGTGAGGAAACCCCGATAAAATGGTTTAGGGTTTTTGAGGTATTGATCTTGAAGAATAATGACATACAAGAGATCATGATTTTAAGATCACCGTACACCGTGGTACTACCAGGATAATGAGTGACAGTAGTACTTTAGATGCCTAAGATGAGGTTGCATGTGGTTTGTTGCCATGCATGATAGGAGGTGAAGGATGAGCATCGGTAACCCAGTGCATTGATATAAAGGATAAAGAGTCCCCGAAAGGAAAGGGGATTTCATCTCTATGGATGATGTAAGTATCCTCGGGACCAAGGAAGGTCGAGATGCAATATGGGTTATGGTAGATCGCCTTTCCTAGATGACATGAGAAAGAAATAGTTTTGTCAAGGGACAGGTCTGGTTGAACTACCCATGAGAGAGATGGTTCAACTACACCATGATGTGAGATCAAAGGCTCTTGAGTTTGACCTAGAGGTTCACTTCCATAAAGTGGAAGTAAGTATATGAAGAACTCGATGATAGTACATTTTATCACCCCTAACTAATGGTGAGTATGATCCAGACTAAAGGGTCTGATGAGAGCATGTGTGCTCGTACAGGGTGATATCTAGAGACAGTTCTTGTCCTATGAAAGATGTGACAATGACCACCATAGCCAGTATTGGGTTTTATAAGAAGCTCTGTAAGGGAGGTGGTGTCGGTCACCACTTCAGTAAGGTGATGTTGGTGAAAGGACCACATGATGGTTAGGAAAGGACCACATGATGGTTAGAAAAGGGCCACATGATGGTTAGAAAAGGACCACATGATGGTTAAAAAAAAAGGACCACAGTGCGTGTAGATGAAGTCACTTTGATTGTGCAAGGGCAGAAAGGAGCCTAGAGACGATGACAGTCGTGAGCAGATACAAAGTAGACTGACATACAAGTTACTGTGGAAGAATGTGTGAAAATCCGACCCCTCTAAGTTATAGCTAAGAGAGTTGAGTCCCCGATACATGGGTTCTTTTGATATGGTTTGGTGGAGAAGGTTAAGATTGGCCTTACCCCTCAGGATAAAGTAATGTGTGATGAGTTCCATGTGTCCGATTTAGAGCACTATGTGAGGTACCCCGACCATGTGCTGAGCAATGAACCTAGTGAGCCCCAAGGGACGCTGAAATGACTTGAGTCACCTGTGCAGTTTATAGACGTCGGGATGAAAGAACTCAGAGAAAAGAATATGTGATGATAAAGGTTTTGTAGAAGCGCTATGAGTACGGTAAAGACACATAGGGGCCAATGATGGACATGGAAAAGTCTTATTCTGGATTGTTTGTTTGCTTGCTTGAATTTTGAGGACAAAATTCCTATAAGAGGGGAAGGATGTTACAACCCCAAATTTTGGGTTCATTTGGTGAGAAATGTAATTTCTCATATTAAAGATATTTGAACAAATAATGATATAATTTGCTTCAAATAAATAGATTTCGTTTACAATAGCCTTGATGTCTGTGTTGTGGGCTTTATTGGCTATTGGGCCCAAATAACAAGAAAATTCAATTAATAAATGAATAATTGGATTTTTGAGAAAAGAATGATGTGGAAACCTCTAGAAGGCAAATCCAAAGAGGGATTTCGTGCCTTTTGGGTTCCTTGGGTATCAAGGAGTCCAAGGTTGCAAAAAGAAATCAATAAGAAAAGAAAAGATTAATTAAGTATTTCTTTATTAAGAAATAAATTGAAAATAATGATAAAAAGTGGAAAATGAGTGGAAAGAGGCATAAATGAGATTTCTTGGGGAAATTTCGTATCCATGAGGTTGCTAATATTAAAAGGAAATCCAATTAGGAAAATAAAAGAGAAATAAAAAGAAATCCTCAAAAAGAGATATTTAAATGAGAAATAAACAAGATAATGTGAAATAATGCATAATGATGCATCTAGAAGGATAATAAGTATCCAATAAGAAGTATTTCGAAATAATGGAATGTCTTGGGATCCAAGGAGTCCCAATAAAAAGGAAAGAAAAATAAAATACCTAAATTGCAAAATAAAAGGATAATGTGAAACATTATCAATGATTTTGTGATATTGGTGAAAAGAAGTATTGTTTCTATTAAAATAAAATAGAAATCTCGTGGCCAAAGAATTAAAAGGCAAGAATAGTGAATACAAAGGAGAGGATTTTTGTATTCCTATCTATTCAAGTAACAAAGAATATTGAAGAGGATTAAGAGAGAGAGAGAGAGAGAAGCTAGCTTTTAATGAAGGAATCGAATTCCTAGTAGGAAAGAACGTTTTCCTTTGAGAGAAAGCATCGTAGGGTGTTGTACCCTCATCTATAAAGGGAGAAAGAGCCATGGGCCGAGTCCAAGAAGGAGATCCCACGTACTCTCTTCCTTCTTGTTCTTCTTCTTCTTGTTTTCATCAAAACCCTAACCAAGAAAACATAGGGCTGTTTTGGGGGCTCTTGGCGGCTATGGTGGGTCGTGATGAAGGCACGAAGCAACACCAAAGGTTTCGGGTAGCCAGCTATCTTCCCCTTACTTCCATCGTCGTTCAAGAGGGCCAACGGGCCTGCAAGTGCTGCTGTAGTGGGCACTGCTGCCAGGCCGACTCCGGCCACCTCGGCCGTAGCTGGAGATCGCTGCGGGCAGGGCGGACCATGGCGGAGGTTTTGGAGTGGGCGCCGGTGCTCTAAGGACCAAGAGGGAGAGGAGGGAGCTTCCCCCGATCTGCAGCCGGCGGCAGAGTTAGGTCGTCGCAAGGAGGAAGAAGCACAGGAAGTGGGTTGGACAAGAATACCCCTCCGGGTATTACTGATCAGGCAACTTACGCGGGGCTAAAATAGTCATTTGGTTATGTTTCCCAAACCAGCAAACGTTGCATGGTAAAGGATGACGTGGCGCCATCTGATTGGTCGAGAGGTAATTTTCTTGCAAAAATCATATCTTGCTATTCGTAACTCCGATCAAGACAAATTATATATGTATTTTGATCAGAAAAATGCAAGAAACCCATTAAAAATAGTTTATAGCCTGAATCTGATCATAGTTCGAAATGTAGTGTAAATTATCATCTTTAATGAATTAAAGATTAAGAAACCATATTTTGAAATGAATAAAGTATCTAATAGGGTTTAATGGATCATTAGAGTTGATGTTAACCTGTTAAATGTAAAAAGGTACATTATGTTCAAAAAGGAAGAACTTTGCATATGATTAGTCTAATTTAGAGTTTATGTGCTTGAAATTTGAAAAGGGGATAAAGTTATCATCTTTAATTATTTAATTAAAGAAAAACCCTTAGATTTGATGATAGATGGACTTAATGACGTTATTTGGATAATTCAAGTTGATATTAACCTGTTGTTAATAAAAGTGAGAATAGGATCTAAAAAGATGATCTTTTATATAATTGGTTTAATTTAGGGTTTCGTGCATGATTATGCATTAATGGGATTGAAAACCCTAATTTAGATGAATATGTATTTTAATTGTTTTAACGGTTCAAATTCGTAAATAAATAGGGATATGATGATCCTAAGTCAATTTGGGTATAAAAGACTATTAAAATGAATAGTTGAGCAATTAAGGTTCATATAAATGGAAAAGAGTATTTCAGGGTTTGTTAACCTAAAAGGGGTAAAGTTTGAGAAATTGATCTAAGAAACCCTAATGGATATTAATGAAACCTTAATGCAGATTAGAAACCCTAGAAAGAGAATCCAAGTCAATAAAGTAGATTCTTGATAAAGTGTGTAATAAATAGAGTACATATTTATTTCAGGAACTATGTGATGATTGAATTACTTGCTTGGATATGTTGATTGACTTGATTGTATACACATGAAGTATATGTTGAATAATCTGCATGACTCACCAAATCAGGTATGTGGTTACGCTTATGAATAATCGCTCTAGTTTCACAGCAATTCCCAAAGTTTTAATCAGTTGCTTGAAAATAACTGTTGGATGTTTATTTAATTCATGTGACTATAAAGTGACTATGATTATCACTATAAATGTGCGTATATAACTGACTAGATCCGGGTCCACCTCTATTGTAATAAAAAGGCTAAGAAAATAAGGGGTAGTCCTAGAGCAAGGCCTAGATTACCAAAAGTTAGAAACTGGGCTACCTACGTGTAGTGCCATGAGACTCATTAGTCTTCCATGAGTTAAGGAGTGGGCTACTTACGAGTATTTCCATGTGACTCAACCCTAGAAATTGGTTCACTTATAGGTGGATCATGAGGGGTTTAATGGGGACAACATAGAGGATAGGGTACTCTTGGATCATGGAGTTATATCTAAAATGTAATCTTGGTTGTTAAATGATTAATTGAATGATTACATTGTTAACATATTTAAACGATTATTTTTCCCCCACATACCAGCTTCGGCTCACCGACGTTTTGTTTGTCAGCGTTTTAGGTATGAGCCAAAAGGACAAACAGTAAATCGTCATACGGTATAATACATGAAGTAAAATACAAGCAGGATTAGTTAGAGTGGAATCCTTAAGTGGATAGAAGTTTAGAGATCCAAGTTTTCAAAAAGGTATGCAAAAATGTATTTTCTTACAGCTTTTCAGTATAGTATGTTAAAATTTGATAATTATTCTTGGTTAATTGCCGAACCTTTGATCCGAAAGTTATGGGTGCGGCTTCGACCTCTCGGTCTCCCTTAATTGGGGGTTATCGGGAGGTGTGGTCGTAACACACCTACTAGTTCAAAATAATGACACCTCATTTTTACCTTCCAGCATGTGCAATAAGTATATATACCCATAGTTTCACCCCTCAGTGCAATTTTGCGACCCTTACCACCCTCCTACCCTAAGGTATCGTGCATAGAGCTCCAATATCATGAAGGGATGATGTGTCTCCGTGCATGAGCCTTGGGATATCGCCCATGGCAAGATCATATCACCCAAGTAGGTGATATCGGCCATATAGGGTGATATCGGCCATAGTGGAGTAGTTTGAGTGGCATATCGTGCAAGTGAGTGTCATGTTGTGCATGGGTGGTGGAATATTGTACAAGATAAGTATGGTATCCTGCAAGGGTGCTAAGGAGCAAGTAGGAGCTCATACTTAACCCTAAGGTGAGGCCATGATCATCTTCAACCTTGGATTGAAGCATGATTTTAGGGTTTTGATCTTCCTTTCTTTTCTTCCTCACAAATTGCTTATCCATGGTGATTCGTGTTGGAATATATGCCCTGAGAGCCAATCATGGGATGATTGGTGGGATACATTATGATTGATTTGATAAACAACAAAGGCAAGCTTCCAATTCTTTCTGGTTCAGTCATATGAGATAGTGATAGAACATATTGAATGTCTAGAGAATGGCAGTACTCAATGACGTATGCCTTCATGTTCATGACCTGAACGATGAGATCATACAGATGGTAAGAGTTTGTACGTTCTTGTTATGTCCCTAGTCGGATGTCATTGTGGAAGGTAGATAGACAGCAATGACACACAAGACTAGATTGTGGTGTTGGTTGATGACAGAATCTCATTAGTCATGATATAGAGATATCAAACCAAACACATAGGTACTTGTTAGAGAACAAGTGTACCAGACAGACCCACCGTGAGTTTGACACATGGAACCATGACATGGTAGTCACAGTCAGTACTCACAGTGATGGTGGTGAGTGTTATTCCTAGACCTGAAATCACTACACTCAACACATGTCGTTGGGCACACTTTGACATCATCAAACGCAGTCCTGAAACATGGGTTGTTATAAAGGTGATGATTGGGTGGCTTTGACACATGGGGCTTTTGAGGGGTGAGTGATAGATATGGGATTTGTCCCTCCTGAGGGAGTTTGATATCCATGGCCACTTGATGAGTAGGATTGAGAAAGGTGTGCACGCATGTGTGAATTAGTATGTGATATTGATGTCATACATATCTCTTCCAATCTACTCTGAGATCAAGAAAGTGAATGAACGTTGACAGGATGACTTTTCCATGCCTTGAGTTCATTTGGGATATCAGTGACAAAGGAATTATACATTCACTATAACACCATTCACGGATAGTAGGATTGAAAGTTGTTCTCCAACTTTCTACTTTCACTTGGGTAGCACTGATGTGTGACTAGGCACCGCTCTTTGCTTGTGAAGTCATAAGTGTTATGGACTTTCACTGCCAACGTGAAATGGAGCTGCAGGGTCACACACATAGGATTTAACCTGGAAGAGGAGTTTTGTCCACAAGCAATGTTCAGATTGATTACTAAAAGAGTTTAGTAGTTCAATTAAACACTCAATTGATTGATAGCTCAATATCATAATGTCCAAGGTGTTGGACATATTGATTGGATTATCAGATTGATTGAAATCGCAATTGACTGATTCTGCACAACCTGCACTCCCAACTGATCGGTTCAAGTGTTGAACCGGTCGGATGAGGTTGCTGAACCGGTCGGCTCAAATGTTGAACCGATCGGCTCAAGCCCAGGATGAACTGATTGCTTCAAGTGTTTAAACGATCGATTCAATTGGTGCAACCGAGCAACTTGGGAAAATAGGATTGGTGAGAATTTTCCTTTCGTTTCAAATTGCCCAATTTGATTGGGAATAGGATTGATATTCGATACCAATTAGAAATAAAAGAAGGAAAGTCAATCGGGAACCGACCAGGACCACCAACCGACCGGTTGAGGTGTCCCAACCGATCAGTAGAGGAGTCAACCGATCAGTTCAGGTCCCCAACCGATCGGTTCACTTGTGAACCGATCGGTTCAGGTTGCGAGTTGGTTGCTTTTGTGGAAAATCATGAACCCTTCTACTCCTATTTTTAGTCCCGCGTTGCCCGGGATAGAGAACCCTATCCCATGACCCTCCTATATATAGGGGTATTGGGGGCTTCTCAAAGTACAACTCAATGCAATCAGTTGCTCTGCAAAGTTGTCGTTCTCTCTGGTTTTGGTAACCAAGAGAGAGCACGAGCAAGTGCTTCCTGCAAAAGGAGGTGCAACAAGGGAAGGACAACTGCAGTTGCAACTGGCAGCAGGAGAGTGTGTTGGCGACTAGTACGTCAACAGGAGGGTGTGACTCCTTCCACTTCCTTGTGGGACAAGGAGTGTGGAGTTCCAGGTGGTCTGTGTGGACTACCATAGAGGCGGGAGGTTTCTTCCGCTCAGGAGGACAACTATCATCCGACAGTCCGGTAGGAGGAGGAGGAGTTAGTCCTGGTGCGACCAGGAGCTGCACAGATGACGTCCAAGACCGGAGTTGAAGACCGCGCATAGCACGAGGTATTGTCGCCGAGCAAGCCTCAGGACAAGGTATGATTCCACAAACCATCCTTTCCTATTATATAAACGTTGACGCATTTTCTTGTTCCGGGTTTGGGGGAGAAATATTTTTGTTTCTTCTGCCTTCTCTGCCTCCCTTAAAACCCAACAGTGATATCAGAGCCACGTCAACTGTTCTATATTTTAGGAATATCAATATGATCAATTTTGGTTTGTCTCCTTTATTTATTGCATACGATGCGAATAAAATTGGATTTATGCATGTCCAATCCTAAATCCACAAATCCCAATTACATATATGATATGTATTATTAATGCACTCGATACGCGTCGCCCTTAAACGAGTTTTGTGGTGGATATGTAAGCGTGATTATGGCCAATAAACCCTATCTGTGATTGGTTGTGTGTGGTTTCTTGCATCTCGGTCTGCGTACCGATCTTCCTTCTCCTATTCCTGATGTAACTCGAAATAATTCGAGATTCTTTCCTACCTTTGCTCCCCCCGAATGTAACTCAGGGTTTCCCTTTTAAGCAATGTAATATTAGGATAGATTTTATTTCCTGTTATGTCAAAGAACATAGGACATCAAGATGACGCTGAGACGATCGGTTCAAGGCCTGAACCGATCGGTTGACATTTCAGACGATCGGTTCAAGGAGTGAACCAATCGGTTGATGACCGGTTCGAGGAGCAAGATGAGCGGGTGGCGGCCATGATGAGATGCACGACGTCCAGGCGAACCGATCGGTTGGAGGAGCCAACCGATCGGTTGGTGGCACCAGACGACCGGCCAGAGAGAGAAGATCATTCAAGAGATGAGTTGATCAACTCAGATGGCAAGGCAAAGAGTTCATCTTGTACAGGTTGCATGTGATGTAGACTTAGATGACCGTGATTCCTCTTGGCTCGAGGAATCACATTAGGATGGCCATAATCATCACTTTTATCGTGTGTGCATGTTTTCTATGGGATATAGCATGTATATGATACGTACTATGTATTGTGGTGATTGGATATGTATATGTATATAAAAACCAAATCCCTCATTAAATATTAAGTTTTAGATGCCTTCCAAATGCAACACATGTGAAAATCTTGATCGACCAAGTGTGGGCACGCCCTAGCGTGGTGCACCGTCTATCTTGTGGAAGCATGAAGGATGAATGTGTGGGTCTGACCTAGCAGGGTGCATATTCATCGTGTTTGCTTTGGGTCGGACTTAACAAGGTGATCTAGATGGGATCTAGTACCTTGAGGCATGGAGATGATCATGGCAAGGAGTTGCATATGACATCTTATCAAGAGTTGCATATGATGCAATTGGAAAAAGTTGCCTACTTGAGAGATCTATGTTGTGGGTGACAGCCCTAGCTGGTCCATGGCTTAGAGGATTTCAGGATCTTGCCCACTAGAAGGTTGTATGTTGCAATCTTCCGAATTGATGGTGAGGGCCATCAATTTGAAGTAAAATAGTGGGAGCGATAATCAATTAAAGGCCTAATTATATCGTCAAAATTTCAAATCAATCAAATAAGTCAAAAATGAGTTTTTGGACTAAAATTGCATATTTCCTTTTTGTAGTTCAAATGGCAACAAACAACAACAACTTTTCTTTGCGATCGGTCCTTGACAAGGACAAGCTAAATGGGACAAACTTCCATGACTGGTATCGGACATTGAGAATTGTTCTCACTCAAGAGCGAAAGCTCTATGTCCTGGATACTCCCATTCCAGAGGAACCCGCTCCAAATGCACCAAAGGCAGAAAGGGATGCTTACAAGAAGCATGTTGATGATGCTATTGATGCAAAGTGCTTGATGTTATGTTCTATGAACCATGAGTTGCAGAGACAGCATGAGAACATGGGTGTCATTGAGATGATTCAGCATCTCAGGAACATGTATGAAGATCAGGCATGGCAAGAGAGATACAATGTTTCTAGGGCGTTGTTCAAGTGCATCATGACAGAAGGAGATCCAGTTGGTCCTCACACACTCAAGATGATTGGGTATGTGGAGAACCTGCAGAGACTGGGATTTCCACTGAGCCAAGAGTTGGCTACTGACGTGATACTGCAATCATTGCCAGAATCCTACAGTCAATTTGTGATGAACTACAACATGAACAACTTTGATAGGCCACTGTCACAGTTGTTGGGCATGTTGAGGACAGCCAAGATATATATGAAGAAGGACAAGCCTAAGCATGTGATGGTGATCACAAGCAAGAAATGCAAGTCCAAGTGCAAGGGCAAGGGCAAAGGTAAGAAAGGTTCTGATGCTAGCCAGGAGTCCAAGCCATCTTCAGCTCTCAAGGCCAAGGGAGGCATGACCAAGAAAGGAAATTTCCACCATTGTCAAAATCCAGGACATTGGAAAAGGAATTGTCCTCTCTATCTGGAAGAACAAAAGAAGAAGGAGGCGACTAAAGTCTCTACTTAAAGGTGTCATGAAAGTAAACTTGTAACACTTTTTGAGGTATATGATGCCAAGATGTAAAGTGTAAAGCACTCATAATTGGGGCAAGTGTTGCCACCATAGATAGGAGTACTATAGTTTATTTTCAGCCTATAAGGCATGTAATACAGTTATGAACTGCTATTTCATTTTTGCCAATAGATAGAAACACTTTATTTTTACATATTGTATGACAATGATGGCAATTAATAAAGTTGAGTTTTCAATCTTAAAGATATGATCTTTGTGGCAATGCCTTATTTATCTTATGGTATTTGATATGCATAAGATAAAATGATACCTAAAGGTTATAGATAACTCAAACAATCAAATTAGCGTCAATCATGAGAAATTCATTTCTAGTTTCCATATGATGGATAAATCTAGACTCTTTTGGTTAGAGAACCAGTAAGAGACATGAACATCTTGGACATGATTAATCAATCTTCACTAATGGTAGTGGGAGAATGATTATCCAATTAGGTATAATACATGTGATGTATTTACATACCTATTGGAATGAATGCTAATACTTCTAATGGTGTTTAGAGAAATACCAATATGAATATATTGAAGTGTTCAAGATTATCATAAATGAAGTATAAATTTGGTAAAGTGTTAATTCTTGATGAGATCAATGAATGAAATACTTGGACCAAATGTTTGAGATCCTTATGAGTGATTATGATAATGTATCATAGTGAACTCATGATTAAGGCATGGTGATGTCTAAATCTAGAAGGATTCATACTCTAAGGAGTTAGAGAATGATTATCGAATAACTGAATTCTTCTTAATAAATGAATACCCCACACTAACAAAAGGAATTGAGAATCACAAGGAGTCGTGAGTTCTTAAAACCTTAACAGATACACCTCAATTATCTATGTGATGAGTTGTTCATGTGATGAGTCAACTATCTAGATTAATATGAGGAATCAAATTTTGAGTTATGGTTCATGACCATTACATCCTAAATGACATCCATGTGAACCATAAGGTATGACCTTGATGGTAGCACCCATTGGATAAAATCCATAAGTGCAAATGAATCTTAAGTGTTAAGATACATGGATAACATTTTGAGAAGGATGATGCTTGTTGATTGCAACTTAATGACTAAGACATTTGGCATATGGATACTAAAATCGCATTCCTATGAGGAATAAAATAGGGATGTGTACGTGACACAACCTATAAGGTTTATGAATCCACTAATGCAAATGAAGTCTATAAGTTACAATGGACTAATCAATGTGATTGATTCAGTACAAGCAACTCAAGAATTGGATCTTTGCTTTGATGATATAGTCAAAGGGTTTGACTGATATGTCAAAGATAAAGAAGGGATATGTGATTTAGTGGGAGCGTGTTCACATTCCACATGTTGATGTGAAATGGAAATGTTCTAAAATGGAAATCCAAAAGTGGAAATTATCTTTAAGGAAGATAGAGATGTTTCCTATGTGATAGGAATAGAGATCTATAGAGATAGTTCTCGAAAACCTCTTGACCTGAAAAGAGAGAGCATACATTGGCAATTTGTACTGAAGTGTTCAGTATGCACATATTCAGTGGGAGAAAAACTTGTCCATGCTACATGGAGTTAGTATCCCAAGGCCAAGTGTCCAATTCTTATGAAGAATGGGAACACTAAGAATAGATATGGATCTATCATGTATGTAATCATCCCATTACCTTGCATGTATGGACATGGCAAGAATAAAATGCATTCATCATCTTGTATGTATGACATGACAATATGATGTGCACATCCTGATAACTCATATGTGGGACATGACGAGTGGATTTCTGTCTACTTTCAGTAAGGGTTACTGGAATACCATGAGAACTTGATTAGTACTTGAGAAGTACTAGTTCTATGGAGATAAGGAAGAGTTCGATGTAAAGAGTTACATTGATGCGAACTTCCGAAAGGACAGAAAATTAATCGCAAATTATACATAGAATGTATAAAAGTGAAAGTTTGTTGATAATTGGAAGTGTTCCAATAAAACCATTTCAAAAGGGAAATGTCGAGTATCTATGTGTTAGAGAATAGCAGTGGGTACTATATGGATCGGGAAGTTCATGAGATGAACTTATAGATGTTCTGCTCATTGATGACAAGTATGGAATCCTTGATCATGCAATGTGGCTAAAAGTTAGCATAGGAATAATAGATCGCATATTACGGCAACTCCATCTCATACGTGTGACGTACAGCGAAGAGATGTGAGACATGCAATTTAAAACTGACTTTGGCAAGGTGTTGCCATTACTCACTATGTTGGCACTAGAGCACAGTAACATGTGGGACATGTTGAAGATCACTATGAATATGATTCAAGGGTGATTGGCTCACCGTGCAAGTGGGAGTCTGTTGGAATATATGCCCTAAGAGCCAATCATGGGATGATTGGTGGGATACATTGTGATTGATTTGATAAACAACAAAGGAAAGCTTTCAGTTCTTTCTGGTTCAGTCATATGAGATAGTGATAGAACAGATTGAATGTCTAGAAAATGACAGTACTCAATGACGTATGCCTTCAGGTTCATGACCTGAATGATGAGATCATATGGATGCTAAGAGTTTGTACATTCTTGTTATGTCCCTAGTCGGATGTCATTGTGGAAGGTAGATAGACAGCAATGACACACAAGACTAGATTGTGGTGTTGGTTGATGACAGAATCTCATTAGTCATGATATAGAGATATCAAACCAAACACATAGGTACTTGTTAGAGAACAAGTGTACCGGACAGACCCACCGTGAGTTTGACACATGGAACCATGACATGGTAGTCATAGTCAGTACTCACAGTGATGGTGGTGAGTGTGATTCTTAGACCTGAAATCACTGCACTCAACACATGTTGTTGGGCACACTTTGACATCATCAAACGCAGTCCTAAAACATGGGTTGTTATAAAGGTGATGATTGGGTGGCTTTGACACATGGGGCTTTTGAGGGGTGAGTGATAGATATGGGATTTGTCCCTCCTGAGGGAGTTTGATATCCATGGCCAGTTGATGAGTAGGATTGAGAAAGGCATGCACGCATGTGTGAATCAGTATGTTATATTGATGTCATACATATCTCTTCCAATCTACTCTGAGATCAAGAAAGTGAATGAACGTTGACAGGATGATTGTTCCATGCCTTGAGTTCATTCGGGATATTAGTGACAAAGGAATTATACATTCACTGTAACACCATTCATGGATTGTAGGATTGAAAGTTGTTCTCCAACTTTCTACTTTCACTTGGGTAGCACTGATGTGTGACTAGGCACCGCTCTTTGCTTGTGAAGTCATAAGTGTTATGGACTTTCACTGCCAACGTGAAATGGACCTACAGGGTCACACACATAGGATTTAACCTAGAAGAGGAGTTTTGTCCACAAGCAATGTTTAGATTGATTACTAAAGGAGTTTGGTAGTTCAATTAAACACTCAATTGATTGATAGCTCAATATCATAATGTTCAAGGTGTTGGACATATTGATTGGAGTATCGGATTGATTGAAATCGCAATTGACTGATTCTGCACAACCTGCACTCCCAACCGATCGGTTCAAGTGTTGAACCGGTCGGCTGAGGTTGCTGAACCGGTCAACTCAAATGTTGAACTGATCGGCTCAAGCCCAGGGTGAACTGATTGCTTCAAGTGTTGAAATGATCGATTCAACTGGTGCAACCGAGCAACTTGGGAAAATAGGATTGGTGAGAATTTTCCTTTCGCTTCAAATTGCCCAATTTGATTGGGAATAGGATTGGTATTCGATACCAATTAGAAATAAAAGAAGGAAAGTCAATCGGGAACCGACCAGGACCACCAACCGACCGGTTCACTTGTGAACCGACCGGTTGAGGTGTCCTAACCGATCAGTTGAGGAGTCAACCGATCGGTTCAGGTCCCCAACCGATCGGTTCAGGTTGCGAGTTGGTTGCTTTTGTGGAAAATCCCGAACCCTTCTACTCCTATTTTTAGTCTCGCATTGCCCAAGATAGAGAACCCTATCCCATGACCCTCCTATATATATAGGGGTATTGGGGGCTTCTCAAAGTACAACTCAGTGCAATCATTTGCTCTACAAAGTTGTCGTTCTCTCTGGTTTTGGTAACTGAGAGAGAGCCCGAGCAAGTGCTTCCTGCAAAAGGAGGTGCAGCAAGGGAAGGACAACTGCAGTTGCAACTGGCAGCAGGAGAGTGTGCTGGCGACTAGTACGTCAACAGGAGGGTGTGACTCCTTCCACTTCCTTGTGGGACAAGGAGTGTGGAGTTTCATGTGGTCCGTGTGGACTACCACAGAGGCGGGAGGTTTCTGCCGCTCAGGAGGACAACTATCATATGACAGTCCGGTAGGAGGAGGAGGAGTCAGTCCCGGTGCGACCAGGAGCTGCACATATGTCGTATAAGACCAGAGTTGAAGATCGCGCATAGCATGAGGTATTGTCACTGAGAAAGCCTCGGGACAAGGTATGATTCCACAAACCATCCTTTCCTATTATATAGACGTTGACGCGTTTTCTTGTTCCGAGTTTAGGGGAGAAATATTTTTGTTTCCGCTGCCTTCTCTGCCTCCCTTAAAACCCAACAATTCGTTGTATGTGAAGGAGTTTTGAACGAGCCTTGGACTTTTTATAAGTCATCTTCAACCTTAGGAACATGGAGTTTTGGAGCTTGGAGCTTTGAAGTGGTTCTTAAGGTGGGTTATATAACTTGAACTCAACCATGTTATTATTCATCACCTAAATTGTTGTATTTAATGATATACTTTTAGTTCCAAAATTTCCTAGAATAGTTGATAAAATTATGAGTTCTAGTAGTTTCTTAGACCTGTTTACATGAACTATAATAGTTATAATAAAGGTCTAGAGCTTGAATATGATGATATCACCTTATAAAAGTGATATCGGGTGCATGCACACAAGCAAGCACCTCTAACCCGATATGATGATGCACCTATTTCACTAAAATGATATGAATAAGTTTGTAAACCTTATTAAACGATATGGGGGTGTAGTATACACCTCTTTCACAATAGGGAGTCAAGTATAGACTCCATGCACGATACAAGGTCAATTGCATACTTGTAAGTTGATGTGTAACCCTAATTTGGGTAACCCAATATGAGTAAAGAATAGCAAGTGCCATTGCATGATATGGAAGCCCGATACACAACCCTAGTTGATGTTTAGCCCGACATGGTAATGAGTTGATACTCATGCATGACATGGGTAACACATACAAACACCTCTAGCCCGATATGAAAGGTTTTCATATACTTTTAGCCCGATATGGTGAGTGTTCATACACCTCTAACTCGAGACACCTTGTAAAGATGAGGGCAAGACACTTTTAGGAGTGATAAGTGTAACACCAAGTTATGGTGTGGCTAATACCTTGATAGGTGAAACACTTAAAGTAATTAATAATGGAAAACCTTATATCAATAATGCATCAACCAGAGATGAGTCCATATCAATTGATGATGATTGGACAATTTAAATGTGTGAGTTATGACCAATACGCTACATGAAAAATGTGATGAGCTAGTGCATAAAGTATTAGGATGGGACATAACCTAATACAAGATAAGTTGATGAACCTAAGTAAGTTAAAGGTGATGAGGGAATTGATACATCAAGACATGATAGATATCACATCCAGTACCTCAAGGTTGATACACCTTGATGCACCTCAAATCCAATGTACTTGGATGAGTAACACATGAAGTGTGTCATGTCAATTGTTACATTGAGATGTAATGAGATTAAATCACTATGATAAGTGTAGATTTATATGCCTTGAAAAGGGTTAAGCCAAGTTAATGGAGTATGATGTAATCAATATCCTAGTAAGGATGAGGGAGAAACGCATAGTTTGTGTTGATAACCATTTAATGATAAATAATGAGAATAAATAAGTATGATTGAATACTTTTGATAACTATGTATGATTCTAGATGTGTGGAGCAATGAATTAGGGTTTGGATTAATAATATGAACATGAAACCTTATTCGGCTATAAAGGGAAACCCTAACCCTAATGATGGGAAGATTGCATTTCTCTTATTGCCTAAGCCTTGTAAGGCATGTTAAATACTTGTATAACAAGTATAATGATTTAATGGCCTTAGGAGACATGTGAATAAGTTGTTGCCTATTGAGAGGTGACAATATGTTAATGGCCTTGTGAGCCATGTGGTTAGTTGTTGCCTAGTGAGATGTGACAAGATGTGTAATGGGCCTTGTGAGCCATGAGAATAGTTGTTGTCTAGTGAGAGGTAACAAGATGTTTATAAATGTTTCATGTAAGAAATGATAATGTTCAAGATAAACAAGGAAATGGAAACTTATTAACATAATAATAATAATTAATGGATACAATAACAATAATAATGAAATCTTGATCATACATGCTTTATGTTTATAGCCATATAAGGGCTATAGTGTTTTGAATATGATTAAAGGAGATAAGAGGAACACTTGTATTACATAAAGAATGTGAATAGATATGATGGCTTGCCCCCGGGTATAATGCCTAGTAAAAGGATGTGATAATCAATGATGAATTTAAGGGATTGATATCCCATAATGAATGTGAAATCAGGATTGGTAGAGTCCAATGTCTGGTTGTGCAATCAGGATTGGTAGAGTCCAATGTCTGGCTGTGTAATCAGGATTGGTAGAGTCCAATGCCTAGCTGTGTAATCAGGATTGGTTAAAGTCCAATGTCTGGCTGTGTAATCAGGATTGGTAGAGTCCAATGCCTGGCTGTGTAATCAAGATTGGTAGAGTCCAATGCCTAGCTGTGTAATCAGGATTGGTAGAGTCCAATGCCTGGCTGTGTATTTAGGATTGGTTGAAGTCCAATGCATGGCTGTGTAATCAGGATTGGTAGAGTCCAATGTCTGGCTGTGTAATTAGGATTGGTTGAAGTCCAATGCCTGGATGTGTAATCAGGATTGGTTAGAGTCCAATGCTTGGCTGTGTAATCAGGATTGGTTAGAGTCTAATGCCTGGCTGTGTAATCAGGATTGGTAAAGTCCAATGCCTGGATGTGTAATCAGGATTGGTAGAGTCCAATGTCTGGCTGTGAAATCAGGATTGGTTAAAGTCTAATACCTGGCAGAGGCATGAAGCCTATAACCAAAGGATTGGAATAGTCTAATGCTTAGATAGAATATGATGATGTATACTCTTATGTCTGGTATAATTCAATATCTATTTAGCATATTGGCTAAGGCCAACAGATAGAAACAAGAATGAATCATGGGTGACATATCAGGATAATAAGTATCATGGGAAAAGCTTGAGATGTTGAAATGATATGATAGATAAATGATATACATGTTCTTCCTATTCCTTATAAAGAGAATAGATGATTTACTACTGTATCATAGATAGTTGCAATGCATTAAAAGATGAGAATATTCTAAATTGCTTATCCTATGCTCAGTATAATACTATTTAACTGTGATAATAACATTGTTGGCAGAGAGTTGTATCTCTCACTGGGACAATTGTCTCACCCCGTGGGATCCACATTTTTTTTAGGTGGACGTTCATGAGGGGGATTGAGATCGTACTGCTGAGAAAGAACAACAGCAACAGGGACAGCAGTGACAGCTCAGGTTGGGTGTACTGACTATCGTATCTTGTAGATAGAAGTCCTATGTGTCATCTCTGTACTCTCAGGTCCTTGGATTTAGTACGTGTTGGTTTTATGAATAATATGAGATTTTAGCTTGTATGCCTCAAGGTTTGATGTTTCTTTAAGTATATGTTTTGAGAAAGCAACTGTTATATGTTGTCCTCGAGATAAGATGAAGCAATGTTGTACAATGTAAATCATTATATGTATGAGTTTTGGATCCTTCGGTAAAAGTTTTCTGGACAAGAATCTCCTTGCGAAATGGTTTTAATTTTTAGTGATTTTTCAGTAAATCGCTGTTAATGTTTGCTTCCGCTTAGTTAATGACATTTGTTCAAACGGTGTATGACACAAAGTTTGAGTCGCCACAACACATTATAGGGTCAAGACCCATAATAGGGCATGCAAGGTTCATGATCTAAACAAGACAAGGGATCTAAGCATCAAGCATGATTTATATTAGGAAAGTATATACATAAGAATCACATTGAATATAGATGGATGTCCCTTAGGGTCAAGGCATCAAATTCAAACAATTACATCAACATATTCACATTCATTCAATCATCCACATACTTCATATGTGCTCTCAAGATTTAACATGAGACTAAAGTGGGACATCCACATACACGATATCATGAGGTATAAAGTAATCCCTTAATTGAAATAGGGGAACAAGGGAAAATGATCCACATAATCATAAAGGTACAAGTCTCACCATTCAAGACATGAATGTCACATTTATACAAAAGGTAAGTTGATGTCATAAGGAACCCACATTGTAAAAGAGATATGGGAACTAGACATCTAGGTCACAAAGCATCATAAAGGTACTGATTTTAGAGATCTAAAAGAGTTGGGTGTTCAGAAAAAATGTCAAAGTCGTCACTTGATTAAACTGTAATATGCATTACCATAAAGGGGTCAATTCATGCATATCATGTCACATTAACCAAAACATAGAGGGTATAAGGGTGCTATATTGGTCATGAGATACATAGATCACTGATTTCCAGGTTAGTTAGCATTAGTCAACATTCAAGTGCAAGATTGGCATAATAGGGCATGTCACATCATTAAAGTCCCATGCAAGTCCTTTATATGAAAAATAGTCACCAAGAATGCAAGAAAGGTGACTAAGGCTATCATTATACCCAAAGAGGAAACAAGTTAGTGATTTCATAGTTAGGATGGTAGAGATGCATCAAAATTCCAATATTTAGCATACTCAAGAAATTATCATGGTCAAACAAGGTCAAACCTCATATTTTAGATAATAAGGAGAAGCACAAGAAGTTTTAGGGTCTAAAAGTATGCTTATGTTATAGATCTTTTTGAGAGGATGAAAATGATATATATTTTGTATACTTTGGCCATAGGAGTTTGGATGCATTTTTTTTAAATCAACATTCAAAACTATAGGGGAAGAGGTGGTTAGCCTTTATACCATATCAGGGTGCATCAGTGTCGTCAGTTGGTGATCTGGCAGCTAGGGAGCTTGCACAGGAGGGCAAGCCACGTTGGCTGACCTCGTGCCCACCCAGATTCATGATACTAGGCATCGCAGTCAAAGGGGTCCCACTGTGAGGGAGAAAGGAAGGAGAGAGAGGGTGATGCATGGCATGCATCTAGGTCATCTGCCCTGGATCTGATGGAGCGGGATGCTAGCCCCCCAGCCAGTAGCCTACATACAGGATTCTCCTAGTCGTAGTAGTATTGTGGCTGCTGCTCGTCGGAATGGCCAGTGTAGTGGCGAGGAGGCCACCAAACTGCCTGCCAAGAGGTCGATTGAATCTATTTTGTTTCTCCTGACTCAAAAAGAGCATCTTTTGAATCCAAAGTGTGGTAGGGGAAGAAGCCCTAAACTCAAGTCTTAGGTGGAGGCCATGGTTAGGGCAAGAAGAGGGAGTAGGAGAGAAGCAGCCATGATGCGATAAGGCTAGAGAAATAAGAGGGAATGGGAGAGGAGGATGAGCTATGGCTTTTTCCCAAGATATCAAGTCAGAGGGGGCTCATGAAGGGAATCCATTGGGTGTCAAAAAACATTTTCGTAGCAGTGCTATAGTATACGACCCAATGAGAGTGACAAAGGGGGAGGCATTGTATAGATGGACCATTGTGGTCCTAAGGAGATCGAGTGATTGTGTGAAGTTGTACTCACCTACCTCAGTTGGGTGAGAGGATGTGTTGCAGCTTGAAAAGTCCCAATAAGGCTTAAAATTGTGCAAAAAAGATTGACATCAAGTAAAATTTGAGTCAACCATTGATAGACCACAACTTTGGCTACAAAGCTCCATAAGGTGATTTTTGCACCGCTGGATTCAAAATAGAATCCTCTACATCATGGCATACATTTTAAAGCATAAAGATCATATATAAAAGGTTAAATTTACCTTAAAATATATATCATGCTTAGTTCAATTTATCAAATTAGAGCTACCTCATATGAAATTTGTCATCGAGGTGATAAAATTGGGTGATCGACACACTCAAGTATTGCAATGCATATTATATTGAGTGAGATGGATCTCTTAAAGAGAGAGAAAGGGTATCATAGATGGAGTACAAATATAGGTTGTCACATAAATCCATCTTGAGCAACATCATTTGGTACATTAACTCCATCATCAACAATTAGTAGATATGGTTGACATCTTCACACTTGGTCGGTCTATTGTTGTAGGCATGGTGGGTATGTGCAAGGATGGGTCCAAAAGGTTTTTGGAACTGCATCTAAAATTTTCAACACTATCCACCTAGACTTAAACATATTTATGTTGATGCCAGTCCTCCATATCAATGTGTGGAATTCATAAAGGACATCATGTCAATCTTGGCAAAAAAAAGGTTGATGCATTTGTCTTGACGTCTAATACTATGTCGAGTGTTGCATCTGACTCGTCATCCCATTAAAACATATTCAATTTATCAGGAAGTAGTTGAAACATAGTTTGAAAAATAATGATGTTAGCAGTGTACGTGTTTATTATCAAAACTATGATTGATTTGAACTAGCCATTGATGAGTACATGTTTGAAATTACTTGAGGGGCAACAAACAATATAAGAACTAATTTACTAGATGGGCAATAAACAATATAAGCATTGGTTTACTAGATGTATAAGAAATAATGCCAACGACCAATAATATAGTAAGTCGTACAACAAACAATGAAAAACTTTCTAAATTACTACATGTACAAGATCTCAATATTAACAATTTATAATTGTCATTGACATTGAAAAAAAATATGAGCTCCATATAAATAGAGTATACATAGCTGATTTAAAATGTAAAACATGCAAAAATGAAATGATCATAGGCCGGCTAGATAGTGGTAAAATATGGAAAGGTTGGAGTGAAAATATCTCATGAGTTCTTATGGAGATCTTGACATTCTCCATGAGTTGTTACATTGATTAAAAGTTGTCAAAGGATCCATCCAAAAGAGATAAGTGTGAGTTTTTATCATATATGATCCTGAGGAAGACTTGGTAAAGTGGAGCATGGGCCGAAAAGGAGGGGTCTCTATTGGTTGATGAATCTAGTGAAGACAACAACATGATACACCCTGATCTTGTATGGAAAATTGGACTGCATCCAGTTTGCCTAGTGAATATAGACTGTGTCATGTTGCCAGCTTCACTGGATCCATCAACTGGTAAATTCAAACTTCTCTTTACCAGAAGGCTCCTTTGAGATATTGTGAATATAGCAACAGTTCATGGTTGATGCCTAGGTCGACACACCCACAATCACTCTAATGTGGTGACCAACCATCGTTCTAACCCTTTTGTGGTGGTGACGAAGTTTTACATTGATCCCAAGTAGGGACATCCTAGTTGACTCGCTTTAGTGCCTCATCATACTCATCCCATGAGATCACACAGTCTTCATGCACTGCTTCCTTGTCCTATTTCTCAACTTTGTCTTTTGGCCCGTTAAACAATATGGGGAAATGACGAATAGGATGAGCAACCTCATCATTAGTTTTTTTTTAATATGGCATATGCCCAAGGTGGGCATCCATGGGCTTTTCATGTATATATGGGGAATGGGAGTGGGGAGGCTTGCAAGATTTGCACAAAATTTTGGAAGAAAAAAATTAAATGGGATGGAAAAATATAATAGCAAATAATAATAGTCAATATTAAAATATTGTGAAGGGGAAAAATTTGCAAGGCTTGCAAGACTTTCAAAATTAAAATATAATAGCAAAGAATGATAGTCAACATTAGATGCCACAAAATTAAATGGGAGGGAAAAAGTAATCAATATTACATGACAAATAATTAAATGATATGAAAATAAATAATATTGCATGGTAGGTATGCTCCTACAAAGGTAGGACAATCAAGACTTGCATAGTTTCCTATCAAGGTGCATGCCCTCTATTGTAGCCTACTTTGTTTCCACCTTGACTATCGTTCCATTTGAAAATTGTGCTTTCTTTGGACATAGGACAAGGAGGCACATCAACGCTTGCATCACCACCAAACGTCTACCACATGGATGCCATACTGGAAGGGGTGTTGAATGATGGATATGAGGCTTGTAAATGACCTGCATGATGTTGCAGCATGTCTGATGGTGACATAGTCAGTTTTGGTTATGTTGTCGGAATTTGCTAAGAATGGAGGCCTAAGTGAAAAAAACGCCACTATCTATGGGGGGGCTCCATAATACCTAAAACAAAGGTCATGTTTGGATTTAGTACAAGGGTGATGTTTTCTAAAATTTAGTCTATTGGATCTACATCTAAGTGGCAACCACTCACATCATCGTCCTAAGGAATTCATACATCTATAGAACATGTGCAACATGTTTAGGAAACACACAAAATGGAAAATAGAAGTACCCCAATGGCATGGATTAATTAGGTAAAACTTGATGTTTAGTAAACTTGACCTGTCATAATGTGTCAACGTGATAAAAGGTTGTGTACATACAAAAGGAAACACGACATAATATACCAAACAAGATACGTATCATGGGGATATCCACAGGAAAATGGGGGAATCAAACGTAGTGGTTCATATCCATGTCAAAAATCATTAAAGTCTATTCCATGGGAAAAATATCTAAAATTGACCATTACAAATAGGCATACAAAATGTGGTCAGACCTGAAATGACTTCTACCTAAATAAGGAATAGTTCACTAAATTGCTATTGACATGCACTTGTTTCAAAAGTAGTTTAAACCAATTTCCTCAATGGTCTTGTGGTCAGCCCTAAACCAATCATCACTAGTGTGCCAAGAAATCTATGGATAACAAATCAATGCTAGTTGGATTACGGATATGCACAATAACAACATATTTGGAAACCTAAAACAAATATATCATGAGGAAATTCAGTACAATGTGAATGTAGAAAGATAATGAGGTCAAACAACAAGAAGAAGAGTATGACCCAAATTCAGAAAAATGTGGCATGATATGAAGTGGTCATTCAAATCAATCTAAAATATTTTGTGACCAAATGTTTGAAAGTAAAGCTTAGTTTGAAGTTTATACTGAAATCCAGTATAAATTTGCTTGGTGGATGTAATGAACAATTAAGCATGGTCAACAAATTCATACCAATATGGAAATTAGAGACATGTTGAATATCTAGAACATATTATCATGCCCTTGGTGCATGTACTGAACAATAATCTTAGTGGATGTACTGATTTGAACATATGGAACAATCATTCCATGGTCAACAAATTCATATCATATGGAAACTAGAAACATTCTAAGTATGTAGAATATATTAATCATGCCCTTGTTGGATGTACAAAACAATAACCTTGATTTGAACATATGGAACAATGATTGTAACATCAACAAATTCATACCATATGGAAATCAGAGGCAATCTAAAATTATACTGAAATCCATATGAAAATATTTGATCATGACAATTATCATATAACCTTGGTGGATGTACTAATTTGGATCCTATTTTCTTATATAGGATCAATATCTACATCTGGAATAGTCTTAATATGTACAACATATTAATCATGCATTGGTAAGTCAGTGATGCTAATATTAGTCTGATATTATGTGTACATGTGAATTTATGTGTACATGTTAATACATGAAATTCAGTACAAACTTGGCACATTTTGAGCAAGAGAAAATACAAATTAAGCAGTCAATCATTCACAAAGTTTGTTTTTAAACCTAGGTGTGTGCACAATTGCAAGTCATTATCCATAGAATAAATAGAGATCCAATTGATTGTCTAGAGCCAACCAATTACTTGACCATAGAAAGAGTAACTAAACTATTTTGAGACTAACTAATATTCATACCATGTACAGATACAAATGTATACCTTGTTTAGGGATAAATCTGAGTATGTTTAATAGGGAATGATTAATATGTAGTTAACGATGTAAACATGATAGTATGTTTAGGTTAAGGCACACTAAATACATGAAAGCATAACTAATCATGCTAGGAAATCATATGAAAAGTATGACAGTACAGCCCAGAAATAAATAAATAAATGTACAAAAACATAAAATGTGATAGTTAGATTCATACAAGTGGAAAAAATCAAAACTTTTGAATAATAATACTAATAAAAGAAGTGTATATGCATATTGAACATGACACCACAACACTTGCGGACTCCTAATACATGTATCAATGTCGGAAGTTGAGCATATACATACATGGAGAAGAGTAATGAATTAGAGTGGATGACATAGATTAAACCTAGGGAGAAAAGCAACGATAGTTATACCATGTGATTAAGTAGTTCAATCCATGCAATAGAAACAAATAAAAAAAATTGCATAATCAAAAAGGTGGTAGTTCAATACATGGGACAAAGCTCAAAAAATACCACAACTTTTGAACAATAATATTGATAGACTGCCTAAATGGAAGATGAGGTTTATAGGACCATATCCACAATCATTATTCAAACGAAAACTTCAAAAAACTTAGTCGATGGCTTGCCTGACCCAAAACAAATCAACAACCACTAACTACATAACCAAAAGTTTAACTAGAAATCATCAACCTTAACCAATCACCACACAAAACGACCATATGATTTGAGTGTAAAATCAGTCAAAACAATAACCTCCAGGATAACATTGTCATGTAGTAATATGGCCAACAACACAACATATTATCATGGTTTTGTGATAATAACAACCATATAGAGCAACAAATAAAACTAAACAAACATTGGGCTTAAATGCTACTCACGAGAGAGCATTGTCATTGCACAAATTAGCAAAAAAAATATTAACAAACTTAGCTCCAAACAAATCGACTCTCCAGAGAGGAGGTACCTATTGGCGATTGGAGTTCCAACAACCACAACCATGACGAATCTCATTGTATGTAAATAAAAAAAAGATGAAACCGGAAGAAGGGGATAAGAAAATAGATGATATCAAAATAGAAGACGAATGTGCGAGGTAATATGTGAGGCAAGAAGGGAAAAAGTGGCTGGTGATGAAATTGAGCAACTCCTTACAACCACTTCGATCAGTGCTGACTGGTTGGGCCACGATTTGCAGGATCAAGGGGAAGGGGAAGTGGATTATGATGAGGTCGGCGAGCATGGCCACCATTTTATAGCTGATCTCCAACTCGCAGGTTCTCTAAGGTTTTGCCGCCGTGAATTCCTAGGGTGAGCATGTAAGCACAATGGTCCAAAGGGGGTGAGGACCAAGGAGACAAGGTACAAGCAGAGCTTACTTAGGTCGATGTGGTGCACCAACTATATATGTGATTTCAAGATAGTTGTTGACCATGCTACCATTGTGCAAGCCCATGCTCGCGACGCTGACGGGGTCGGGAAACCTGCAGCGGAGTCTATTGTGTGAAGCAAACATTGGAGGACGTTGTGGGAGACAAGTCTACTGGGAATAGCACTGTGACTACGACCCCATCTCTATGGAAGAGAAGGCGCGACACTTTGTTGTCGAGAAGACAACTCTCGGCACAGGTCCTGTGGTGGCCAGTTTCTCACGGAAGGGAAATGCCCGCACATACGACGACTAATCCCGGTTGGGATCACCAGTCCCACTCAAACTTAGGATCTTGAGTGGGATCATGGGATTACCGAACATCCCATATGGGGTCCTTTTCGTTCATCCAAACCAAACACCCCTCTCGTTCAATCCAGGTCGGATTAAGTCCAAGTGGCACATACGACTAGATAAAATCTGATTTGCATCCTGAACCAAACAAGGGCTATAAGTTTGTTTCTAGTATGCTACTGGTTTATTTATTTATTTATAAGCCTCAAATTCAATAAAGTCATACATTCTTCTAACTCTGACTCCGATGTAAAAATGGGTCACGACAAATCCGAACTACTTACACTAGGTTGGATTGTGTTTTCTTACATCTGGTAAGCTAAGATGATTTAGGAGGTTCTCGTCAACGCCCAAAACCATCTAACGCAACCAATTTATAGTTTTATACCTTGTGTGTAACGTTCCTTGCAACCTCAAACTTCCTACATAGCAGCTATTGTGACTGGTTTCCTACTGTAGGACTGCTCAAAATAACCAAATTGCTTTTAAATTATTCAACCGCGCTGGTTTTGTTACTGTTTGCTACAAAAGTATTGCTATGTGGGCATATACGACCTGGTCCTCCCTGAACTAACCATGCATTCAGTTACATGTCAGCCATCTAATTGCAAAAATAATAGGGTAGCCACTGATTACTTAAGCTTATTGTGAGCATAACCACGTGCCTCTTGACTCGTTCGTTACAACTCGGATGTTGAGGAGAGAAAAGTGCTTGCTGCAAGAGTTGTTGGTGGCCACGGCCAACTAGTTAGATTTATTACTCCATTGTGTACACAAAATACGCTAAACATTTATTACATGTGTATATTGCAATTAAAATTGTTAGCTCCTTTGGTCGTTGTAGACGGTTGACCCCTCATCCACAAGAGTTGTTGGTGGCCATGGCCAACGAGTTCAGATTTATTATTACCTTGTGAACACAAAATACTCTAGACATTTATTATACTTGGACATGTATATATTGCAATTAAAATTGTTAGTTCGAATCAAAGAGACGTGACACATAGTGTTAATTTAGTAAGGGGTTTAGAGTACTGTGTGTTCACAGAAGTATATTGCAATTAAAATTGTTAGCTCGAATCAAATAGACGTGACACATAGTGTTAATTTAGTAAGAAGTTTAACCAATAGGAAAAACTAGATTGTTGAAGTGGTCGACGACCTCTGTAAGAGTGGGTTGTCTGACGCCAAGCTAACTTTTTATTTGTTTAAGCGTCCACCCAGATTTGAACCTGAATGGAATTTGTTATCACATCGGACAAGAAATCATTGAGGATGTTTCTTGGAGTCAACTCGGCTTGGGATGCCAAGTCACCAAGCAGGAGATGGTTTAATAATAGCGGTATGAAAGGATATAGCTTCTTAAGAGGGTATTCTTGCTTGATTTTCACTGGCTATTCAGGCACCATGATGCCGAAATATAATATGTGCAATTTCTTAAACAGAAAACTTTTTGTGCTTATAGAGACTCGAGGTGGACCATAGCGAGGAAAAGGGGAGAACCACATAAATGCCCCATGCCGCGAAAGAGATTGCAATTTGTACCCGAATCAAATGTTTGGCACGAAAGTCATTTATTGACGGTGATGTGGTTTGACGACAGCTTGAATTTGGGCCTTGCCTTAACGATGTTGATGTGGTTTTCCTGTTGATTGCCTTGATATATCCATCTAGTTTTGGGGTTCGCACTTCGCAGGCGTGTACCATATGTGCAGTCGGCACAGGTGCCGGCTTCATTCAACACTCAAGCCCTCGTTTCAGTTTTGTTAAATTTCAAATATGGTGGCAATTGAATGTGGCCATAACTCATAATGAACATTCTCACGTTCAAATATGGCAAACAAGGTGATGCAAGACCATTATTCACTTCATTACTTCATTTCCATTAGGCTTCCTTACCCGTGCAAGTCATTAAATCAAGACCACCCACGAATTCCTTTCAAATAGCAGGTTCAAAAACGGAGATGTCACTTGTATAAAAGCAAAGCTCGGTTGAATAGCTGGCCATCTAATCTTATCTTGTATCACTTCATCACCTTATATCAGAAAATATATCAAGAGTAAAGAAAATCGAGTTAATTTGTGTAGTAATCAGTAATCACATCAAATGACAAAGTGAGGTGTTGTTCTTATAAATAAATCAAAAGGTGGTTCAAGCATTAACAAAGTCCCAGTAACGGAAAGTTTTTTATGTGTTAGTATGATTGATTTTTAGACAGCAGTTCTTTTGTTCAACAATCATGGCCTGATTCTGCCTTTGAAGTCGGTAAATGTACATTCCTTATAATAGTTTGCCCTGCTTGCTGCCATGTTGGGAATTAATCATGCGATAAATTTTGTAGTTGTTTATTCATAACCAAATCCTTATGCGGGTGTATTCTTTGACTTTCAATGAAGTTGGTTGCAGATTTGGTGATTAGGAGAAAAGATACTCCATTCAAAACAAGCCTACATAATCCCTTGGCTAGGCGTGTGTATACTATATTTCTTTCAAGGAAGTATTGTTTCTTGGTAGCTGCAGATTTTGTGATTGGGATAACAGAAATTCTATTACAAACTCTTACATCCTTATGTCTTCAATCGAAGTTGGCTTGTCGTTTCTTTGTAGGAGAGAAGATTCGGTTATTAGTAGAGCAGATCTATTACAAACTTTAATTTCTATAAGTTATATCGTGGCACCGATATCTCAATCTTCTACACGTTAACATTTTTAGCATTAATGCTCTAGCAAATAAATTAATTGATCTTCGACGTTGTAATGTGAATGTGGCATTGGAGTGGGTCATACATGTTGGCTTATGTGGCATAGAAGATGCTAACCTAGGACTAAGGAAGGGGTAAGGTCGTGGGGTGTAAAGAGTGTGAAATCACCTCTTTACTAAAATATGGTAAACAAAACACATTGAAAAGCAGTGGAATAAAAATTTCTGACTAAATCAATTTTATAAAAGATTGTACAAAAATGCATCAACAATCTCCCTTTTAGGGTTACATCAACATACATAAACATGATCTATATAGAGGGAAGTCCAACTACTACAGTCTTGTCTCCAAGCAACGACTCCATCAACTAAGTCCATGTCAAAGCTAAGATCTTCAAGTCTTATCCCTCAACTTGCTCATCACCTGGGTGGTTGGGAAGGCACCCAGCAAAAGGGAAAGGAAAAATAAGTATGTGTCACAAAACTATTCTCGGATAACAAGATAAGCAAAATATGTAAAAACAGGATAGCATTCATCATAAGATGAAGACAACAAGAGAATGAGGCCATATATAAAAGAAGCTTTCAATAGATGCTTGCCATAAACAAAGTATAATAAAAGAATTGTATGCATGATTAATATTGACTACCTTAACTAAGTAGGGTTGAAGCACCTACCGGACCTTCATCCAAAAGGTGAGGCGAGAATAAGATATTCTCAGTCACCTACACACATTTTGTATGTGGGGAAGAATAAGACGTTCCCCGGGAGAGAAATAACACATTCCCCAACTATGGGTGGTTGTACATAAGTACCACTACTATAGCTAGTTAGTCTAATAAAATCATCATAGTAGAATTAATGGCAAGTAATAGCAACAATCATATAGATCATGGCAGAGAGGTACCAAGACCCAAGAACAATATTTCAAAATAGATCATGAGGTAAGTATAGCAAAAGAATCATGAATATAGGATATAGGGTTCAAATAAGCCTCATTAAGGAAAAGTATAGGTTAAGGCACAAATATTCCCAACTTAAGGTGTAAATTCGCATACCTTTAATATTGATTCCAATTATCAACTTGCACCACTTAATCAATTACATGTTCCACTTTTCCTAATATCAACACCATGTTTATGTATTAGAACTATATTCATTCATTAAATACTTAAAATCCTAAAGTTACTAACTTTTTACACAAACTATCGATTTAGACCTCGAAAACATCATCATTGTCTTAGTTAGGGTTTTCTGATGAAAATAACATATAATATGATGTATTTTGAAGATATGGAATTTTAGATGCATTTTTTATGATTTTTAACTAATTAATTCATTCTCAAAAACACTTTTTCGAAAAATGTAGAATCTAGCATCGAAAGTATTTTTATCAGAAAGTTCATCTTTTTCTGATTCCAAAACATATCTTACTTTTATTTTTTGACCAATGAATCAAAAGATACAAATTTTCCAAAACGGGCCAATGATAACTTGCCACGTAGACACTTCGTTTGAAAATAGAGACAGCGAGAGAGAGAGAGGGAGAGAGAGAAGGGCCCCAGTTGACTTGGCCCAATAGGAGGGGTCCATGTCGCTCAGTCAAAGCCTGGTCATCAATTGTTGACTTGTCCCAAAACAAAGCCAAAAGACCAACAGGCCCTTGTGTAAAAACATAAGGGAAATATGCAAAGAACGGGGTAAAAGAGTAACTAACCATACGGGGGTTCTTCCCCCACTCCCCCGATGCCATAGACAGAGGCAAGGAGCTGCTTGCTCTAGAAAATTTGGGTGAAATCAAAATACTCGGTCAAACGAGAAAACAAAAGCATCGAAAGAAAGAAAAGTTACGAGAAACTTACAACTAAAGGCAATTGGACGGAGGTGGTGAGGAGGAGAAGATAGAGCCACTGCAACGTTGAGTGCAAACGGGGCTATTTGGCACCCAAACACACGTTCAATAGAATAATTGGACCGATAGGGGTGACGCTTGAAGGGAGATGGAGGTATAGATGGGTTATATATAGGTGTGGGTGTGTGAGTCGAGAAGTAGGGAGGTGGCCATGAAGTCTTGTTGCCCAAGAGTTGGGTGTTTCCTAATTTCTTGACAAAATGGCACAAATTTTAGGATCATTAGGTGTGGAATCAAGAGAGCAATTTGTGGGCGAAGAAATCTCAGAAAAAGATGGATTGTGGAGGGAGAAATCCTTATTATAAAATCGCATATAAGAAGCATGTTTCCATAAATGACGTAAGGTTGAAGATGATGTGTCTGGCGTCCGATTTGGATCCAACAGCGAGGAATAAGGCGCTTATCAATTGCATTCCCAATCAAAATCGAATAACATTTTATTTGAATTATATAAATTTCTTTCTTTCCTTATTTGAAGGTGCAAAAGACCTCCAAAATTAATGAAATTTTGCACCTAAGCTAATTTGAGTATGTTGAATCTAAATATGGAATTAGTTTTACCTTTTGGGGACTTTTAATAGGTTAAATAATTCAAATGTTATATTCTCTTTCCTCCTTCATTAATGACTTTAGGATTCTCCAAAAATAATAAAACTTCACCTATAAGTCATATTAAGTATGTTGGATACAAATTTTCTAATATCTTCATTTGTTGAAGTTGTTTGTTATTTTAAATAATAAGTTGAAAGTTTTACACACATTCTCTCTCCTAAATTCACCTTCTCATCAAATATTTTCCAAATTGAGTCAAAATTAATCCAAAGGTCTATTTTAACATAAATAACACGAATTTGGTATTATTTTATTTTATTCATTTAAATGTATCTCTTATTTATCCTTTTTTATTTATTAGAGGCATCTAGAAACTTTATAAAAATATAAAACTTGGCCTATAATCAATACTAAATTTGAGGAACACTATTTTGACATTAATTAATTTTTTTCAACATATATTTATTATTTTTGGTCTTTAAAGCTTTTTCTCTCTCCTAAATAAAATAAAATATTTAATATTGACCAAATTAAATACAAATTCACACATAGACTAATTTTGATATGTAGATTACAAATTTGGAGTTAGTTTTCCAATTTGAGGATGTTAGGTATTTTATTTCACCTTATTGGCTTATCTCCTATTTTCTTTTAATAAAGACTTTGATATATGCATTTATCTTCCAAATTAGGTGATACTTGGCCCTTAAGTTTCTTTTATGTCAAGAAAATGAGATTGTGAAACAAATTCTCTTTGTGGGTTTCTAATTAGGATTTTTGGAACAATATATTCCTCATTATCTTCTTTTATCCAAAATATCCCATATTATCCCCAATTATTGCATTTATCATCTCCTTTATACATATTTCGAGATCTCTTTTCTTTTTCATATTCTCAAAAGTCTGAGAAAGTTCTAGTATGAATTTTTTTATTCTTTTTATCACTTAAGTGGACATTTTACATATTAAACCCATTACCAAGCTTTCACTGAGGTATTTTGCATAAACCCAAATATTGAAATAAAAGGTGAACTAATGTTCATTAAACCATCATATTCTCCACAAATTAAACAGAAAGGCCAAGAGGATATAAATTAAAGGAAAAGATGGGAAAGAGTACCAAAAGGTAAAATGCCCAGAATTCTATATGTTACAACACTCTACCCCTTAAAGAGGATTTTGTCCCCAAAATCACTAGCAATTAGGGAAGGGTGAGTGTACAAACTCACGTCACAAAATATTAGGTTGTTCCTCCAACCATAAAACTTCCACCAAAACTTATACTTCAACTACACCTAAGGGTTCAGAAACTTCACATACATCAACTAATCATTGGTCGGGTTCTCATGGATCACCTAGGGTCCATTATTAAAATATTTTTTTAGGAGACTTAGCATTACTTACATTTATGGCTCATTAGGATTACATTCATTATGATATCGCATTATCATTTTTATTTTAGTTATGTCATGTCATATTCACTTTATTTCTAAAAAGGGTTATATTTCATTATCATCCGTGACCTCATTTATCTTACTAAGAACTTTAGCACAATTATTGGTTACTCAATTATCTCAATATTCGTTATTATATGTGAGCATTGTCCTTTCTGTATTTAGACTTCAGTATCCTCATATTATCACCACATTAAGTTTTAAAAAATTATTTTATATGAAATAATACACGTTATCCAATTTGTGGTTAAATATACCATTATTCCAATTAATGTTGCATTACTTACTTATATTCATATTAAACATTATCTCATTGCCACATTATTTTTATTGCTCACATTAATGTCATCATTAATCATTTTCTCATATCTATTCATTCATATTATTGAATTTGCACATTTAAGTGAATCCAATCACTTCATACTCGTATTGAAGCCATTACATGTGTTTTAATGATCAAGGTGAGACATATTACATATCAATGAACTGATTTCCATTAGCTGACTAATTACGTGTGTATTAGATAACAAGGCAACATGCATTTCATACTGATAACTTGATTAATATGTGATCAGATGATTATATATCATTTACGTGCATCAAGATATGTTATCTGATTATGACACTTAATGCCACTAAATTAACATGAATATCATTAAGGATGTATATATTAAGGTTATATGATTACAACTTAGGGTTTAGGATCAATTTGATCATTATGGCATGCATTAATGCTAAGATTACGTTAGGTTACATTTTTCTTTCTCATCATATCATTAAGGTTTATCGGTTCATGACATTATGAGCATCATGTATTTCCATAATTATTATTAATATGTGAGTGACCCATATTATATGCATTGGATATTCATTAGGGTTCGAACAAATAAATTATTCCTCAGATGGTCATTATATGTCCATTATATATAAACAAACATGTTAGGGTTACCACTATTACTTGTTTGGACAACACTAAGGAACAACCTCCTAAGTATGGAGTTAGGGTCTCTAAAGATAGATTAGATAGATTTCAAGATGTTATATGGTTCCATCCCCCTAAAGAGGATTTCGTCCACAAAATCCAACCACTCAAACATCATCAACTAACCATACTCCACCCTTTAAAGGGTTAGAGCCATCAAACCAAACTACATTAGGGTTAAAGGATGAGTCTAACTAAACCATACTCAAGATTCATCATGCTTCCACTGCGCACTTTGATATCTTCCCAAACCCCCAAACTCCAAGGTCTAGGTTCTACATATAAATTATCCAAGCATGTGGTCCTAAGGGACATAAGGAAACTATCTTGGTATCCATCCTCAAACAAGTCATCAAACACCTAAAACCTAAGGTTCCCAAAGATATACAACGGAGAAGCTAAGGTCACTATTGCCGAAAAGAAAATTACTTCGGACAATTCGTATCATCTCAGGCCAGGCCGGTATCATATGGGCACGGGAGTCCTCGTAAACCAAGATAGTGGCACATAGGAAAATATTGTCATCCCCCAAAACCCTGATCCTTTCTAGACACCTTTGATTCAACTTCATGTTCTAATAGTTGCCTAAAGGCAAACCTAAACAACATGAAGTTATGCATGTTTTAGTTATAAGTATTTTAGGGTTTTATTCATAAAGATTCTAATGTGGAACTATTGGGTTCTAAGTCAACCTTTCATCAATGTAGATCAAATATAGGGTAACCATGTCACCTAAAGGAACTATGTAAGACATGGATTCTAATTCGGGAGACAAAATTGAAATAGTCAGATTCCGACTACCATGGGCTCTGATACCATGTTGTAAAGAGTGTGAAATCACCTCCTTACTAAAATATGGTAAACAAAACACATTGGAAAGAAACGGAATAAAAATTTCTGATTAAATTCATTTCATAAAAGATTATACAAAAATACATCAATAATATCCCTTTTAGGGTTACATCAACATACATAAATAGGATCTAGATAGAGGGAAGTCCAACTACTACAGTATTGTCTCCAAGCAACAACTCCATCAACTAATTCCATGCCAAAGCTAAGATCTTAAAGTCTTATCCATCAATTGCTCATCACCTAGGTGGTTGGGAAGGCACCCAGCAAAAGCGAAAGGAAAAATAAGTATGTGTCACAAAACTATTCTAGGATAACAAGATAAGCAAAATATGTAAAAACAGGCTAGCATTCATCATAAGATGAAGATAACAAGAGAATGAGGCCATATATAAAAGAAGCTTTCAATAGATGCTTTCCATAAACAAAGTATAATAAAAGAATTGCATGCATGATTAATATTGACTACCTTAACTAAGTAGGTTTGAAGCACCTACCGGACCTTCAACCAAAAGGTGAGGAGGGAATAAGACATTCCTAGTCACCTACATTTTGTGTGTGGGGAAGTATAAGACGTTTCCCGAGGGAGAAATAACACATTCCCCAACTATGGGTGGTTGTACATAAGTATCGCTACTATAGCTAGTTAGTCTAATAAAATCATCATGCTAGAATTAATGGCAAGTAATAGCATCAATCAAATAGATCATGGCAGAGGGGTACCAAGACCCAAGAACAATATTTCAAAACAGATTATGAGGCAAGTATAGCAAAAGAATCATGATTATAGGATATAGGGTTCAAATAAGCCTCATTAAGGAAAAATATAGATTAAGGCACAAATATTCCCAACTTAAGGTGTAAATTCACATACCTTTAATATCGATTCCAATTATCAACTTACACCACTTAATCGATTCCATATTCCATTTTTCCTTATATCAACACCATGTTTATGTATTAGAATTATATTCATTCATTAAACGCTTAAAACCCTAATGTTACTAACTTTTTACACAAACCATCGATTAGAACTCAAAAATATCATCATTGTCTTAGTTGGGGTTTTCTGATGAAAATAACATATAATATGATGTATTTTGAATATATGGAGTTTTAGATGCATTTTTTATGATTTTTAACTAATTATATCATTCTCAAAAACACTTTTCAAAAAATATAGAATCTGGTGTTGAAAGTATTTTTATCAGAAAACTCATCTTTTTCTGATTCCAAAACATATCTTATTTTTATTTTTTGGCAAACGAATCAAAAGATATGAATATTCCAAAACGGATCAATGATAACTTGTCACGTAGACACTTCGTTTGAAAACAGAGACAGTGAGAGAGAAATGGAGAGAGAAGGGCCCCAGTTGACTTGGCCCAATAGGAGGGGTCCATGTCGCTCAATCAAAGCCCGATCATCCATTGTTGACTTGTCCCAAAACAAAGCCAAAAGACCAGTAGGCCCTTGTGTAAAAATAGAAGGGAAAGATGCAAAGAATGGGGCAAAAGAGTAACTAACCTTAGGGGGGTTCTTCCCCCACTCCCCTGATGCCATGGAAAGCGGCAAGGAGCTGCTTGCTCCAGAATATTTGGGTGAAATCGGAATACTCGGTCAAATGAGAAAACAAAAGCACCGAAAGAAAGAAAAAGTTGTGAGGAACTTACAACTAAAGGCAATTGGACGGAGGTGGTGAGGAGGAGGAGATAGAGCCACCGCAACGTTGAGTGCAATCAGAGCTATTTGGCGCCCAAACACACATTTAATAGAATAATTGGACCGAGAGGGGAGACGCTTGAAGGGAGACGGATATATAGATGGGTTATATATAGGTGTGGGTGTGTGAGTCCACGAAGCCTTGTTGCCCAAGAGTTGGGCATTTTCTGATTTTTTTAACAAAATGGCGCAAGTTTAGGATCATTAGGTGTGGAATCAAGAGAGCGGTTTGTGGGCGAAAAAATCTCAAAAAAAGATAGATTATGGAGGAAGAAATCCTTATTATAAAATCACATGTAAGAAGCATATTTCCACAAATGACGCAAGGTTGAAGATGATGCGTCTGGCGTCCGATCTGGATCTAACGGTGAGGAATAAGGCGCTTATTCAATTGCATTCCCAATCAAAATTGAATAAAGTTCTATTTAAATTATTTAATTTTCTTTCCTTATTTGAGGATGCAAAAGACATCCAAAATTAATGAAATTTTGCACCTAAGCTAATTTGAGTGTGTAGAATCTGAATATAGAATTAGTTTTACCTTTTGGGGACTTTTAATAGGTTAAATAATTCAAATATCATTTTCTCTTTCCTCCTTCATTAATGACTCCAGGATTTTCCAAAAATAATAAAACATCACCTATAAGTCATATTAAGTATGTTGGATACGAATTTGCCAATATTTCCATTTGTTGAAGTTGTTTGTTATTTTAAATAATGAGTTGAAAGTTTACACACGTTCTCTCCCCTAAATTCACCTTCTCATCAAATATTTTCCAAATTGAGTCAAAATTCATCCAAAGGTATATTTTAACATTTATAACATGAATTTGGTATTATTGTATTTTTTAATACTTTTATTATTTATTTAAGTCATTTAAATTATCACTTATTTATCTTTTTGATTTATTAGAGGCATCTAGAAACTTTCTAAAAATATAAAATTGTCCTATAAGCAATACTCAACGTGTGGAACACAAATTTGATAGTAATTAATTTTTTTCAACATATATTTATTATTTTTGGTCTTTAAGCATTTTCTCTCTCCTGAATAAAATAAAATATATAACATTGACCAAATTAAATACAAACTCACACATAGACTAATTTTGATATGTAGATTACGAATTTGGAGTTAGTTTTCTAATTTGAGGATGTTAGATATTTTATTTCACCTAATTGGCGTATCTCCTATTTCTTTTAATAAAGACTTTGATATATGCATTCATCTTCTAAATTAGGTGATACTTGGCCCTTAAGTTTCTTTTATGTCAAGAAAATGATATTGTGAAACAAATTATCTTTGTGGGTTTCTAATTAGGATTTTTGGAATAATGTATTCCTCATTATCTTCTTTTATCCAAAATATCCCATATTATCCCCAATTATTGCATTTATCATCTCCTTTATATATATTTCAAGATTTCCTTTCTTTTTCATATTCTAAAAAGTCTGAGAAAGTTCTAGAATGAATTTTTTATTCTTTTTATCGCTTAAGTGGACATTATACATGTTAAACCCATTACCAAGCTTTCACTGAGGTATTTGTGCATAAACCCAAATATTGGAATAAAAGGTGAACTAATGTTCATTAAACCATCATATTCTCCACAAATTAAACAAAAAGGCCAATGAGGATATAAATGAAAGGAAAAGATGGGAAAGAGGATCAAAAGGCAAAATGCCCATAATTCCATATGTTGCATGGGGGATGTGCATGTGTTGATGTGGTACTCAAGTGGATCCTACCTAACAACATAGCACCAATAATAGTCAAGACACCTAATTCGTCTTGCATGATGGTGTGGCATATTGATGTACATATCATGTGCCCATAGCATATGCATACTCAAAGTTGAACTCAAAAATATGTGGTGTGCATGTGGGCCATAATTCTATTTATTTATCTCATCGATATGACTTGAGTTCAAAAGATAAATAGACATATCACAAAATTTGATACATGTTTATGGAATGTATTACAGCGTTCGTGTTCTATGCCCATATCATCATGTGGGTTTACTAATATATCCCATTTGATGTTATTTTAATCACAAACATTAAGGGTAACATTACAAATATAGGTAACCAACAAATGTATAACTTATTAACAATGAAAATAATATTTTTCTTGTTCTTTTCTAGTATAAGATTACTCTCAAAGACCCACTTGCACTGGGTGAAGGACTAAGACCCCAATCAAACCAAGGCCTACCAAACTCATTAAACTTTGTAAACATCTGTGAGTGGCCTACTTCTACATAAAAATGATATCAATCAGTAGTCGAGGTGCATGTATGCTATTGTTCATTCTTTAACCATTGTGTTGCATACTTAAATGGTTGTTCTCCTATTTAAGTTACAATATTGCTATCAATTGACCTATTAATTCTACCTTGGCTACATAGTACCAATAAAGTCACACTACATTACCATGGTATTTAATACCCTACATTCCCTTATTATTTATAAGGTCTCCTCAATATTGTATTAAGACAAAAATCTAAGGTCTCTTCGTTGACGCTTGAAATTGGACATTTTCATCAAAAACATTTTTCCAAAATAGATATATCACTTGTATAAAAGCAAAGATCGGTTGAATAGTTGGCCATCTAATCTTATCATGTGTCACTTCATCACGTTATATTAGGAAATATATCGAGAAAAAAATAAAATCGAGTTAATTTGTGTAGTAATCAGTAATCACACCAAATGACAAAGTGAGGTGTTGTTCTTTTAAAAAATCAAAAAGTGAGACAAGCATTAACAAAGTACATTGTAGTCTAGTTGGTTAGGATACTTGGCTATCACCCGAGAGACCACCCAGGTTCTAGTACCGGCAACGGAAAGTTTTTGTTGTGTTAGTATGATTGATTTTTAGACAGCAGTTCTTCCGTTCAACAATCATGGCCTGATTCTGCCTTTGAAGCCGATAAATGTACGTGTCTTCTAATAGTTTGCCCTGCTTGTTGTCATGTTGGGAATGATTCATGCAATAAATTTTGTAGTTGTTTATTCAGAACCAAATCCCTATGCGGGTGTATTACTTGACTTCCAATGAAGTTGGTTGCAGATTTGGTGATTAGGAGAAAAGATATTCCATTCAAAACAAGTCTACCTAATCCCTTGGCTACGCGTGTGTATACTATATTTCTTTCAAGGAAGTATTGTTTCTTGGTATCTGTAGATTTTGTGAATGGGATAATAGAAATTCTATTGCAAACTCTTACATCCTTATGTCTTCAATCGAAGTTGGCTTGTTGTTTCTTTATAGGTGCATATTTGGTTATTAGGAGAGCAGATATATTACATAATTTAATTTCTAAAAGTTATATTGTGGCATAGATATTCCAATGTTCTACACGTTAACATTTTTAGCATGAATGCTCTAATAAATAAATTAATCGATCTTTGACATTGTGATGTTAATGTGGCATTAGAGTGGGTCATACTTGTTGGCTTATGTGGCATAGAGGAAGCTAACCTAGGACTCAGGGAAGGGGTGAGGTTGTGGGGGATGTGCATGAGTTGATGTCGTACTCAAGTGGATTCTACCTAATAACGTAGCACCAATGACACTCAAGACACCTAATTTGTCATGCATGATGGTGTGGCATATTGATGTACATATTGTGTGTCCTTAGCATATGCATACTCAAAGTTGAACTCAAATCTAGCATGATATATGTGGTGTGCATGCAGGCCATAAATCTATTTATTTATCTCATCTGATATGACTAAAGTTCAAAAGATAAAGAGAAATATCACAAAATTTGATACATGTTTATGGAATGTATTACAATGTCATTGTTCTATGCCCATATCATCATGTGGGTTTATTAATATATCCCATTTGATGTTATATTAATCACAAACATTAAGGGTAACATTACTAATATAGGTAACCGATAAATGTATAACTTATTAACAATGAAAATAATATTTTTCTTGTTCTTTTCTAGTATAAGATTACTCTCAAAGACCTGCTTGAACTGGGTGAAGGACTAAGACCCCATTCAAATATGACCAAGGCATACCAAACTTATTAAACTTTGCAAACATATATGAGTGGCCTACTTCTACATAAAAGTGATATCAATCAATAACTAAGGTGCTTGTATGCTATTGTTCATTCTTTGGACATTATGTTGTGTACTTAGATGGTTGTTCTCCTTTTTAAGTTACAATAATGCTATCAATTGACCCATTAATTCTACATTGGCTACAAAGTAACAATAAAGTCACACTACATTACCATGGTATTTAATACCCTACATTCCCTTGTTATTTATAAGGTCTCCTCAATATTGTAGTAAGACAAAAAACTCATGTCTCTTCATTGACTCTCGAAATTGGACATTTGCATCAACAACATTTTTCTAAAATGGAATTGTCACTTGTATAAAAGCAAAGCTCGGTTGAATAGTTGGCCATCTAATCTTATCCTGTGTCACTTCATCATGTTATATCAGGAAATCTATCGAGATTAATGAAAATCGAGTTAATTTATGTAGTAATCAGTATTCACACCAAATGCCAAAGTGAGGTGTTGTTCTTTTAAATAAATCAAAAAGTGGTCCAAGCATTAACAAAGTTCATTGTAGTTTAGTTGGTTAGGATACTCTGTTCTCACCTGAGAGAATCGGGTTCAAGTCTCGGCAACAGAAAGTTTTTGCTGTGTTAGTATGATTGATTTTTAGATAGCAATTCTTTCATTCAACAATCATGGCCTGATTTTGCCTTTGAAGCCAATAAATGTACATTCCTTCTAATAGTTTGCCCTGCTTGTTGTCATGTTGGGAATGAATCATGAAATAAGTTTTGTAGTTGTTTATTCAGAATTAAATCCTTATGCGGGTGTATTCCTTGACTTTCAATGAAGTTGGTTGCAGATTTGGTAATTAGGAGAAAAGATATTCCATTCAAAGCAAATCTACCTAAACCCTTGGCTACGCACGTGTATACTATATTTCTTTCAAGGAAGTATGGTTATTTGGCAGTTGTATATTTTGTGATTCAGATAATAGAAATTCTATTGCAAACTCTTACATCCTTATGCCTTCAATCAAAGTTTGCTTGTTTTTCTTTATATGTGCAGATATGGTTATTAGGAGAGCAGATCTATTATAAACTTTAATTTCTATAAGTTATATCATGGCACAGATATCCCAATCTTCTACGCATTAAAAATTTTAGCATTAATGCTCTAGCAAATAAATTAATTGATGAGGGTTACCCGACGGCTACCGCTGGGGGGAGGGAGCGTTGCTTCAGCGTCTTCCTCCCCCTGGCTCTCATCGTCTTCGGCCTGGATTCGAGAGATTGTGATCCGTGGAGAGAGGGAACCATGCTGGATGCTAGCGGTCGAGGCTATACTTGGCTTGGAAGAGGGGAGATGCGGCGAGCAGGTTGAAGCTCGGATTTGGGGGGATCGTGGCTGCATCAACGGTGTCGGCTTCGGCCCGTTAATAGGGACGGTTGGAGAGGTGTTGCATCGCTGGATCCGGCCTCTCGCTCTGCTGTGCCGTCGTCCTAGGCGGAGCAAGGGTAGCCTTCATTCTCCTTCTCCAAGCCTGTCCTTTCTTCTCAAGCTAGGTTTTAGATTCGTCCACTGTTTCGGCGGCGTCGCTACATCAGGATTGCTTGCTTCCAGTGACGCGTCCTTGGATGGCGCTTGCAGCTGGCCTTGGGCCTCCGGGTGGTCGATCGGTTCTTCGGCTCTAGGCGGCACGGCTCAGCTGAAGGTGACGAGTGAGGGCTCGACTCTCTTGTCCTCTGTTCCAGCCAGGGTGAAGATGATCGGGCCCTCGTAATTCTTCCTTGCTCTACCGGCAGATGGCTATTATCCTTATGGTGTTGCGCGGGGTGGGTCGTGGGGGCGGCTCTCCTCTCCCTCTTGGTTTCCTCTGCAGCGTGGAGGTTCTTGTGAAGAACACCTGCAAGGTGGTTGATGATTCGGCAGCAGTGGACGCTTTGGATTTGACCTGCTTCTCCTGGGAGGTGTGGGTTGTGTCCCTATGGGATCGGCTGCGTATCTTCTTTGTTGCAGCGTTTGGGACACCTTTGGTGTTTGGTGCATTGCCTCAGGGCAACCAGTAGCTAGCTGTGTTCAAGCAGTCGTCAAGTTGTCGGGTCGTCTGTTCTTGGCGTTTGTTGGCTACTTACCGTTGCTATGAAGTTGTGATGATGGAACACCTGCGAGGTGTTCGATGGAATGCCTCTGTGCATTCATGTGCATTAGTGCACAGTTGAAGTAGGGACACCCCCGTGGTGTTCGACCTGCGACCGAGATTCTGCTACTTTTTGTTTCTTTGAGTTCACTAGACACTATTGGTGTTGTTCGGATTTTATCCTAACCTTCGTATCTTTTCCGACCACTACTTTCAGAGGATGATCACATTGCTATGTGCGAAGGAGAGATATGATGTTTGGGTGAATCACTGCTCCAGTCATCAGTCTGCGTTTGGAATCTTCTACGAAATGATGGTTTGACAGGATAGACAGTGCGTTTTGCTGCTGTTTGAGACAGTTAAATTCCAATTCTGAAGTGCGGCCTTGGTTGGTGCATAGATAGAGGTTGGGTGTCCTTCGTCTTCCTTTTGTGCATGCCCAATTTGTGGGTGGTCTTTATTGTCATTGTAGCTCCTCAGATGTTTAGACTAATGGATAGTTGGCCTCTTGTTTATGTATTTTTTGGGACGTCTTCTTCTAGTTTGTAGTATTTTACTATTTAGAGATCTTATGTTCTAGACCGAGTTAATCTAGTCTTTAGTTTTCTATCTGTAACCCTGCAAAGGGTTAGGGGGTGCGTCTTTTTGTACCTAAAGTTTTGGAATTTTAATAGCAACAGAGTTTTTCGCCGACCAAAAAATAAATAAATTAATTGATCTTTGACATTGTAATGTTAATGTGGCATTGGAGTGGGTCATACTTATTGGATTATGTGGCATAGAAGATGCTAACCTAGGACTTAAGGAAGGGGTGAGGTCATGGGGGATGTACATTTGTTGATGTGGTACTCAAGTGGATCCTACCTAACAACATAGCACCAATGACACTCAAGACACCTAATTTATCCCGCATGATGGTGTGGCATATTGTTGTGCATATCGTGTGTCCTTAGCATATGCATACTCAAAGTTGAACTCAAACCTAGCATGATATATGTGGTGTGCATGTGGTCCATAAATATATTTATTTAACTCATTTGATATGACCAAAGTTCAAAAGTTAAAGAGAAATATCGCAAAATTTGATACATGTTTATGGAATGTTTTACAATGTCCTTATTCTATGCCCATATCATCATGTTGGTTTATTAATATATCCCATTTTATGTTATATTAATCACAAACATTAAGGGTAACATTAAAAATATAGGTAACCAATAAATGTATAACTTATTAACAATGAAAATAATATTTTTCTTGTTCTTTTCTAGTATAAGATTACTCTCAAAGACCCGCTTGAACTGGTTGAAGGACTAAGACCCAATTCAAATATGACCAAGGCCTACCAAACTCAATAAACTTTGCAAGCATCTATGAGTGGCCTACTTCTACATAAAAATGATATCAATCAAAAACTAAGGTGCATGTATGTTATTGTTCATTCTTTGACCATTATGTTGTGTACTTAGATGGTTGTTCTCCTTTTTAAGTTACAATATCATTATCAATCGACCCATTAATTCTTCATTGGCTACATAGTACCAATAAAGTCACACTACATTACCATGGTATTTAATACCCTACATTCCCTTGTTATATACAGTCTCCTCAATATTGTATTAAGATGAAAATCTCAGGTCTCTTCGTTGACTCTTGAAATTGGACATTTGCATCAACAACATTTTTCCAAAAAATGATTATTTGTTTCAACCCAAAGAATATCATATCTAGGGAGCATGTCCATGCCCTATTTAGGTACACAATGGACAAGCACACTATTGTATGAGTATGGTCTGCTAAGTCTAATATATGCATGTTCAATACCAACAAAAATATTTTTAGACAAATTTTACTGAACGCTCACAAGTATAATTATTTTGCAAAGAGTTGAAATTTACATTGAGCAATATGTCGCAAGTATATGTGCAAACCTTAATGGGACACCCATGGGTTAAATAATGGTCATTAAGATTAATATATGACATGTTTTTCACTGATTTAAAAGCAGGTAAGACATGTACCTTTAAGTCCCCACACATGTGAAAACCAACCACCGCTTTGGTTCGATAGATCTAAATACACACAACAAGGTATCTTTATGTGCATTTTATATTATATACATATGCTTAGTTATATAGTGTATAGTATGGATAAACATCGATCAAAACAAAACATCTAATAAAGCTTAGGAAATTATGATATAGTGATGAATTAGTATCCTTGTTTTTGTACGCCCATAATAATTATAAATGTTCTACTTCATGCAAAATTTATAATTGTATTTCAAATAATATCACAATTATAAATATTGAGAAAATTTTATAATCAACGGCATATTGAACTAGAAATATCAGGTGGAAAATAATAGATATGTACAGTGTAAACTTTATATGTCACTCTAAATAAGACTCTAGTATACAGTCCATACTTTGAATCCATAATTAATATAAAGGAAAAGGTCTTATATGCATATCATTTTTTAGAAACGCATCTCGAGGTTTCTGGCGATCTACTCTGGGAGGCTATGAACGGCGACGCTAATCAGGAAATAGAGGCCCGCCTTCGATCAATACTCACATCTTAGAAAGGATCGTTGGCATTCTTTACACCTGCTCTTGATCGGTGATTTGGGCAGAGAATTATGATTTAGGGTATTGATAATCTGTGTAGTCAGACAAGCTAGGTATCCTAATATCATCTTCTCTATGGATGGGCTTAATGATTCGAACCATTGATAATTTGATTAAGGCAAACAAAGTAGACTATTTTACATTGTGACCTCCCCTGGATCATCAGATTCATCGTGTCGTGGATGGTTTCCTTTTTGAATCAAATTGTGGAACTCCTCCAGAAGACGAATAGGCCTCAGACGCACAACCTCCAAGCAAGAATAGTCGTCGAAAGGAGAATTCAACAGCTAGTTGTCAGTAGCCTTGCTGATTTTGTCAGTGGCATTGTGAACCTTTAGACCAACCCAGTGGAGGAAGATTGTTCAGTGGGGCTATCTATTCACCCTATGGAGGACAATCATATGAACTTGTTGATAGAGGAGTTGCAAGGTGGCACTAGAAATCCACAAAGACCTACTGCCTTAGAAGGAGGGAGTACAACGAGGCTAATGTGTGAGAACCAACACTACAGATCGGATGGACAAAGACACAGGTGATAACCAACATAGCAGGTCGGGCAAGGAGACGGGTTACTATATGTAGAATCGTGTAGGAATTGGAAAGTTCAATATCCCAAAAGATTCCTACTTTCAATCTATTGGCATGGGTCATTGGTAGAGGCAACGCAATAACCCCAAGATATGCTACAAGTGCCATCATCTTGGGCACACCGCAAGCAGATGTCGATGAGGCCCTTTATGGTCACCCCCGATATCACATCAATGAGCTCGTTCCCTCCTTTGGTTCTGTAAAAATCAACATGCGTGGATGGGGGGGCTAGAGAAGCCCTAATGCATGTCCTCAAGCGCTTATCAGTAGTGTTGAAACCCAAATTCGAGAGAATGGAGATAGATAAGTCACTAGCTTCTTGGAGATCGAATGCACCCTAGCAGGAGGTTGCCAACTTCCTTTGAACCAAGTACATGCAGGCTATCAAATGTTGTCAGTTTTCTCAACATAAAGTTGTGATGGTGTTCAATTCAGAAAAATAAGCACGGGCAGTGGTTGAAGAAAGGACTGTGAGGTTCGGGAATGATACACTACTACTGGCTTAGATGGACATTGTTGATAGAGGGTCTGAAAATGAATCCTCATGGCTCTAGATCACTGGTATCCCCATCATTTGCAGGGTTAACAACTCGATCAAAGAAATTATTCAAGTTTGCAGCAATGTTGTACACATCTCCAAATGGAAAAGCAGAGTCTAGACACTACTTCTTTTGAATAGTTTCAATGAGAACATTCCTCAATTCATTACAGTTTCCTTCATCAATAAAAGATGTCAGGTTAAGCAGACTAAGTTAGAGTCAATATATATCGTCAGTAATGATGTGCAGACCATTCTGATTGAGTTGGGTCATGAATGATGAGGCTCTAAAATTTGATGAAGCCTCATCATCGGCTCAGCAGAGAATAGCATGGGGGCATTTCTTATATAACTATGGTTTATGCTAAGTGTAACTCGGTTGCCAGAAAAGATTTGTGGAAATCACTTGTGGACATGTCTCACATCATCGGCGACAACGTGTGGGAGATTGCAAGTGATTTTAACATCATCAGGTACTGAGATGAAAAAAGGGGTCTGGGTGATGTGGATTTCTAAGGCATGAAGGAATTCAATGATCTTGTCACTGATTTAGACATTTTTGAAATCTCTTTTGATGGGAGTAAGTTTATATGGGGGAAGCATAAAAGCAACATCATCGACTTGGGAAATACTAGATCGCAGTTTTGTGAATCAGGCATGGTTGGATTGTATTACTCACATTAAAACGTCACACCTTACCAGATATAGGGTGGAGCATAATGTTTGGTAATCTTACCTAGAAGAAGAAAGACCTAGAAGACATAATCCATATGTTGCAAATTTCTTTTGATAAAACACCAAATGAGATCAACGAATGGAATCTTATAGAAGTTGAAAGAGAGCTAGATATGCTTCTTTCTCAAGAAGAGTTACTGCTCAGCAACAAAACCAGAATTGATTGGCTTAATGATTGTGATAGAAATATTAAATTTTACAATGTAGTTATCTAGGCAAGAAGAAAGAGGCGACACACACCATACCTATGAATCAATGATGGAGAACCCATTTCTAACCAGGCACCGATGGAAAATGTGGCAGCTGGATTTTATAGAGGATTCTATGACCACCCACCTCGTAGGTGTGTTGAAGATGAAAAGCTATTCTTGGCTCACATTCCTTCGGTGTTAACAGGAAATGATAATTTTACCCTCATTGTTGTTCCTTTTTCAAATGTGATCTTCAGAACAATAATGATGATGGACAAAGTGTTATGTCGGACCCGGTTGGATTTTCTCTGAGCTTCTACGTTGCTTCATGGGAGATTATTAAAGGATGATTTTATTCAGTTATTTGATCAGTTCTTCAGATGAAAACAATGTGTAGAGGCCTTTTCTGTTGTCGAATCGAATTGATTCCAAAAATTGATAATCCCATCGAGTTGACTAGGCATTTCAGACCGATATCAACTTAGAATGTGTCCTTTCGCTTTTTTGCTAGAATCTTGATCAACCGAATGATGAGGGCGATGAACATTCAGGGGGGTGATATTGTACACAATATTTGGTTGGGTAAAGAATTGATCCACAGGGGGTGCGCATCCTAATATCATGATGAAGTATGATATGTCCAAATCATATGACCTTGTGGATTGGTCATTATTGTGAGTGGTTCTAGAGATATTTGGGATGATAGATGATCTTATTAATTTATGCATCAGCTTTTTTTCAAACTCATGGGTCAATGTCACTCTAAACAACTATACGGCCAATTTTTTTCAAATGTTTTGAGGACTCAAATAGGAAAACTCAATCTCACCTCTCTTGTTTATCTTATTTGAAGAAGTCTTATGCATAAACATTAAGCGAGCAGTGGAGGATGATTCTATTGTGAGGTTCAAAACTAGAGGAAAAGGTGATGCCCTAGAATTTTTCTCTACACATATGACATTGTTATCTTCACACAAGCTGCTTCTAAATCTCTCTCGACTCTCAACTCTATATTTGAGTCCTATGAGGTTGTGGCCCGAGAAAAAGTGAACCAAACTAAATATGGGTTCTTGAGTGGCAAGGATGACCCCACAATTATACAGTACATTTCATTGTCTTAAGATATCGCATCTTGGGGTTGTTCTTGAATATCTATGTGTCGCTATTGTGACAGGTCGGGCTAAAGTCCAACATTTTGATTTCTTATTGGATAAGATTAATAGAAAGGAAGAGATATGGAAGGACAAATTTCTATCTTTTGCAAGCTAGAAAATCCTAATTGAACATGTTCTTTCCTCTATTAGCATTTATTTCATGGAGGTAAAAACATTCCATATGGTGTCATCGGAAAGGTAAATGTGATATTGTCTAAATTTCTTTGGAGTGTTCGGAGACAACACTTCTAGAAGAGCTTGAGTTTCTTGGGACAGAGCAGCTAAACCATTGGAAGCAAGAGGCTTGGGAATTACGTCACTTCAAGTTACCACGAAATCCTTTATAAGGCATGTTGGGAAATCTTAACATGAGATACTCTTTGGCTTAATTTTTGCAGGAGTAAATACAGAATCACTTATACTAATCATAGTGGTATTCATCCATTTCAGTCGAAAATGGATACTTTCGCATCTCCTCTTTGTAAGAAAATATGGAACGCCTTCCTTGATTTCTTTCCCATATGTTTGTGGACAATAGGCAGAGAAAATCTATCTTTTTGGCATGACAGATGGTGCAACGTGAACATGGTTCAATTTGCTAGAGATTCGGCTGATGTGACCCTTGACTTCAGAGTAGCTGATTTCTAGAAAGATGATGAAGGATGGGACTTTGAGGCACTTGCACATATCATTTTCAAGCAAGGAATTTTGTCAATTTTTGAAGCATGTTGAGTAACTTATGATGTGAATGACATTCTTTCTTGGTAGCCTACGAGAGATGGGAAATTCACCCTTCGATCAGAAAAATGGATCGTTGGTAACATGGACGCTTATCATAGCTTAGTGTTGTGGTTTTGGAATTCAGGTGCTACTCCAAAAGCCAACTCCCTTATATGGAAGATTCTTAAGGGTGCAATCCCTACTGATGAAAATATCACAAATTGTTGTATACACATGGCGTCGAGATGCAACTGTTGTGGTCAGTCGAATACGGAGTCATCTGAACACCTCTTCCTTCATAGTGATCTGGTAGATTTTCTCTGGGAAAAGTACCGCAAAGTCATGCAGGTAGAAGATAGTTGGCACCATGATGACTTGAATCATCTCTTCCATTTTTGTGATGATACTCATTCTGTCAATTCCTTGCAAGGGTGGCTTTCTTCATTCTTGGTGTCTTTTATTATTTGGAACATCTAGAAATGTAGATGTGTTGCTAGATATGATGGACGCAATATTAGCCTTGATATCGTATGGGAGTCTATACCGTTTGATTTGAATAAACTGATCGTTGGTAGGCAATTTAAGAAAATAGACTCCCCCTCTTTCTATAATAGGTTGACAATAGTTGGTATAGTCATTTTGCATACTAAGTCGAGATTCTCTCCTGAGATGGAAAAAACTAGACCTACTAATCTTAAGTTGAACATCATCGTGGGTTGCTCCTCTCATCTAGTTGGCAGCATGCAAGGTGGTCTATAGGTTGCATTAGAAACATGCACGGGTTCATCAGGTTGGCGTTTAGATATTGGGTCAACGGCCAGGACATGTTTGAAGCATATGTGCAAGTGTACGTCATTACATTGAAAGCAGTAAATGACTACAATTTGACCTCATCAGTTTATGGAGCTTGACTATAAATACCTCATTGACTATATTTGGAGAACTTGTACATGCCCCTAGAGATCCATCTTCTTTGTAAGAGAAATTAAGCAGGCGGTTAATGAGTATGCCATTATCGGCCATCATCGTCATAGAATCCTCAACTTGGTTCCCAGGGAACTAGGTCGTTGGGGAAATGTTAATAGAAACAATTTTGTGGTTGGTGAACCTACTTCTTTGCCCTTGAGAGTCAGAGAACTTGCTATATTGGAAAGAAGAGATACGATATACATAGTGACCAAGTGGATATATGCCTAAAGGATAGTGTTTATTTTTGTGCCATGTGCAGATTATTTTCTTATTATTTCTTTTTGTTTTTGGTAGTGCGACTTATTTTGTCAAGGGGTTGAGGGGGCTGTGATTTTGATGTCTATATGAGGAGGGTAGTTGAATAAAATATCCTCATGACTTTGTTAAAGAAATCTAAATTTTCTCTCTTAATCTTTACAAGATTATACTTTTATAACACATTCTATATAAGTAAAATGTGAAATCACAAAATAATATTTTTGATAGTATTGCATCATTTTCTTTTTTTTATGTAAACTTTATGATAATATGAGGTTGGCTTATATTCATATTATATACAAATGGGTGAGTTCTCTAGATATTATACCCACTAATTAAGGGGCATGATAAGGTGTTCTCATTTGTTATAATCCTTATGTTTAGGGATGTTGGCATGGAAATATCCTTAAAGTAGTATTACCAAGTAGGTATTTACATGTGTCTTAACACATTTTGTTTTTGTTAATTTATTTTGACTAATATGTGGCCAACCAAAAAAACTAGAATATGTTTCAATACTTCAGTTATTTCCAATTGAATTACAATTAACTTTCTGTCAATTGGTTTGGTTCCTAAATAAATCTTGAGAACTTTCGAACACTAAGATTTTTAAATAATCAGAAATTCATTTTAGGAAAAAACATCACATACAAAAGAAGTTTGTCAAAATCTACAAACACCCATGTCTCGACTCATTTAGTTGGATTTGGGTAACGAAAATTTTCACCCACTCAAGATACTCAAACATATACCTACTCATTAAGTTAACATGTTTCTCAGGTGACCGTGAGTGACCCAATTACCTAAGGCTAATATATTTCTAAACATGTAAGTTATGTATATTATTAAGAAATGTTGTCAATTTCTCACAATTAAATAGTTTACATTTATTTAAAGTAATTATATTTTTTTAATATTGTGTTGTACAATAAAAGACTACAAGTACTTATAATACTAGATCTACAAAAAACAATGACAAATTCAAATCTTGCTTTTATGATATTTTTTTTAATTCATATATATATTTGTTTTCTCATTTTACATCAAAACACAATGGTGATTGCTATTTTTTCCTTTAATTTTACATAAAAGCAAGCCATCGACTAGTGATCGACAACAAACATAATAGTTGAATACTTTGTTCATACTACATTTGACTTGAAATAAAGTTAGTACCAAATTGTTAAGCACGTTATTCTTCAACTTTAAGAGAAGCAACTAGCAACTTATCTTTAACTAAGTATATTTTATACATACACTCATGGATCGAGTTTGAGTGTGCCTTTATTCCACCCATTTAGAGCTTTTCTCATTTGTGCCTGTAAGACTGCACATGTAATGACCCAACCCCAACCTAACTCACCCACTTATTTGACATGTCTTATATGAAGACACACTTTCCAACCCACTCAATATTTTAAAACTTTGAAGACATACATTGCCATTTGTGAGGGGTAGGATACATTTATGTCATCAGAGCAAACAAGCATGTGATAACCACATTCGTACAGTTTCACGACACGGCATCCATTTGTGTCGAATGGTTTTGCACTTACTTTTTGCCAAATTGCATCTATTCCTTGCCAAATTGCTTAGTACCAAATATTTCATTAGTCAGGGCTTCGATATGCGTAAGCTAGTATCTACAACTTGCGGCTTCGATATGCGTAAGCTAGTATCTACAACTTACGGCTTCTGCACGCAATTGGCAAGAGGCAGTGTATTGGCCCATCTACCACACATCTACTTTGGCGGTCGGTGCGACGCCTACATAGATGCCACATTGAACTTTGAAATATGCACGTATGAGATAACTGGGTTTATTTTGGCATTGTGTTGTTTTGTCTAACAGGATCGACCAACCATGTCCTTTTACCACTGCAATTTAGATACATTCTTAATTTGACAAAGCGGTGGTAATTGTTCGGAAGCAATAGACAACCAACGGACAGCAATCGCTACTAATCGTGTTGCCAAACACACGGTTGTGCACCACTCTCCTTTTACATTGTGTTTTCTGTCAAGAACAATCAGCAAACTCTGTCGGCCGCTCATTTCTCACCGTGAAAAATTGTTGCAATCAGTCATCTATGATGGGCCATCAGCGATGAATGCAATCGCGTAGCCAAACACTGCAATCATCTGCACACATTATAAAAGAAACTTTAGTTGGAGTCCTACCAGAACATACTTCCACTCCTGCACTAACGAAATTTATCAATCTTGCTTACTGCCCCCAATAGCTCCAAGTGCTTCCTCATTTAACCTTTATCTTTTGGCAATCTTTGACAAAGGCTCTGGAGCCCATGGACAAGGGCTTTATCTTGCTCAGCGTGGTCCATACTTGAAGCCTTTGGTGCAGCATTTAATCACCGTTATGGGTATCGGCCCGTATCTCACTTCCCCTGACCAACGTTCCATCAAAGCACATGTGACATCGCACAACTAAACCTAAGATTTAGTAAGAATTCCCATCCATTTGGGTTCTTGCAGATTCCTTTGATACTTCCAGTTCCTTGTATGATGCGTTTAGCAACACAACCGCCCTGCGTTCTTGCAGATTCCTTTAATGCTTCCAGTTCCTTGTATGATGTGTTTAGCAACCTAACCGCAACAGCTGGGGCAACAAGTATTTCCCGTCTAAAACAGTTCACTCAAATACCAATAGCGGTGGGTTTTTTCTATTGGGTTTTGTAGAAGACACGGGAACCCAACACATATAGAAACATACCTCGGACATATACATAGCCAACAATGAAACAAATGAAATGACTCTCGCCAGCTAACATTGATTTATATGATAGTCGACATGTCTGTAACATAAGAAACTAAGAAAAACTAATGAAATTGAAAGAACAAGAAGCTCACTTGTACCTGCTAATAGACTACAAAGACAAGAGACGTCTGATGAGGAATCACAGCATATACTTATTCATCCCAAAACAATCACCATGTTTGCTTGGTTAGTACTCCCAGCTTTGCTCTCTTGCCTCAAAATAGCAACGGCAGCACCTGAAATGGCTGATCACCCCAGCTCAAACGTGAGAAAGTCCCCACTGTCTGGAGGTCAGATAACTCGATCAATCTTTGCCTTATTTACCCATTAACAGGCCATGAAACGCGACAAACCTTGCCTTAGAAACCAGAGCTTCATTTCCATGACGTGCCGACGTGGTGCTTTCCCTCAGAACCAGAAAGTCGAGATCATGCAGCCTTTGGATCTTCATTGCATAGATTACAATATGATCTACTCTTACAATGAAAGAATACACCAAAAATGATACAAACAATGAACAGCTGTATACAATACAAAACAGAATATCAAGCACAGCACCTAAAGAGTGGATACAAGTTAAGGGGTTAAGGCAGGATTAGTTAAGATTACAGTAGCAGGCTCAAGTTCAAACAATACATCTAGCTAGTTAGCATGCCCACTGCATATCTTGATTCCACTCAAGATATACCCGCCAAACCCACTCATTTGCATATGTGGGTGAGTTCGAGAAGGGAGAACCTGTCAGAATAGGAAACACAGCAAAGTTACCAAACAATCTATTACGGTTAAAGATCAAATTTAAAAATGGCTTTTTTCTCTATTCAGTTCAATTGCCGTTCTTTGTCCACAATGTTAAAATTCTAAGTAAGACTTGGAGCTTACTACATGATAAACAAAACTTCTTTAGAAAACACCATTGATTAGCAGGCAAAGTGAAATCGTCATAACCCAATATGTCTGTTACATTTAAATGACTACCACAATCTAGAAACTTCCTACACCTAAACTTGATAGCACCTAGTCAAAGCAACAACAGTATGCCGATCCATGCTCACATTACTATGTGCTTAAACAAGACCAGGCACTCTTATGTATAGAATAAACTATTCTGTAGTTCGAGCTAAAAAGTTGGCATTGCTTTGAAGGTGTCCTACTTGAGAGGCCGTGTGCCTAGACGGGGAATCTAAGCAGTTACAATTTCAACAGAAGGTTAGCTTCAATATAAGATGTGTGACGATATATATTAACATGAGAAAATGTGACTCGGATATTGCAATTCTTTGTACATAATGTTTTGCTACCGAGTAACACTTGTAGCTTAGTACATGATCAACATAAGTACACAACTTTAACTTTGGAAAACACTGTTCATTAGCAGGCAAAAGTAAAATCATTACAACCCAATTTGTCAGTTAGAATTAAATGGCTACCACAATCTAGAAACTAGCGAAACCTAATACAGAAGATACTAGCACCTCATGGAAGTACAAATACATCTGTCATTCCATGATCATGTTACCACCGAGCACTCTATAAATTAAAAAATTACTTTGGCGTCCAAGTCAGAAAGTAGGCATAACTGTGAAGGTGTCTCACTTAAGTGGCTGTGCCTAACAGGGATCTAAGCAGCCGCCATTCCAAGAGAAGCTTAGTTTCAGTATAAGATGTGTTTAATTGTATAAAGAAATAATTAGATAAATGACATATGTATAAATCAACAGGACAAAATGTAAGTCAGCCTAACATGAGTGTATTATCAAGTAATCAATTGGCTGTTCATTGACCATTTATCAACACGATATTTATTAATAGACAGTATCTTCTACTATTGGATATAGAAAATCACATAATACTTCATCAGATGAAGTATTATGTTGCCTAATGGCAAGGTGTTAATGGAGAATGTGGGAGAAGGTAGTGGAGCTAGTGATTTAGATTGTACAAAGGTAGTGTGATATCACCAGAGACAGAATCCACAATCCCGAGTGGAAAGTGAATGTGATTGAATAGGGAACTTCCTTTCTTTATGTTCATAAGCAAATTGACAACACCCTACACTTGATCAACCGCTCAGGGAGCTGGGACATTGAAATCAAACTTTTTATTCATCAAGCTGCGAGGAGATGGTCTTTTGAGGGTGTGGAAGCACACTTGGGTTCCACTATGATAGCATAGGTGAAAGGGTCATAGGCATCAAGGCAGATATGTAGGGAACAAGGTCAGAAGAGATAGGGTCCGTGTTTTCGTTTGAGTACTGTTGGAATCTGGCGCACACCATGACAAAGGAGGACTTATCAAATAAAAGACAACTATCGTTTTCTCTGAATTAGAACTGACTGCCTGGACAAAGCCCCCAAGCTAATTATTTCTAACTAATTGGACTCGGGCGGACAGCTGCATTTAATAACAACCAAGCTAGGAAGCATGGACACGGGCACGGACACTGATTTAGGCACGGACACGGACACGTGACACGTCAATTTCCAAAAATATAGGACACGGACACGACATTGGACACGGCAAGTATATATATATATATATATATATATATATATATATATATATATATAACATATTATGACATATAATGTGTAACATACTATGTGTATTAACACAAAATGATCTAGATAGATTATCCGCATGGGCAATCACCATGAAATCCAACAAGCAATCAACATATAATATTATATTTACAAGTCACAATATGGATTAGTTCACAACAAACATTACGATGCTTGATTATATGATATTGTTGTAATATGAATTGTAAAAATTAAGAGCAGTAGAATTTTGGGGACAATAATTCCAGTGGAAGTAATGATTAACAACATGTACTATCAAGAGGAGGTGAATCCAATTGTTTCCCTCCTCATGGTTGATGTGGCAGTCCCTGGATGTTGCAACAGCTGGTGGAGATGATAAGAAGGGTGTCAATGACTTGCATGTAGCACCTGAAGCTTAATTAACTAATGGTAGTAGGGCGAGTAGTGGAGAACAGGAGGCAAAGATTTAGAGAAGGCTTGGGTTTTTTCATACGCCTAGGCTTAAGTGGGTCGGAGTGGTGTGTCCTGGAGGTGTCCATGGAGTGTCCAAGCCGTGTCTAACACTTCAATAAAAAAAATTCAAAGTGGACACGCTACGCGTCCAGGCGTGTCCAAAGTGTGTCCATGTTGGACACGCGTTGGACACGAACACAGCAGCCTCCGAGAAGTGCCCGTGCTTCCTAGCAACCAAGTTATTAGGCTGGAGAAATTCCATGGTTGCAGATTCAGGAGGTGTGTGTTCTTTGCATCTAGAAGAACTATTTTGAAAAAATCCATTGACTTAGGTTGAGGCACACCACCAAACTGGTTGTGTCGAGATAGGGGTGTATACAACAAGACGTAGACGGACAAGTGACTCCTTGAGCGACGCACCTCATACACACAACAGAGCCAAACAACTACTCAACTAACATCACACTTGCCAATTGCCATTCACTCGAGGCCCAGCAAAAGAGTAAGGTTCCAATGCATGTGGTGAAAACATAAACATGATTACTTCCATTCTGCAATTCTGCCTAATTGGAGAAAGAGGGATAGGGGCATCTGATTTCAAGTTCTACATGAAGGTCAAAACATCAAGGGGGTGATGAAGACATGAAATAAGGAGGTCTTCCAGGACAAGTTTAAAACTTTAATCCTTTTGATCATTTGTTAACCTTCAGATCACTTCAATCGGTGATTTTTATTACAAAGCTCGACATGATATAAGCTCTAAGGGATGGGCATGGTCTGGAGTGGACCTAATATTCAGAGACAACCAGTGCCAGTGTCTACTAACCATGCTGCAAAACTTAGTTTCATAAGTTTGGTTTGGTCCCAAACGATGGGATTTATTCCTAACCATAGTTCTAAATATCAGTCTTGCGTGGCCGCATATACAGTTTGGCCTAGACTGCTATATATATATATATATATATATATATATATATATATATATATATATATATATATATATATATATATATATATATATATATATATATATATATATAACTTTAATCCAATATATATATATATATATAAAGAGAGAGAGAAGTTAGCAAATGTGTACCGGCCGGTACATGTAACTTATGTGTACCTACCATTAAAATAGCACATGTGGAGTATGCACACAAAATCCAATTATATGGATTGATTCAATACTATATAGATTAGATGTGTTTAAAATATAATCACCGTATCTCATATAGATCATGAGATATAGTAATATATCATCCAATGGTTTCTGTATTTTTTTTAACTTACCGTTGATTACTAAATACACATATTCTTTCATAGGATGATGTATGAATATCGTATTGCGGTGATTTTTTATATACATCCAATCTAAGGGGTACGCATCACATCCATAAGGGTAGATTGTCAAATAGAATTTCTCAATCATTATAAATGAATATGGGTACATGTAAGCTACACGTACTCAGGTACACAATTCTTTTATATATATATATATATATATATATATATATATAGAGAGAGAGAGAGAGAGAGTCAAGCTAGAATACACTCGAGTGTATTCGGAGTAGAATACACTCAAGTAGTTTTTCATGATGTCATATATTTTTCAAAAATCTAATCCGTTGATCTTCTTAAACATCTTGTAAATAACTCATATACAAAAGAGCACATTTGGGCATTTATGGGTCATGTTATAAAGACCGCAAAAATTATGCATTTCAAATTAGTTTCGTGCGTCGATTTTGTTGCCCTTGGATGAGTGACTTACACTCATCCAAATGGGCTCAAAATTTATGTGTAGCCTAATTGTAGTATGACAATGAAGATCAATGGTTTACGTTTTGAAAAAAAATAGTCTTGGTATGCAAACACACTTGAGTGTATCGCGCGATCTGTACACTCGAGTGTATTCTAGCCTGACTATATATATATATATATATATATATATATATAGTGTAGCGATCTAGTGAGAAACATCCTACGGTGAGAGCATGAGCGGCATTTGAATAACTAAAAATTTGGAACTATTTTTTAAAATCCAACCGTATAGATGGAAAAGGCATCATTTCATTTACATTCTCACAAAAAACACTGCAATCAGACATTGTTTACATGTCCATATGTACAATATACACTTTTTGCATCCAACAGTCAGCCTAAAATTCAATATAGAACGTCAAAAAGTATTTTGTTGTTGTGAATGGTCTACAAATCGGATGGTGATAAAAATTTGTACGAAGGTAAATGTTAAGGTATACTTGTAATCTATACGGTTGGATTATGACAAAATGATCTATGTGGAGAGTTATTCAAATGCTTCTCATGCTCTCACCAAGATATGTTTCTCACTGGATCGTTACTATATATATATATATATATATATATATATATAGAGAGAGAGAGAGAGAGAGAGAGAGAGTCAGGCTAGAATACACTCGAGTTTACAGATCGCACGAATACACTCGTGTGTTTGCATATCAAGACTATTTTTTATAAAATGTAAACCATCGATCTTCACTGTCATACTATAACTAGGCTACATACAAATTTTGAGCCCATTTGGATGAATGTAAGTCACTCATCCAAGGGCAACAAAATCGGCGCATGAAACTAATTTGAAATGCATAATTTTTGTGGTCTTTATAACTCGACCTATAAATGTCCAAATGTGCTCAAATTTTGCGTATGAGCCATTCACAACAGTCAACATGTTCAAGAATATCAACGGATTAGATTTTTGAAAAAAAATATTGCATCATGAAAAACTACTTGAGTGTACTCTGCTCCGAATACACTCGAGTGAGCAGCTACTTTCCAAATGACACATTAATATTTGGTTTAATTGTCATGGACATTACTCTAAAATATGATATTATTAAAAAAATTATATTGTTAGAATAACTTTTCATCGTCGCATATACTCCAATTAGCATACTTAATCTGTTTCAGACACATCGAGGCATTTTTGTCTCAACAAGCCAAGGCAGAAGCCTCAGAATGTACCGACACGTTCCTATATTTGTATATATTTAAATATATTAATATTTATATATATAAATATATATATATACAATGTAAGATAAAATTTGATGACTACGTAACAAAATCACATAACATTACCAGTATATAAATCTAAGCTTGAACAAATGGCAAATAAAAACAGTAACAGTTGTACCCAAACAGTAGTATTTAACCTCGGTTTGATTTTTTTTTCATTTGCATTAAAAGGGCTAGGGGAAAAGCCATTGGGCCAGGCCCATATGCGGTCCAAATGAACCAGCACGCCTCTGTTTTGGGTGGCAGGCTTTGCGCCTCAAAGCCTCTAGCGCCTTTTTGCGCCTTGCAGAAAAATGAGGTGCTCGTCTCTTGGATTACAGGTGAGGCTTACGCCTCAGGGTGCCCCTGAATGCACCTCGCCTTGAGGCGTACACCTCTGGCGCTTCAGGGCGCGCTTTTGTTGTACATGGTTATGGGAATTGAGTGTTACGATTTTGGACATGCTTATAAATTAAAAGCTTCAGTAATTTCATATTTTTAATTCATCCAGCTCTGTGTTTATTTTAAGCTAAGATGACGCTTTAAATGAACTTTCTTCCTTTGAGTGTTCATGCCAGAATTACATTAAAGTTAGAATAGATATACATAGACTGATATATTTATATATATATTGAGATGTGTTCAATTTTCTTTATGTATGTCTTTACTTTTTTTTTATTGTTTTTAGTTGTATGTGCAATGGGCTCAAGTGTATTAGGCCCATTAGAGTTTTTGTTCGCTTCCTTGTAACCTTTTATCTCATATATAGGAGAGGGGTTTGTCCTTTTCCTTGTAATTGGCTCCTTTTAACATGTTAGCAAGGTAGGAACCAGAAAAAAAAGTGTTCTGAATATAGGTCTAGGCAGCTGATAAGCACCTTTCTCCTATTCATGACAATCCATAAGTTAATTGGTACCACCTGTGTTTTTGCCTCTATAACTACAATAGTTAGAATGTAGTCGGATTCCCGAACAAAATTCTCAAATATAAAACAACACAAATTAGCCAAATTACTTGGTACCTGATATTCTCTCAACCATGGCTCTGATATCTGTAAGTTAATAGCTTGTTTTTCAGATTGCAACTTCTGCATGCAGTTTGCAAGGGGCTGCAAAATTCATTAAAAGCATGTCAGCTAACTGGATAAAATTATTATTAGTTCTGGGATACAAATGATAAACAAAGACAATAACAAAGGCTTTCCAAGTAAGATAACCGATGCAAACATCAAAATTTTTGTTTCAAAATTATATATCATAAACATAACATGTTTCAAAATTACTAGGCCAATAGGTTTTCTTATCCGCCCCAAAAGCATATCCAGTTATGCTAATGAAAGTTTAAGCATGTACTAAAATTACTTTAGGTGGCATACCTGAAGGTATTGATGATATATAGCAAATGGTGCTGAATAAGCCAGAAGTGGCAGAACTTCTTCAATGACACTCTCCACATGGAGCTCAGGGGCAGCTACAACTAAGCTGAGGAAGAGCACATTGGAGACCACAGAACTTCAACCAAAAGGACTAATTTATCAAATCTTAATCCCGAAACAAAAAAATGGACTACCTTGAAAAACCCATTTCTTTCCACAATTTTATGATATCTGGAGATGCTTGTCTACCAGGGACCAGTGACTTGTGGTTTGCTGACTGGAGCAGTATCCTATTCTCATGTTCGTCATCCACTGGGCTCTTATGAGGAGAATCTGAACCCTCCATTGATTTAGTGCACGAGGTATTTTCAGTAATATCCCCTTCAATAGAATGATCTACTGAAGTCTCAGACGTCATGGCTTCACACGATGGTGGAGCTTCATCACCAACGGCTGCGGTTACTGAAGGCTGGGAAACAACATCAGGTCCTGGATTTTCAGTATGGTTTGACGAGGCAAGAGAAGAAATGGGGGCTTGTACTATCCTGCAACGAAAAAACACGAACCAAATTACTCACAAAGACGATCATCCAAGAATCATTGCAAACAAAATAGAAAGTAAACAGCTGGCTCAGAAATAAACTACCATCATGTAGAAGAAGAGGAAAAAACAATCAACAGTAGTTATCAGTTTCAACAAGGATTCTTCTATGGCCACGAGCTTCTGCCCAGGAAACATGTAAAAAAAACATTTACATGACTCAAAACATGTGTATATAATTTAGAAACTTTTTAAATCGTAGGGAGGTAGAGCAAGCCAAATTGCAGAAACCTGTACAGAGATAATTTACAGCCCTTGGAGCTATTATGAAGTTTGTATTCCATGGGTTGGCCAGGCTTGCATTATAGCGTATTTGTCATCACGAACAGTAAGTATATTGTTCTCTCGTATTCAGGGAGCTGAAGTGTTTTTTCAAAGAGTTGGGTCAAATGTGAATATAACAATAATTCTTTTCCCTCCTTAATGGTTTATGTTAGAATAATAAGTATTCATCATTCATTATTCTTTATTCTATTCCTTTGTATAAATGGGATTAGACCACCTCCCAAGTTCATATATATAGGTGTACCCTGTTAATACAAACTCAAGTTGTTCTTCCTCATAATCTCATATTGTTAGCATGGTACCAGAGCAAGTGGTACCCTAATTCCCCAAAGAGAAAGACAGCCGCAGCTCCATCATCAACGGTGTCCAGTGTTTTGAAAAGCGGTAATCGGTGTACGGATGGGCAGGATACCGAATAGAGCATATACAGTATGCGGGGGTATAAGCGGGAGAATAATCGGTTTTAATTCGTTTTGGGCTTTTCAAAAATATATATATATATTCACAAATTTATATATCGACCATATACAATTAAACAGTAACTAAGAACTAGTTACTAACGGGTACAATCAATATCACCTAGTAACAAAGAGAAATTGCTACCAAATACCAAAAAAAAAAACATCATACAATAACTACCATAGTTTTAAAAAGCGGTATGTGATGTGTGTGCGGAAAGGTCACCTTAATAGAGTATATGCGGTATGCGGGAGTATATGCGGTTTCGGATTTTTGAAAATAATTAATTAGTATATATAAAGTAATCACACAATTGCATATTTAATTTGTACATTACATATTTAGACTCTAAAATTTGAGATATATTTAAATATAAAGTTTCAATGAAAAGTAAGGCATCAATTAGAATGCATTCTAGAATCATTAAACATAAACTCCAATGAAGCATGCACAAAGTGATTTAACACGAGAACATAACAATCAATATTAGCCAAATCATACAAAAAATCCCCGCATGTCCTAGAGGTACAAAATAACAAGCATTAATACAAAACATACAACAAAATAGTACTGTACATCAAGAAAATGCTATCAATAAAAATATAATCTAGTTTGGGTCAAGATAAAAAAAAATTCTATCTAAAAATCGACGACTAATCCGCCTTATAAGTGGGTAAGTATATGAGGGCCATGCAGCCTTTTTTGAAATACTGATAACTACCAACTACTATTAATACTACCAAATACTAACAATAGGAAACTGCAATGTTAATTACTAACAAAGAATATGCAGCAGGATGCAGGAGATTATAGTGGGAAATTGGTGGAAGATTAAGGGAATTAGAGTGAGGAATCAGAGGAAAACAAATAGAAAGATAGGAGTATTAAAGAGTTGGAGGGGGCAGAACTGCATGAGAAAGAGGAAGAAGAAGAACCAAAGTGGGGTGGAAATACAGGAGCATGATGTCACAAATTGGAGGGGAGGTGGAAATAGAGAGAGGAGCAGAATAGTAGGAGGAGGAATAGCAGAAGAAGAAGATTCAATAGGAGGAATAGGAAAATTGGGTGAAGATAGAAGGAAAAACAATTAGCGTGGGAGGGGCTGGAATTGCGGGAGAAAGAGGGAGAAGATGAATCAAAGTTGGGTAGAAATACAGGAGCAGGAGGTGAAGGGGGTGGAAATAGAGAGGGGCGAAACATGAGCAGGAGAAACAGAAGAAGAAGAAGAATGGAAAGGGGTTGGGTGGAAATGCAAGGAAAGAAGAAATAGGAAGAAGAATAAGTAGTAGTAAATAGAGGGAGAAGAGCCTACTTGCAAGATGTGCAGCCACCTCGCCGGTTGTTGCTGCTTGAAGCATCGCTGCTTCTTCACTCAACTATCGGTCCGCCACTTCCAAACTCCGCAACCATCGCTGTGTGGAGTTCCACCTCTGCCTAAAGAGAGCTATGCCTCCGCCGCTACTCGGAGGGCTCCTCCACCGCCAGTGTGAGAAGAAGTTGGTGCCCTAGCAACTGGTCAAGTCGAAGGAGGGTGTCGGCTTGGAGGTTTGTTGCGCGAGAGTGGGGGTTAAGTCAGAGGGAGTCAGGGTATTAAGTCAGATCTTTTTTCTTCTTATAAATCTTCTATCTTTAACAGGGCTTAGTGGGCTAATGTTTAGAAAATCGGCAAGTAGGCGGTTGATTAATCGCTTGGGCAGCCAACTAATCGGTCCAAGCCCAATTACATGACGGATTGGGCCTATTCTGAGCGGCTAACTGTCCAAACCGAGTATTCGGCCGATTATTCGACCTGAGCTGACAGTGTCCCATCCGTCTTCCTCTCTGTGGTGGAAGACATCCCATCGTCGCCGTCTTCTCTTATTCTTTGTGGTGGAAATCATCTCCATTGTTCCGTTCGTCTTCCTCATTGTGGTGAAAATCATTTCCATCACCTAAATCATCTGGATCGTCATTCCTATCGCGCTGGAAGTCACCTCCATCACCCGGATCATCTGGATCATCATCCCTATCATGGAGGAAGTCATCTCCACTACCCAGATCATCTTCACCATTATCCGAATCATCTTCTTCATAAGGATCATTTGGTCGTTATCTCGCCTCCTTGGGATCTATATCCAGGAGGCTTATTTCTAGTAAGAGGAAACATCCTTGAAGCTAGGGTAAAATGTTTCTAACACTTCTCTCTAAGATCTGCGGCGACAACGCGGAACACGGCGTGTTCCATTCATAGTAACAAAAGTCTTTGAATTTTACAAAAAAATGGCAATTTTTCACGATTTTATAGGCTCCTGAATGTTCACCACAATTAATATGTTGGTCACCAATTTTTTGCGACTTCTCATGATTTTTCCCGCTTTTCACGATTTATACAATTTTTCACTATTTTTCATGACTTATCACGTGTTTTCACAATTTTTCTCTTTTAAGTCATTTGCTCTTTTTTTAGGAAACCATCTACACAAAACTTTTGATATCCACTAAACCTCCAAACCACCACTCTCCTGACAGTCCATTGTTATCTGATATGTATGTGTATACATAGTAACAAAAGTCTCCGAATTTTACAAAAAATCGGCGATTTTTCACGATGTTATAGGCTCCCGAATATTCATCACGATTAATACTCCAATCGCCGATTTTTCACAACTTTTCACGATTAATCCCGCTTTTTCACGATTTATACAATTTATTACGATTCTTCATGACTTTTCACGATTTTTCACGATTTTTCTCTTTTAAGTCGCTTGCTCTTTTTTTACCAAACCATGTACACAAAATTCCTAATACACACTAAACCTCAAAGCCCCCACTCCTCTGGACAGTTCATGTTATTTCTCAACTATTTTTTACTTCTTTTCCTACATTTTTACTCACTAAGATTGTATGTCTTGTGGCCGTAACAGTGACATGCATCATATACGTATGTACATGCATTTATCTATATATATTATATACACATGCATACATCCATATATATATATATATATATATATATATATATATATATATATATATATATGTATGTATATACTTATATTGCCGACTTATTCTCGATTATTTCCGATTAGTTGACCGAACTTTGACCGAAATTTATCGATCTTTTCATGACTTTTCTCGATTTTTTCTGAATTCCGATTTTTTCAAGCCAGCCGAAAAGTTGTCGAATCCCGAACTTATACATATGCATATGTGTATCCTTGAAGACACAGAACTTTAAACTATTCTTTAATTCTTTTCCTACTTTTTTCATTCAATAAGATTGCATGTCTAGTGACCTTAATAGTTACATTTGTATCTGATATGTATGTGTATATATACATATGCATAGATACATATATATATATGTATGTATACATATATACATATATAAATATATGGGATTAAGAGAGAAAGATTCCCCCTTCTCCCACGCCCGTGGCGGAGGCCAGATGCCCGGGAGGGTGGTAAATCAAGGCGGCAGCTAGGATTCAAACTCGGGTCCCTTTGTTAGGAGACACCGTGCTTGACCACTTGAGCCACTCCCTTGTCGGCCATATATATATACACATAGTAACAAAAGTCTCCAGATTTTACAAAATCGGCGATTTTTTGCAATTTTATAGGCCCCCGAATATTCAACATGATTAATACGTCGGTTGCCGATTTTTCACGACTTTTCACGATTTATCCCGCTTTTTCGTGGTTTTTACGATTTTACCCGATTCTTCGTGACTTTTCACGATTGTTCACAATTTTCTTTTTTAAGTTGTTATCTCTTTTCCACCAAACCATGTATACAAAACTCCTCATCATCGTACAAAATTTCGATCGAAATTGCGAAATTTCGACCGAAATTTCCGATTTTTTTCAATCGGACATCGAAACGCATGTACGCAGAGAATGGGACATCATTTCGCAGAAATTTCGCACTTGTGCAAATTTCACCCAGTTTGGGCCATAATTTCGCAAAATGACACAAATTTTCGATAGAAATTTTGAGATTTTTGTTCCTAAGACTCCTGCCACTACATGTTAGGTATTTTGGCGATTCTCTTTGTATCTTTTGCTTATAGAGGCTATTTTCTTTGATTCTAAGGTACGTTTCCCCTATCCCTAGCCCATGTATACCTCTTTCTATGTTTACACTCTTCTAAAAGATGTGAAGAGATACTATGAAAAATAACAAAGTTCTAAGTGTTGTTGCTACATGTTAGGTATTTTGGCGATTCTCTTTCGAAAATCACATGAACTACAAACAAACTTGAGGATCTATGAAATAATAGTATTAAGTCTGCAATTCTACAATAAATTTGTTATTATTACACATATTTATACATAAAATGACTTAAAAATAATGCATTTTCTTTGATCTATGTATACATGACCCATGTAACGTAACTAAATTTTAACACTAGACTTATATAAGTTGTAACATGTAAGTTTGTAACTTGCAGCTGTAAGTTTTAAGGTCTAAGTGGTAAATTGTGGGTTTGTAAGCTGTTTACAGTCTAACGGACTTGACAATTATGTTCATTTGTGCACTCACTCATCAAGACATGGATCCCACCCTAACCTCTAAACATATAGATTTATTATATAATCTAGTGTGTTTATGTCTAGACTCTGTGTTTGCAGAATTTCAAAGCTTAATTCCTTCATTTTGCCATCGAAATTCTGTCGAAATTGTTCAGCTTCCTTCACTTACAAATGTGGGAGACCCCCCCCATATCCAATATGAAATATTATTGCATATTTGAGTAGATCTTGGCGTTTAGATCATCCTGGTAAATTTTCATGATTTAATTCGCTTATTTGGTCGTCGAAATCGTTAGGGCCGTAAATATCGAAATTTAGTGCGAAATTTCGAAAAATTTCTGTTTCTGGGCCATCAGACACGGCATCAAAATCGGACATTTAATTCTAAGCTCCTCATATACACTAAACTTCCAACCCCCCACTCTCCCCACAGTCCATTGTTATTGCTCAACTATTCTTTAATTCTTTTCCTATTTTTTCACTCAATAAGACTGTATGTCTTGTGACCTTAGTGGTTACATGTATCTGATATGTATGTATCCATATATAGACATATATATAGAAATACATATATATTTATATGTAAATATACAGCCGACTTATTCTCGATTATTTCCAAATAGTTGACCGAACTATGACCAAAATTTATCGATCTTTTCACAATTTTTCCCGATTTTTTTCCAAATTCCGATTTTATCCGACTAGCCGAAAAGTTGTCGAATCACGAATTTGTTACTATGTATATATATGTATGTATATGTATATTTATATATGTATATATATACAATATATGTATGTATATGTGTGTGTATATATAAGTATATACAAGTATATATACGTATATATATATGTATATATAGACGACCTATTCTCGATTAATTCCAAATACTTGACCGAATTTTGACCGGAATATATCGATTTTTTCACGAATTTTTCCTTTTTTCGAATTTTTCCGGCTAGCAGAAAAGTTGTCGAAACCCGAATTTGTCACAATGGTTCCACTCTCAACATGTCGTGTGTCTTCATCAAGCAGCGCAGGTTTTCATCTAGGCCGCAAGTTATACACCGTGTTAATATCTAACACACCGTTTTAACGAAAGGTTGGTTTACACCTGCACGCCGGTTCGAATTCCTACACGCCGTGTAAGTAGCATTTTGTTCCTCGTCTCTAGTATTCTTACACGTGTCAATCATTAGTTGTCATCATGTCTGAGAAGAAAGAAGTAGTGGCTCCTCTCCTTATTCGTGATCAAGTCAACACCACTAGAAAACTCAATGAGAAGAATTTCAATCAATGGAGCCACACAGTCAAGGTTAGATTTAAAGGACAAGGAAAGTATAAACACCTCAAAAAAGATCGTCCGAAAGATGACACTTTGGAACATGGGGGCAAAATGATGTAAATCTTCTGTCTATTATGTGGAACTCCATGGAGGCACATGTTGTCGATCTCACTATCCACTTTGAGAGATGCAAGGATGTTTGGGATCATCTCAATCTCATGTATAAATCAAAATATCTCATGCATGTATGAGATGACTGTGGAGATGTATAATCTTCACCAAAACAATAAGTCTCCAACTCGATACTTTGGAGAAGTAATACGCATCACCGAAAATCTTCATTCTTTACTTCCAGTGACTTTGGATCTCAAAGAACTCCATATTCAAAAGATCATATGGTAGTAATCAAATTCCTAGTTGGCCGCCTACGTGAGTATGAAGGAGTTTGTAATCAAATCCTTGATGAATCTGAACTTTCCAAATTGGTTGAACCATATCAGTGAATCTCTCGCACTTCGATGGATCCAGTTCCACACACATCTTTTGATAAATCTGGTATGATTTCTGCTACACGCGATTTTACCAACCTGGTTTTGCTACCCATGGACGAGGACGAGGAGGTCATGGAGGCAAATCTCCTAGAGGACGAGGCTGCCTAAAATGCACCCATTGTGGAAAGATGGCGCACTACAAAGAAACTTACTATGAGATTCATAGCGATCCTCCACGAACCTCATCTGCAAATATTGCATTTGGTGAAGATATTGTGGGAGATACCACCCCCCAGATTTTAAGTGATTGATGATGAATACACTCAATTTTGCCATTACAAAGCATCTCAACAATTGTCATCATCTGTTGCAGCAATGCCTTCCTTTGTCCAACATCTTGGTGATCTTACTGCATGCATATATCAAGCTTCTTTTGCAGGTTCGTCTTCTTGGTTTCTTGACTCGGGTGCAACAGATCATATTACAGGTACAAGCAACCTTATATCTAACTCATCTACCTCTAGATCACCTCTACCACCAGCCACCATTGCTAATGGTTCTAAAGGGTTTGTACAAGGCACATGAACCATCAAACCCTTACCTATTGTCACACTACCATCAGCCTTGTTTGTTCCCGAATTTCCCTTTAACTTACTTTCAATAAGCAAGTTAACTCGTTCTCTTTAAGCCTTAGTTACATTTAACCCTGATGATTGTATTATACAGGACCTACGGACGCAGAAGGTGATAGGCGGCAGGTGCAAATTCGCAGGTCTCTACTATCATGGTCTGACTTCCGAGGCATGTGTAGCAGCTTCCCTTCATATTCGTAGTCAGCTTGGACACATGTCTCTGGACAGACTCAGGTCCTTCATCCTCAGCTATCTAGTCTTAGTAAATTAGAATGTGAGTCATGACTGTTACGAATTATCATCGATCCACCTCTAAGACCAAGGATCAGATGAGTGCTACGTCAAAGTTTGAGATTATTCATTTTGATTTTTGGGGACCGTGTCGAGTTCCTTAAAAACTTGGTCATAAGTATTTTGCTTCCTTCATTGATGACTTTTCTAGAGTCACCTGATTGTATTTAAGAAAGACCGTTCAAAACATTTATCAAAAGTAAAAAGTTTTTGCAATAAAATTGAAACCCAATTTTCTCAGCGGATTTGTTTTCTTCGAGCGGATAATGCCAAAGAGTATTTTATTCATGTTGTCAATTAGTTCTTGTCTTCAAAAGGGATTGTTCACCAATCCTCTTGTCCACACACACCAAAGCAAAATGTGATGGTTGAACAGAAGAACTGTCATATTATTAAAACAGTCCGTACTATTCTTTTACATATGAAAGTTCCAAAAGATTTTGGGGTGATGTTGTCCTTACTCCAATATATGTCATTAATTGCATGCCTTCGTCTGCCTTACACAATCGCACGTCGTTCCAACTCCTTTGTCCAAACCATCCCATTTATAGTGCCTCTCTAAGAATATTTGGGTGTAAAGAGATGTGTTTATATTTACTATTCACTTAGGCTCTACTCTACATGTTATTTCTGTTATTTATCCCATATTACCTAACTTTGTTTATTGTTTTATTCTCTTGTCCTATAAAAGAGAATGCATTATACTCTTTTTTGCTCACTTCATAGAATTCCACTTATTCTTCTATATGGTGTCAGAGTGTTTGGATTCCCCTTAGCCCTCCCTCCTATCAATGTTAATGTTTCCCCCATCTTAACCTAGCCACCGTCCCACCCATCCCTTTCCCTCCTTGCCGCAGCCCCCCCCTCCCCCCTCTTCTCTGCCCGTCACCCTCCCCTTGTCGCTGCCACCTTCTCATTCCCCTCCCTTGTTCCCTGCTAACCCCGCCCTTCTCTCCCTCCCTCCTTGTCGCCGCCGCACCCTCCACCTCCCTATCTCCTTTCCGCCACCCCCACACCCCCTTCCCTGTCGCAGCCGCCCTCCACCCATCTGCCGCCGCCACCCTCCAACCACCCTGTTGTCGCCGCCCCTCCAACCCCAATCCCTCCACCTACAGCCCATTGTCGCCACCACCACCATCCTAACACCCTTCTCCATTGTTGTCCCCTTCCTCCCTACACCCCAATCTTCATCATCTAGCCTACATAATCCTCCATTCCCTTTTGCTTTGTTAAAAACCTTCGTCCAGGGATGACAAAACTTGACCGCCGCTCCACCAAATGCATTTTTTGGGTTATTCCATAATCCAAAAAGGATATCACTGCTATGATCCTGTCTTGAGACACTAGTATGCTAGTGTGGATGTAGGGTTCTTTGAACATGATCTTTTGGCACATTCTAATAAAGGGGCATCCTTCTCCAATGATCTTTTGGCACCTACTCCGTTACCTGACATTGTGGATATTGACCCACCCTCAGAGTTGCCACCTGAAAAGCGATCGTTCCAAATCTACAAGAGAAGACCAAAGCCCACTATTCCCTCCATGGCCCCTCCACAACCAGATCCTCCTTCGGCATAAGATCACAGTACCACTCAAATAATCTCTGACTTAGACCTTCCTATTAGCCTTCGAAAGCATGCCCGCTCCTGTACTCCATAGTAACAAAAGTCTTCGAATTTTACGAAAGATCGACGATTTTTCACGATGTTATAGGGCTCGAATGTTCATCACAATTAATACGTCACTCGCCGATTTTTTATGACTTTACACGATTTATTCCGCTTTTTCACAATTTTTCATGAATCTTCATGACTTTTCACGATTATCATGATTTTTCTTTTTAAGTCGCTTGCTCTTTTTTTACCAAACCATGTACACAAAACTCCTCATATACACTAAACCGCCAACCCCCACTCCTCCAGACAGTTCATTGTTATTGCTCAACTATTGTTTTACTTCTTTTCCTACTTTTTCACTCGCTAAGATTGTATGTCTTGTGACCTTAATAATTGCATGCATCAGATATGTATGTATATATATACATACATACATACATTTATCTATATATATGTTTTTTTTGTTGGTCAAAAATGTATGTTACTTAATACCAAAAAACTTTGGGTACATGTATAGAGACATAGACCCCTAAAAGAAACAAGAACTACTAGTAATGAGCAAACACAATGTAGCTCCATTACTTCTAACACTAGGAATAGGGAACTTGCCAGACTAACACCTACTAACTAAATACAAGAACTCTATGTAATTGATACAAAATTTGGACTACACCAACAAGGAAGCAATAGGCACTGGAAAACATCTCTGAATGTATGCATCTTTGGATGGGAGCCAAAAATCTTCTCAACAACATATAGCGGCAATGTATTGTTAGGACAGTGCTCGACTTTCAAACTCCACTGATCGGAACTGAATAGCCACTCAGCAACAGGTTATGTTCGCCATCAAGCAGAAAACAACCTATCCAGGAAGATCACCTTGCCCACAAAAGTAATATGTGCTGAAAACCCAATATAACAGGGTCGCTCATTCCTCCTTTGGGAATAAACAGCTACATCGACCCAAGCCATCAGCTAGCAATAACCTCACTGTAGAAAATGTGATAGATGGGAAGAAGGAGCCATCTATCACTTTCAGGAAAGTCTAAGCTATCTATCTTCAGAGGATCTCCATCATATTACCTTTCAAGGCACTAGTTGTAAACAAAGGCCTCATAAGCAGCAAGAGGAAGAGGTGCCCGGGTCAAATGGAGTCATCAATCCAGGGGATCTCATCCGCTCTGATCCATCGTGTCTTCTTCTTCTTTTTCCTTAGCTTAGGACTTTCGCTGAGTTTGAATCCAAGTTGCAGATCTTGATCCAGATCGCATGAGCAGATGGATTCTTCTTCAGAGAATGGTTCACCCCCTCTGTTGAATTCCAACGAAAGGCCATAGGACTGCGAAATCCGATAGGACTACAGTGTGATCTTAAGGTTGGAAACTGAAAGCTCCCAACCCAGGTCAAGACCTTTTGTTGTCAAACAAAAGGGTTCACAATGCATATCAGGCTCTGCATTTTGCTTCTTGAGCTCACCCGTATCCGTCCTTCGCTCAGAAAGAGCTCTGGTTGGATTGCTGGCCTTACTGGCATTTCCTCGAGCGTCTGGGTTGCGTTCAGGTCTCCCTGACCGTATCTGCAGATCACTGCCAAGAGGCTTACGCCTGGTTTCCAAGGGCCAAGAACTGAATCGGTGCCCGAATCTCTTGCATTTGGAACAGATGGTGGGCTTGGAGATGTATTCGATGTGAAGTTTCTTTTGGATCTCGTCCATTTCAATTATGACCCCATAAGGGAAACTTGCACTAGAATCAAGCTCCGCGCACACAAGAGCCTCCTTGAGGCAGTTCGCTGATAGACTTGTTTCATCGAAATCAATGGGGCGACCGAGAAGACTAGTTGTACCAGCAAGCCGATCCAGCGTCCAGGGGGTCCCCGGATTCTCGACTTTCATCCAAACAGGGATGTTAAGAATGACGGAGGAAGAAGATGAAGAACACCGATTACATGTCGGCTGCTATGTGCAGCAAACGTGAGTAGGGTTAGTGCCTACACACTTGTATTTATACATTAGGGTAGAGTACATGAGATACAAGAAGAGAAAACAAATAAAAATAACATTTTATAACAAAAATAGGTCAGCCGCCGGTTTACTGTTCCGCCGCTGTGCCGGTGTCGATACCATCGACTTGTGTCGATGGTATCGACGGAGTATTTTCTTGCGCCTGAACCAATCTCGATACTATCGACATGTGTGTCGATAGTATCGACCAAGATGCGGCTTGCTCCATCATGAACCTGGACAGATCTCGATACCATCGACAGGATGTCGATGGTATCGACTTAGATACAGGTTGCTTCACACTCCCCCTCAAGCTGGAGTGTACACATTGTGAATACCCAGCTTGCCACATAAATTCTGGAATACTGCTGGACCCAATGGCTTTGTTAAGATGTCAGCTAATTGATCCTCAGACTTGACATATGGCGTCACAATATTGCCATTCTTTATCTGATCTCTGATGAAGTGACAGTCAACTTCTATATGCTTTGTACGTTCATGAAAGACAGGATTCCTGGCGATGTGTATAGCAGATTGATTGTCACACTTGAGTATCATGGGAGATTGAATCAAAATCTTTAACTCGAATAGGATAGATTTGACCCATTGTAATTCACAGCATGCATGTGCCATAGCACGGTACTCAGCTTCAGTACTGGATCGCGCTACCACATGTTGTTTCTTGCTTTTCCATGTGATCAAATGGTCACCAAGAAAGGTGCAGTAACCAGAAGTAGATCGTCTATCAACTTGATTTCCAGCCCAATCTGCATCCGCATAACCTGTAAGAGACAAGGGTGATGAGGAACTCTTTGGTTTATAGTAAGTGATCCCCTTCCCAGGAGCACTTTTCAGATATCTCAGAATCCTGCATACAGCTGTCCAATGCGACTGTCGTGGTGTGCACATATGTTGACTTACTACTCCAACAGCAAAAGAAATATCAGGTCTTGTGACAGTTAGGTAAATCAACTTCCCAACTATTCTCCTGTAATGACCTGGATCTGAATATTCAGTATCATCGTCTACCTCCTTGATGTGATAATCCATAGGAGTGGATACGGGCTTAGAATCAGTCATACCCGTTTCCTGTAGCAAGTCAAGAACATATTTCCTCTGGGAGAGATTTATACCTGCATGGGATCTAAGAACCTCAATCCCTAGAAAGTATCTTAGCTTCCCCAGGTCCTTCGTGTGAAAGTGATGTTGTAGTCCTTCCTTCACACGTGAGATGCCTGTAGAATCGCTGCCAGTAATCACAATATCATCAACATAGACAGCAATAATGATGGATCCACCAGAAGAATTTGAATAAAATAGAGAGTGATCAGTCATGGAACGAGAGAAGCCCATCTGTAACACAACAGCACTGAACTTGTCAAACCAAGCTCGAGGAGATTGCTTTAACCCATAGATAGCCTTCTTCAATCTGCAAACTTTCTGACACTCCCCCTGAGCAACAAAACCGGGTGGTTGCTCCATGTACACCTCTTCCTGAAGATCTCCATGAAGAAAGGCGTTCTTGACATCCAGCTGGAAAAGAGGCCAATCAAAGGTAGTAGCTAGAGATATAAGGATCCGCACAGAATTGAGACGAGCAACTGGAGAGAAGGTCTCAAAGAAGTCCACTCCATATGTCTGTGTGTAGCCTTTAGCTACCAATCTGGCCTTCAACCGCTCAATCGAACCATCAGGGTTGTGTTTGACGGTAAAGACCCATCTACAACCCACAACTTTCTTGCCCGCAGGTAAAGTAACAAGATCCCATGTGCCATTGTCAATCAAAGCAGAGATTTCCACCTGCATTGCCTGCTGCCAGCCACTGTCCTTCAGAGCCTCTAAGTGGTTTCGTGGTATCTTAATGGAGTCCATCCCAAGAGCAAATGCACGAGCCTGTGTAGATAAGTGTGACAAACAACAGACATTCGATATGGGATGTCGAATAGTACATGAACGTATACCTTTTCGGACAGCAATAGGAAGATCAAGGTCAGAAGCTTCTGCAGGAATCTCTGGAGTAGAAGATGACGAAGAAGGCTCATGGACTTGTGCCGCTACCTCATCTGGATCCTGTCTACCGCGCCTGTGATAAACCTGGTTATAGGGTTGAATGGTAGGTGGATCATGCGGTAAGTCCTCAACAATGATAGGTGGCACTCCCTCACTTTGAATTACGGGTGGCACTCCCTCACTCAATTGCTCCCCCTTGCTCATAGTATGTGCAAAATATGGACTGGTTTCATGAAAGGTGACATCCTTAGAAACAAACATACGACGCAAACTCGGGCAATAACACTTGTAACCTTTACTCGTACTAGAGTAACCAAGAAACAAGGTTTTCAAGGACCTAGGAGAGAGTTTGTCTTGTTTGGGATCAAAGTTATGAACGAAGGATGTACAACCAAAAACTCGAAGCGGAACATGAAACGGTTGATCCAAAGGGCGTAAGACAGAAAAGGGAGTGCGCCCATGCAAAACAGAAGAGGGCTGCCGATTAATCAAAAAACAGGCAGTGAGAAGAGCCTCAGACCAGAAACGTTTAGGCACATTGGATTCAAACATGATAGACCTAGTGATATCCAAGAGATGGCGATTCTTTCGCTCAGCAACACCATTCTGCATAGGAGTGTGAGGACAAGAGGTTTGATGAATCATACCAACTGAACTGCAAAACTCATGCATTGCTTTCTGAACGTACTCAAGGGCATTATCATATTGAAAAATTTTAATATTGCAGTGAAATTGAACTTGAATTTGTTGATGAAAATGTTTGATAATGGAAAGCACAGATTCACGACTTTTTAAAAGATAAATCCATGTCATGCGAGAGTAATCATCCACAAAAGAAATGAAATAGCTAAAACCATTATAACTCTGGTTTTTAACAGGACCCCATACATCACTGTGGACTAACTCAAACGGACTAGAAGCCCGATTATTGACACGAACAGGATAAGACAACCGATGGTGTTTGCCCAACTGACAGGACTGACACTCTAATGAGGACACATGAGCTAGATCGGGTTCCAATTTCTTCAAGCTTTCTAAGGAAGGATGGCCATATCTGCAATGCCACAACAAGGGGGAACTACTCAGCATGGCGGAGGAAACTGGAGCAGGAGGTGGATGGCGAGGTAGATAATCACCAGGAAAGAGGTAGAGATCACCTTTCCTAGGCCCCCCACCAATCATCTTCAAACTCTTGAGATCCTGTAAAACAAAACAAGATGGCCCGAAAGTTACTGTGCAGTTCATAGTGTCAATCAACTTGGCAACAGAAAGCAAATTGAATGGAAAATCAGGTACAAAATGGACAGATTTCAAATCAATATCTGGTGTAAGAGACACAGAACCACTAGCTACCACCTTCCTCACAGAACCATCTGCCAAGGTAACAGAGGGGTGAGGAATATATGAGTCAAGTGTGCGGAGCAATCGCCTCATACCAGTCATGTGCTGGGAGGCACCAGAGTCGACCACCCAGGGAGTTGCGGATCCGGAAGCCATAAAAGAGGTAGCCTGATTACCCGCTGTAGATGCAAGATGTGCTGTAGAAGCAGATGAAGCGCCCATATTCAAATGTTGAGTGGCCTGAATGAATCTGTCATATTCCTCCTGAGTAAGGGTGATGCCAGAGGAACTCGAGCTTGCAGTAGTAGAATCTGAAGTAGCACAATTGGCAGCTCCAACAGGTGGGGCTGCAGGTCTCCCATGTTTCTTCCAGCATTTCTCGACAGAGTGCCCGGGTTTGTCACAAAAAGTACATCTAGGGCGAGTCCCACGTCCTCTGCCCAAGCCAGGTCTGTCAGATGAAGTAGGTGCAGGTCGTCCTCCGCGAACTGCTGCAGCAATAGAGGCATGAGAATCTCCAGAAGGAACAATAGGAGGAGGACCAATGGACTCAAAGGTGGACTGTTGAATCCTAGAGAAGGCTTCTGCAAGGCTCGGTAATTTATCAGATGCAAGTATCACACTTCTTGCTGAACCAAATGAGGAGCTAAGGCCAGATAGAAATTTGGCAGTGACAAGATCATCTCTATCCTTAATCTGCTCAGCAACCTTCACTGGATGATAGTAGCTCAACTCCTGAGAGATAGCTTGAATCACACCGAAATACTCTTCAAGTGATCTATCACCTTGTTTTTCCGCAAACAGACGATCATAGATCATAAACTGGCGAAGAGCATTCTTCTCTTGAGCATAGTGTTGCTTGACGGCATCCCAAATCTCCTTAGCGGTGGAGTAGAACATGAACCTAGAAGCAATAGACGGTTCCATGCTACCCCATAACCAAGTCTTCACTAGGCTGTCAAGACGTTTCCACTCGGCATAGTCTTGGTCAGTGCTAGTGAGAGGTGCAGAATCAACAAACTTTGCTCGATCGCGCGATTCCAAGACAGTATGAACCGCATTCATCCATAGCAAAAAATTCTTCCCATTAAGCTTGATAGGAATAGGCGAGACCTCATAATAGGTCTTGTTCTCCATGATGCAGCTGGGATATGTGTGACGGGGTGATACACGTCACAAAAAAAAAATTGAGTGGACGGATAGATACGCGTCCCGTGACGGAGAGATACACGTCACAACTGAACAAGATAGAGGATGCGTTACTGACGCATCAACAGCCTTCAAGAGAGAGGTTCCTAATCACACATGAAGGAGATGTGATTAGGAAGACACTTTGGAAGAGACGAGACCTCCGGTTTGGGCTTTAGGTGGCCGTTTGATCAACCGGAGATCTTCAAACCAGAGAACAACAGCTCTACCGGTTGCTGCGGCTGCGGCTTGTGGAGAAGAAGTTGCTGCGGTGTCGCCTTGTGGAGAGAAGGTGTGGCGGCGCCCTGTGGAGAAGAAGAAGGGTAGGCGGCGCTTGGAGAAGAGGCGATGGACCGGTCGAAGTTACAGCTCTGATACCATGTTAAGAATGACGGAGGAAGAAGATGAAGAACACCGATTACATGTCGGCTGCTATGTGCAGCAAACGTGAGTAGAGTTAGTGCCTACACACTTGTATTTATACATTAGGGTAGAGTACATGAGATACAAGAAGAGAAAACAAATAAAAATAACATTTTATAACAAAAATAGGTCAGCCGCCGGTTTACTGTTCCGCCGCTGTGCCGGTGTCGATACCATCGACTTGTGTCGATGGTATCGACGGAGTATTTTCTTGCGCCTGAACCAATCTCGATACTATCGACATGTGTGTCGATAGTATCGACCAAGATGCGGCTTGCTCCATCATGAACCTGGACAGATCTCGATACCATCGACAGGATGTCGATGGTATCGACTTAGATACAGGTTGCTTCACAAGGGAGCTTCTTGAAGGAAAGGGGGTGGAGCGGCTCGCCTGGCTCCCACGCGTGCACGATGACAAGAGTGTCATCCATCATCCACGAAGCTTCCTCCAAGACTCAGTCCCTTTCGGTGTCGGTGGGGGGTTTGACAACAAACCCCTCTGTTTCTTCCGCCACTATTTGAAATTCGCTGTTGGGCCTCCATCTCCTCTTGATCCACCCTTGGATCTGGCCCTTGAACGGCTTTCTCCCGGTGAATCGGAGCGAGATGTATTCTTTCCAGTTTGGTGTAGCTTCTCTTTTGCTCGAGAACGAGAAGATCTTATGTCCGTTCTTCACGGTAGGCTCCACGTACTGGATCATAGGGGAATCCTCACACACTCTTCCCAATCGACTGGTTTGAAACCAATCGAGATCCAGGGACAGCGGTTGGGATGCATCCCTTTCCTCTGGCGGAGGTGATGAGGAGGAAGGACCTTGGGTGGTAGTTGACGGAGGCGTCTGAGCCCTTCGAGCCTCGCGATTCAGGGTTAAGGTGGATGATTTCGTTCCGTTGGCCTCACTTGAGCCTGACGGAGGAGTCATAGCCGACTCAGACTCATTCTCCCTCCCCGCATCATCGCCGGCTGTAGGGTTCCGCCCGCCGCCCCTCCCTCGTCCGCCTCTCCCTCGTCTCGCCATCCTTAGGTTCCCACCTACTTGGTAGAAATAGCTTATTCTACCTAAAGTTCTCTCCTTTCTAACTTCTTGGCCCAGTTAGAGCTCTTACCTATATATATATATATATATATATATATATATATATATATATATATATATATATATATATATATATATATATATATACATATATATACATATATATATATATATGTATATATATATATGTGTCTATATATATATAGCCGCCTCATTCTTGATTATTTCCGAATAGTTGACCGAAATTTATTGATTTTTTCAAAACTTATCTCGATTTTTTCTGAATTCCGGTTTTTTCCAGTCAACCAAAAAATTGTCGAATCCCAAACTTGTCACTATGCTATAGTCATTAATGTTCTACTAATTTAGGTGCCAGCTTTGCGTGTTTTACTACTACTATGTCTATTGTGTCTATTCTGAAAAATGCTACAGAGGCACTTAAAATTCAGCATGGAGACAAGCAATGGAAGCTGAAGTGAAGGCCATGTCCGGCCGCAAGACATGGGATCTTGTCGATCGCCCTTCTGCCTATCCTACTATTGGATGTCGTTGGATCTTCACTATTAAATATCAGCCTGATGGCACGATTAGGAGTTTGAAAGCACGTCTGGTGTCAAAAGGATATACTCAAACTTATGGCGTAGACTGTTTTGAAATCTCTTCTCCAGTAGCTCGACTCAAGTATGTTAGAATCCACATCTCTGTTGTTGTTGTAAACAAAGATTGGCCTTTATTTCAACTAGATGTCAAAAACGCCTTTTTTATGGAGACTAGCGTGAAGACGTTTATATGGAGCAACCTCGTGGCTTTTGTTGCTGAGGAGTAATATTCTTTGCGAGTCAACAGGTTGAGGAAAGTAAATTATGGGCTAAAACAAAGTCCTCGCGCCTGGTTTCACAAACTAAGACAGATTCTCATAAAATTTGGCTTTCATCGTTGTCACTCAGATCACTATGTGTTTATCAGAAAAACTTCGGTTGGTCTTGACATTCTTATAGTCTATGCCGATGACATTATCTTATCTGTCAGTGACACCTCAGGCATTCAGTCAACAAAAAGTATCAAGAATAGCACTTTATCACCAAGAATCTTGGCAAACTGCAAATTTCTTAGGCATTAACGTATCCAGGTCGTCTGTTGGTGTATGTCACTCACAGTGCAAATATGTTCTAGACCTCTTGCAGGAAACAAGTATGCTTGGTTGCAAGCCAGCTAGCACTCCTCTAGATCCAAACACTGATTGGGACGATAAATCTTCTCCACCTTATCCTGATAGCCACCCATACAGGCGGATTGGTTGGTAAACTCATTTATCTTACTGTTACGAGAGGTGGCATCACCGCTATTGTCCGATTTGTCAGCAGGTGTGTTGATAAAAGTCTGATAGTGTCATTGGGATGTTGTCTGTCACATTCTGGAATATCTCAAAAGCTCTTCATGGAAGGGTCTATTGTACAAGAAACATGGCCATTGCAATCTTTCTGGCTACTCAGACTCTAATTATGCAGGGAGTAGATGTGATCGAAAATCTACATCTGGGTATTGTACCTTGTTGGAGACAACCTAGTTACTTGGCGTAGAAAAAGCGGACGGTGGTAGCTAGATCAAGTGCGGAAGCAGAATATACAGCTATGGCTCACACTGCATGTGAACTTCTATGGGTTCAAAGCCTTCTCAAAGAGTTTGCTATATCTGATACTAGTCCTATCCCTATGTTGTGATAACAAAGCCTCTATTTTCATTGTGAGCAACCCTAACTTTCATGAGCGCACAAAGCATATCGAGGTAGACTGTCACTTCGTTCGGGAATCTGTTCTTTCTGGCCGCATTTGTACCCCATATCTCAGGACTGGCAAACAAGTGGTAGACATCTTCACCAAACTTCTTCCTGAAGCTCGATTCAAGACTCTGATAGACAAGCTGGGCATGTTTGACATCTATGCCCCAGCTTGAGGGGGAGTAAAGAGATATGCATATATATACTATTCACTTCTTCTCTACTCTACATGTTACTTGTGTTATTTATCCCATATTGCCTAACTGTGTTTACTGTTTTATTCTCGTCCTATAAAAGAGAATGCATTGTACTCTTTTTACTCAATCGAATTCCACTTATTTTTCTATAGGGTGTGATTGTTTTGTTCACAATGTTGGGATTGTATCATAAACTTAGCCCAAAGGCTACCAAATGTGTGTTCCACTTATTTTTCTATAGGGTGTGATTGTTTTGTTCACAATGTTGGGATTGTATCATAAACTTAGCCCAAAGGCTACCAAATGTGTGTTCCTTTGCTACTCCAAGACCCAAAAGGGATATAGATATAATAATACCATGTTGAACACAAATTTATGGTTTTTGGTGATGTCACTTTCTTTGAAGATACTCCATATTTTGGAGAATCTCGGTCTGTGAAGGAGCTTGAGGAAGCTCTCTCACTTCCCATGTTCACTGAGATATCATCTTTCGAACATCATGTTCAAGGAAAATCACCTCCACCCATGCTCTCTGACACTTCTCAAGGGGACGAGCCCCCCATTACTCATGTCTACACATGTCGTGTGAAGGAATACAATCTGGAACAAGTATCAGACAACGCAGATGGCAACCCTCCTTCAATCATCACTCAATCTGGAGATCCTATCGGCAGCAACAGTTTTCTTGATCTGCCTATTGCACTCCGGAAAGAAAATTGGTCATGTACTCTTCATCCTATCTCCCTTATACAAGGCTTTTATCTCATCCATATCTGATATCAATGTTCCTAGTTTAGTATCCTTTGCAATGGGTCACCCAGGTTGGCGGCTTGCTATGGAAGATGAGTTGGATGCTCCACAAAAAAATAACACATGGAGTCTTGTCTCTACTCCAAAAGACAAGGCTATTGTTGGCTGCAGATGGGCTTTCTCTGTGAAATTAGGGCCTACTGGTGTTGTTGACCTCCTCGAGGCTTGACTGGTAGCTAAGGAATATACTCAAGCATATGGAGAAGACTACCTCGAGACTTTTTCCCAGTGCCTAAAATGTTTTCTATTTGATTTTTTATCTCACTAGCTGCTCATTTTTGTTGGCCTCTGCACCAACTTGATATCAAGAACAGTATCCTTCATGTTATTGACAAAGGAAATTTATATGGAGCAACCTCTTAGGTTCATTGCTCAGAGGGAGTCTCATCTTCTTTGTAGGCTTCATAAGTCACTTTATGGGCTCAAACAGCCACTACAAGCATGGTTCGGCAAGTTCAATCATGCACTTTTAGGAGTTCGATCTTCTACGATCTGATCTTGATCATTAGGTATTATATCAGCGAGGGTCCTCAGGCAGTGTCCTCCTTATTTTATATGTTGCTGATAAATCAATAGGGTATTCTACAGCTCAAACAGTTTCTTCAAAGTGGATTACTAAAGATTTAGGTCTCCTAAAATACTTTCTGGGTATTGAAGTGGCTAGATCCCTAGATGGTATTATCATCTCACAAAGAAAATACACTCTTGATCTACTTGACGAAATGGACATGCTTGGAGCGAAACATACGAATAGTCCAATACATCCTAAGTCAAGTTATATAAGGATTAGGGGGAGCCTCTTGAAGATCAGTGGAGATATAGAAGATTGGTCAGAATGCTTAATTAACTTACTGTATGTCTAGATATATCCTTTGCTACTACTGCGGTTGGTCAATTCATGGACAAACTACATACTAGTCATATGGAGGTTGTCATTGGGATTCTTCGATATCTTAAAAAGAGTCTTGACAAAGGTATACGGTATTCAAATCATGGACATCTCAAAGTATAGGGATTCTCAGATGTTGATTCGGCAGGACGTGTTAATGATTGTAGGTCTATCTTCAGATATTGTGTATTTGTGGGAGGCAATCTAGTGTCATGGAAAAGCAAAAAGCAAACTATTGTAGCTCGATCCAGTGATGAATATGAATATCGAGCAAAGGCTCATGCGACTAGTGACCTCTTATGGACCACGAACATCCTAGAAGAACTTGGGTACACCCAGTCTAAGCCAATGGAGCTCCATAGTGATAACCAAGTTGTTGGCAGATTGTTTCCAACCTTGTTTCATTAAAGAACTAAACATATTGAGGTTGATTGTCATTTCATTCAACTAAACATATTCGGTCAGAAGATCAAGCTGCAGATTTGTTTACTAAATCCCTTAGTGGTTGTCGGGTCAAATTCTTATGTAACAAGCTTGGTGCCTATGATACACCAGCTTGAGGGGGAGTGTTAGAATAATAAATATTTATTGTTCATTATTCTTTTATTCTATTCCTTTGTATAATATGGGATTAGTCCCATACTGTGTAATTGAGTTATTGGCCACTGTCCAAGTCCATATATATAGGTGTGCCATGTTAATACAAACTTAAGTTGTTCTACCTCATAATCTCACCTTGTTAACAGTTTGTGTGAGAAATAATGACGAATGTATTGAATTGATTCGATGAATAAAAGACGTACAACCATATCCTATATGTAGGAGTAAGGGAGAAACATTGAGACTTGGGACACAAGTTATTTAAACGAGCCGAGACACTAAAGGCCCACTAATTAATTAACCTATTAACTAAATAGGCTAATATATATTCTCCAACACTCCCCCTCAAGCTAGATCATGGGTGAAACACATGTTCAAGCTTGGAGTTACATGACTCGATAAAACGATAAAAGAAATGATAAATGAAAGAAAAATAAATATCACTCCACATACAAACTTTGTTACTCCCCCTGAATTATATGATGATAACGCCTCTTTTCTTGAGTTGTATTCTGCAGGCTGGAAATCCTCGAGATTTGAAGGTCTTTTGGAGTGCATTTGGAATGAAGAGTATATGATGAATGGAACTTGAATACTACAGCAGTAATTTGCCACTTTGAAGCAGACAATCACCAATACCATGACTACGTCATCTTCACTGGAATACGTACTTAACGTGGCATGAATGTGGATCTACAATGACGATGTAGCAGTAGCGGAATCTTCAAATTGTCTGGGAAGACGCGCATAATGTGGCACAAACACGAACGGACGATGTGTTGATGATACGATGCAGTACTATAACTCTGGCGTATGAACCTTGGGGGCTTAACAGGAAAGGAGATCATCCATCAAGGAAAGTCCCAAGAAGATCAGTGGAAGATGATGCTAAAACAACAGATGTTGCTCGGAGAAGATGTGATGAAGCAGCTCGGTGAAGATATAATCGAATGAACTATCAACCTTGCAGATGTAGACTTGGCAGGCTTGAAATTGTTGAGCTTTTGAGAAGTTTGAAAAAGCACCCATCTGTCTCTCAAGAATGCAGCAAAAGTGATCAACTGAACCACCATTAACACCGAAGGAAGAGGAAACAAGATGGTTGAATATGTGTAGCAATGTCGTGATGCACATAATGTGGTACGAACACGAGAAGCTCGGTGTCAATGCCGCAATGGAGAACCTTCACTGTTGTATGGAAGTGGAGAACAAATGTGTTGAACAATACAAAGCTCCATAATGATAGTAGCCTGGAATATATATATCACCATTCTCATCTCTCTCTCATACTCTTACTCATGCTCTCCCTCATACTCTTCGTCTCTATCCCCCCTACACACCAAATACGACTAGAGTGAGTAAATGGTGTGGAGGAAAGGATATAGGACCCCCCCCCCCGCACGTGGAAAAGGGGATACACACATGATGGGTGGAAGGGTAGGAAAGGAATTGGTGAAGAAGAGAGGAATCTTTGAAACTGAGATGTATAGTATGTAGAGAATGGAAACCGATAATCGAAGAGGAGATGCTAAATGGGTCAATGTAAGATCCGAGTAAAAAAATTAAATAGATCTAATCCCGACCGAAACGACATTTGTCCGGCCCTTAAGCCGACAAATGTGGGGGTGCTAGGGCAGAGCCCCACAAAAAAAATTGACCATGAAATTTTAGAGGACGTCAGTAACTTGGGAGAAGATAGGACAATTCATGGTGATGGCATGGTTGAATATAGGGCTGTCAATGGGGAGGGTATTATCCGTTTACCCTTAACCATACCCTGGAGGGTAAGGGTAAGGGTAAAGATTTTTATTACCCTTTATCCGTTTACCCGTTCCCCGTTTCCCCACTATACTATAAGGGGAGGGTAAGGTATAGACATTATCCATACCCTTTTACCCTTTTACCCGCACATGATATAAAGGTTACCCAAATATAAATATTCTAAAGGGGTTTGTATATAAATGTTTAACCCTAATACTTTATTCTATCATTGGAAAATGACTTGGTGTTGTGCTTGTAATACTTTCTTGTTGAGAGAAAAACATATATATCTTGTGGAAAATGAGGTGTTGGTGAAATACTTATTTGTTATGCATACTTATGCACAAGAAAAAAAATAATTTATGCATAAAAAAATATTATTGTGTGAATTGACTTAACTTTACATAGAGAAACATATGATTTTGAATTGTATATAATGTTTTATATGTTGTTATCAATAAATTAGTTATAAATTATTAAAAATCAACACACAATGTGTATAAAATTCTTTTTTGTCAAAATTATCCGCTTATCCTTTACCCTCCCCGTTTACCCTGTGGAGAAGAGGGTAAGGGTAAGGGGAGGGTAGGGGGATTGTTGAGAAATATAATTACCCTTACCCTTACCCGCTACCCAAAGAGGGTAAGGGTAAGGGTAAGACCTTACCCTCCCCATACCCTCCCCATTGACATCCCTAGTTGAATATGGTGGAGTGATGAAGAACAGTAGCTTGCGGGATCAAGGCGGCAGCAGTAGAACTTGGCAACAGCAAGGATGACGGCTAAGGAAGACGGACGATGGCACTAGGGCAGAAGTGCATGATGTAGCAGAAGATGGTGGATTATGTCGCTCGATTGATGTAGCACTTGGAAGCAATAGAGGAGATGATAACGGTCTCACGCACGGCTCTGAAGATATTGCATACCATGAGGCTAAGTGCGGAGCCTCTCCATGAGCGGCAATGAAGGCTGGTGCTGAGGACGTCAGGGCGATGAAGCAGTAGAGACGATGGTTGTGGCTGCTCAGGAGCTGGATGCGTTTGCTGTCATTCGGGCGACGCAGGGGCAGGCAGTGGCGGCTGCTGTCATTCGGGCGGCGGTTATGGCTTCTCAGCAGCTGGATGCGTTTGCTGCTTCAGTGATGGATGGACGAAGCCTAAAGATAGCCGGGAAGCATGACATCGGCGTACGTAAAGAAGATTCGATCTTTTACGAAAGTGGAGGATGAGCCATAGAGGTTGGAATATGCCTAGCGGGCGACTGGCCTAAGCCATGGAGATGGCGAAAGCCGCCCACAGGCGGAGGCGCCCCAACTATTGCTCTCTCTAGGAGAGAGAGGCAACGGCGGCTAGGGTTGCTACCCGCATGGAGAGGGAAGAGGGACGGTGGCTAGGTTAGGGCCGGCTATGCTTCCCTTAGATCTGCCCCCTCTGATACCATGTGAGAAATAATAATGAATGTATTGAATTGATTCGATGAATAAAAGACGCACAACCCTATCCTATATGTAGGAGCAAGGGAGAAACCCTGAGATTTGGGACACAAGTAATCTAAATAGGCCGAGACACTAAAGGCCCACTAACTAATTAACCTATTAACTAAATAGGCTAATATATATTCTCTAACAGTTTGCATGGTGTCAAAGCACTAGATGCTAAACCTAGCTAACAACCCTACCTAAAATCAGCCACCACAGCTGCCACATAAACGATGCAGCCCACTGGAAAAATCCATGGCTGTTGTCATACGATTTTTCCCCGTCTATTATTATTTGTTAATCCCAGGCCCGTATGATCTATCGTTTTGACTTGCCAGTATTCTTGATTTCCTTTTGTTGTATCATCAGTTGTGGGAGCTTTTAGCTCTGCAACAAGGATACATTTATGGCCCATGCTCCCACTTTAGACAGATTCCATAACCAACAACACCTCCAATGTTCAGCAGATCTAGAGAGTAAAGAGGGAGAAAAGAGGATCACACTTCATAAAAATTCGACCAAATTAGCATACAGCATTCACACTGCAGCTGTGTGCCAAATCAGCGCAGCTAGACCCTCTTGTTGTTTTGCCTCCATGGAAAGCAAGACATAGGGAGAGATAAGACATTGTTGCATCATCATTTAAAGTTGCAACAGATGTGCAGTAGCAGCTGTAATTTGAGCCCTCCTCAACACCGTGTACACCAATGTGCATATCAGTCGGGCATTCAGAGCCACCACTGCTTGATCTGTCGTACTGGTTGAGATGACTCCATTCTAACCGTGTCATGTTTCCTTCCGGTGGCCTTTGGGTGCTGTCTCATTTTCAAAGCGGATTCCACCAACATCAGCGTAAGCTGGTGCCTGCGAGCTGGTAAAGTAAAGTTACCCATGGGTCAACCCGTTCCAACTGAGTAGTTTGATATTTTAAAGGCCCATTGAAAATCACCGAAAGGTTAACAATGGTTAGTATAAAAGTGAATTGTTTTTTTTTTTTTTGGTTTATTGCAGCTACTTAATTCGAACGTATTACATCATGATATATTGGAAGGATAGACTAGCCTTGAAACACAGGAAATTATCCCTGGCATTTTAGGAGCTATATCACTTGACACCATAGTTCAACAAATCTTTAAACTAGGCTGATGTGGATACGGGTGTCAACAGGTAGGCAGGGATTGACTGAGTTCTGCTGAGTCTGAGTTCACTGTGGAGGAAGATTTGCAGCTTCAGCTCCTGGCTCCTGGCTCCTGGCCCTCGACAACACATTGTATATCCGCCTCACCAGATACTAGTGCTTTTAGGTTGTATTTTAAGGTTTTGCCTATTGTTATTTTCTATAATGGTTGTATGCCCATATGGTTAGAAGTTCGAACCTACATTCTGTGCATTTTGTTTTGAGAAAAACACCAAAGGTACATCTCAGGTCATCTCGAGTTAGTTTCAGGTTAAATGAGTCAAGTTCAAGTTATTCGGATCCATATAAACTATAGTTATCACACACGGCTGAATGAGTCATTTGGAACATAATGAGCATTTTTGGTTTTGTCAGATTATCCGGGTCACCAATGTGTGTCAAGCCATCCATCGGGTCGATGTATGAGATTGCCAAACCTAAGGGAATAATACACGTTCCTCTTATACCTAAATCAAGTAAATTGCCACTCTTCCTAGACAAACCCACGTTTCCTAGAAATGAAGCCATCTTACCTATGTAGTTTTTAAGTACCTATAAATAAGAAAATAAATTTGGATAATTGACATGAATACCTAAAAAATATCATACTAATTATACATACAACAGATTCCTAAATTAACATATAGTGTGCATCCCAAAGCTTGGCCATAATTTTTTTATTAACACATATCTACAAATAGTGCATCGCATACGATATGCTTGTAGTCTCTTGAGATCAACAAATTTCAGGCAATACAAAGAAAGACTACACCCAATGTGTGGCAATATTTAGCCCTAACAAGCATACCTGCTGCAGATTTCTCCATTGAAATTGAACATCTTCACAATGTCTATTGAATAAGGTTTTTCCCCAAAGTAAGTACAGCATACATGGCCAAAGCCTGCCAAACATTCAAAAGAGAAAAAAAGCATCATAGCATGAATGGATACAGTATACACTATATTGTATACATTTAGCTCCTGAAAAAGAAATTGGATCTTATAAAGAACAACGACACACCAAATTATAATGGACACAAATTTTAGATAGATAGTTGTCCAAAATGAATATTGTCATTAATTTGAAAGTGGGTGAGATATTATTTCATGAGGCGGGTGGATTCAAAATTAACAGCAAAACAACTAAAGTGTTGTTGTTTATGCTTTTGGTGGGAGTATCCGGCATCGGTCCTTCATTACTTATAGGTTTTTATAAAAAATAAATTAACAATGAAACAATCTCAAATGGTGTTTGTCTCTGACTGTGCAGTAGATTTTGCAGCAACCGTATGTTTCTTGTTTTCCTAGGAGACCAGATTGCCTCCCAGGCTCCTGAAAGGTGCGATATTAATTAATAGATTGTCGACAAAAAATTGAGCCAACCCAATCAGCATCAGAAAGACCTTACACTTTCAAGTGCCTACGATATGCATAGAGAATGCTTTTGGAGGTGTCTACGGCATGCATCAGAAATACTAGACCTAACACCCACTAAAAAACTTGGTGAAGATATCTGCAAGCAGATCTTCAGATTTGACAGGAGTAAGCTTGATCAGCTGGTCTTGAAGCTTCTCCCAGAAGAAGTGACAGACTACCTCAATGTGTTTTGTTCATTCATTGGAAAACCAGATATGATGCAGTCTTACAACATGTACTATAGATTGATTGCCACATCTTTAAGACGATTACCTCTGCGACTGTCTGAATGTATCCTAGTTATTGCAGAAAGTTCTTGAACCAATGGAGTTCACTAGTAGAGTGAGCCACGGCTTTGTTCTTTGACTGTGTAATAAATTTGGCAACAACCATTTTTGTTTCTTGTTTTTCCAGGAGGCCAAATCACTGCCAACCCAATTAACATTAGAAAAACCTTGCACTTTCAAGTGCATATGACATGCATAGGAATGCCTTTCACTATGGTTCTTTTCAGATCACAAAGAACATGTTATATCTGATGGCTTACTAATATGGTAGCAAAAGAGATGTCAGGACAGATAACTGTGAGATGAGTTTACGCCCAAGTCTTTTCTATCCCCATTGGTATTCAAGTCGCTTTCTTGATCCTTATGTAGTTCAACTTTTGCATCATGTCACTATCAACCTCCTTAGCTCCATCCAAATGCATTTTTCTTCTAGGAGATCTAAGTGCCTCAAATCCATACTCCAGTATTTCTCTTGAAGAAATTGCTTTGACTGTATAAAGACTTAATGTATTGTCTCTACTCTGTAGTGACGGCATATCATCTATACAGTGAATTGAAAAACGGCCTGAGCGGCCGATGCCGATTAATCGGCCAAGCACCCGGGCCGTTTAAATTTTGCCAAAATCCTGGTTAACCGTTTTTGTAATTAATCGGCCGTTTTTTCCAGCTTTTTGCCCTTTTTCCGTTTTTTTGCCCCTTTTCCCGCTTTTTGGCCGATTTTGTCCCTTTTTTTAAAAAAAATTTGTTGTACACCTGTAATTTTATATAAACCATATGGTCCCAAGTATTATTGACTATAATATATTAAACTTGTATACATTAAATATCCTATCATAAGCCTAGTTCTAATATCGAATGCATACTTTGTATGCAAGTTGGGATAATAGGGTACTGCTGTAAAGTGTAATTTATACAAGTAAAATATATGTAACTTGTTAAAGTGTCTATATTAGTCTATTAGTTAAATAGGCTAATTAGTTTAGTGGGCCTTTATATTCCGGCCCGTCTAGTTTAGATTACTTGGGACACAAGTCTCAGGGTTTCTCCCTTGCTCCTATATATAGGACAGGGGGGTCCAGTCTTTGTATCAATCACAATCTATTCATATTCTCCTAACGGGCCAACAAACCCCCTTTTCGGGTCGGGACTAGATCCATTTATTTTTCTACCCGGATCTCAAGTTGACCCATTTAGTATACTCTCTTTGGCTATCGGTTTCATTCTCCACATATTATCCATCTCCATTTCACATATTCCTCTCTTTTTCCACCATTTTCTTTCCCACCCACCCATATTATGTGAGCATCCCTTTTTCACATTACGGGGGGGGGTCATATGTCCATTTCTCCACACCAAACACTCACTTTCGTCGTATTTGGTGTGCGGGGGGGATAGAGAGGAGAGACAGAGATGAGAAGAGAGAGCATGAGAGCATGTATGAGAGAGAGAGTATGAGATGAGATGAGATGAGAAGAGAGAGCATGAGAGCATGTATGAGAGAGAGAGTATGAGATGAGATGGTGATATATGTATTCAGATTATATATATTCTAGGCTATCTTCATGGAGCTTCACATCGTTCAGCACACTGGTTCTATACTTGAGCTAGCAGTGAAGATCCAGCGTCGACACCATATCCGTTGTTGATGATGTATTCCTTCATCTGCATTCACATGAGACAGATGGGTGCTTCTTCAGAAGCTCAGAGTTTTATCTTCACCGAGCTGCTTCATCACGTCTTCTCCGAGCCGCATCTGCTGTATCGACATCGCCTGTAGCTGATCCTCTTGGGACTTTCCTTGATGGATGATATCTACTTTCCTATCAAGCCCCCATGGTTCCTGCATCGTATCAAGCAGCAGATCGTCCATCCGCGTTCGTGCCGCGTTAAGCACGTATTCCAGTGGCGACTTGCTGTAGTATCAGGTCCATTCGTCCACACTATATCCGCGTTCGTGCCGCGTTCAGCACGTATTCCAGTGGCGCATTCTTCAGCCTACAGAGTATCTTCAGATGTCTTCATTTCAGATGCACTTCAAGGAAGACCTTCTTCAACGCTCGAGTATCTTCATCCTGCAAAGTCATCATCACTATTTGATTCAGGGGGAGTATTGATTAAGGGGGAGTAACATATTTTGTATGGGAGTGATATTTATCTTCATCTTTCATTTATCATTTCTTTTTCTTATCGAGTCATGTAACTCTCCAAGCTTGGACATGTGTTTCACCCATGCTCCAGCTTGAGGGGGAGTGTTAAAGTGTCTATATTAGTCTATTAGTTAAATAGGCTAATTAGTTTAGTGGGCCTTTATATTCCGGCCCGTCTAGTTTAGATTACTTGGGACACAAGTCTCAGGGTTTCTCCCTTGCTCCTATATATAGGACAGGGGTGTCCAGTCTTTGTATCAATCACAATCTATTCATATTCAAGCAATCTTATATTTTAACATAACTATTATCTAATTTTAGAATGCATAGTTTAGTTAAATGTACTGCTGTAATGTATGACTAATTGATGATATGCACATATAACAATAAGTTAGAAAGGTATCCAATAACTACTATTGTTTACTGCTTAGATATGTAAACATGAGATGCAAAAAAAAATTATGTATCATATATGTAGGGTGTTTTATCCATGTCAAATGTATTGTTTATTATATTATGGCTATAATTATTGTCTTATAGCTATCTTATAAACTATTTGGGTGTTTTGTATTGTTGGGTAGAGTGTTTAGAATCTTTAGATATATATATAAAAGTTCCAAAGAGTATTAGTATTTATATACATATATATGTAATTTTGTATATACTTATATAGGAAATTTAAATCCTTTTTTTTCAAAATCGGCCGCTTACCGCTTAACCAGTTACAAGGTGCTGTCCGCCCGGTTACCGCTTAACGTTTTTTAAAACATTGTATCTATATATATACAACAAGAGGAATGCAGTTGGACGAGTTATGGTGATAGAAACTGATTAGGGGTTGATTCATGAAGACCGAAATCATGCAAAGCCTGAATGTATTTTCTGAGTTCATGCCCAAGAAGACTGCTCGAGACTTGAAATCAAAAAGAGATTTGCATTACCAAGTGCGACTCCCCTTAGCAACAAACCGAAAAGCATTTACAGGAGAAGTAAATATCATGATAGAGATCATTTTAGCCACTAGAGAGAAGATGATGTGGGACAAGTCCAACTACTAGATACAAAAGCATGATAGCACGTTTGATCATAGTTAATTACAGCTTTTGTTGTATATCATGTTTTAGGATTTATTATGCATTTGTTTCGATTTAAGGGCCGAAGTGTAATGTCCAAGATTTATATGTCAATTCTAAGTTTTGTTATTCATTTGGTTGTCTTTTGAAGTTAAACAGACAAATTTCATTATGGAGGAGCCATACGGCATCTACATGAGGAGAAAAACAAACGAAAAGACCACACAAAGATCAAGAACACATACAAACCACCACAAAAACTCGTATCAGAATCTGATAAGAACAATGATGTATAGATCCCTCTTCTCCTTCGCTGACTAACGCAGCTTTCTATGAGGAATACCTTCAACCCGAGTATGTAAATGTGGTAGAGTACCTGCACCAAATCGGTGTTCCAAAAAAATATTTTCTCCGCACTTGCTGCCATATAACACCACAACAAAATTGACCGAGAAAGAAAAATCTACTACGAGAAGAGAAAGAAGCGTCGATTAACAGTGAGAAAGACAAAATAAGAGAACAACCTAGTCTAGATAGAAAGCAAGTAAAAGAGAAAGGAGGTAGGAAACTCATCACAGTCGGGCTCAACGACAGGGAGAAAGAAGACCGCTGCCTCCAAAGACAACACGCCCACGGGCCTCCCGAAGAAGAGACCCTGCTAAAGACGGGCGAGAAGAGGCCAAGGGGGAGCGGGGCACCGCTTTGCGGCGGCCAAACCCCCCTCCCCCCAGCCAGCCGCCTCTAGAGGAAGAAACCCTAGCTAGGGTGAGAGAGCAGTTGTTGCCTTTCTTCTATTATTCATTTGGCTGTTACTTAGATGTCTAGTCATAGTTTTTATGACAATTAGGGTTTCAATCTTTTCTTGTATATATTGATCTCATGGTATGTGTTCAAACAGACTACTTTGGTTATGAAATTTAGTTTTTTGAATTAGTTCCCCATTAGTCCATATAGAGCCTAAGATATGATTCCTAAGTTTAGATCCCAAGACCCCCACTCAAGAAACATCCAAGCCTCAGGTCTACCCCAACCCTATCTGGTGTTCCCAAACCCTAGCAGGTCTTAGTATATATCCCAGGAATAAAACAAATATTAATTCATGAACAGTAGGCCATCATAATAATCCGCCACCATTACTTTCTTCTTCTTCATCTCCTTCCTAGCTTCCTCTAATCCAAGGATCCCCATTCATGGGTCTTCTTCCTCCTCTTTGCATCTTCTCCCCTCTCTTCCCTCTTCTTTTCTGATTCCACTGCAACCAACATATGCAGTGTAGCACAACACCTACTAGAGCAAATCCATCTTATACCACATGGGGTGTGTCACTAGCTCCCTCTTCATCCTTAAAGCGATAGTGGTCGACCAATGAGGAAAATCCGAATATGGGCCTTAAGCTACTCACCCTAATTATAGTGTTATTTTGATACCTAATATGCACAAAATTAATTAATATGAGCATCAAGACCCTAAAACGTACACTAGTAACCACTCATAGGCATAGAGGTCCACAAAAGTGCATAAGGCAACACAGAAGTTGTAGAGCAGCTCAAAGCATAGCCCATTGCGGCGCCTTGATGTCTAGGCAGTCGTAACCTAGCACGCATTTTGACAAGTATAGATATTGTCCATAAGATTAGAAGCCACAAAAATCTAGGGAGTGATTAGAACCGTTAATTTATTTCTAATTTTCTTTTGTAGTATTTCTTGAACTGAGTAGGGATTGGTCCATATACTAGTTAGGTAACTATTCTTTTCCACTCCTAAATTTAGGACCTTGTACCACTCCATTAAGAGGAAACTTTGAAGTTTGAACTAGGAATGCCACTAATTATTTATTGTATATTTTTTGGTAGTTTCAATCATTTATTGTTCTAGTTTCCATCAAATATAGTTGTAGAGATATAAGCTTAACCATTTGAAAGCCCAAGGGAGTGCCCAGGACACTGAAGAGGAAGATTCAACATTCGGAAAATATGGGGAATTATGATCCCCTAGCATTTCTTAGACATTTTCCTGGATTTTAAATATGTCTATTTTAAATCATATTTGATATGTTTAAATGTTTTTCGTTATATATACATTTTAGGGCATTCAATAAATACATATATAGTATGTATCTAATATATTTTAATTATAGATATATAAACAATAATACGACCAGTCTTTTATAAAGGAGTCGATAATACTAGGCAATGAAGAAACAAGTTGTCAACAAGATGAACAAGGCAAAAATGTAAAAATGTGTGAGAAGACAAGGAAAGAACGTTTGAGAAATAACTCTTATACGGAATAAAGTGAGGGTGGCAAGCATTGAGGACATGTAATGAGGTTTGCCTCAGAGGGTATGTGCACACATACAATGCACAGAGACAAATGCACCAATTTAATGCTATTGAGTAATGCATGGTTAGTAGGGAAAGAGGTGGGCCTAAATTAACTTGCCAAAACATATAAATAGAGATTTAGAGTTTCTCTTAGGGACAACATAACCCATAGCATACTTGCATGAAATCAAGGATCCATGATGCATATGACATCTGACATGGCTGAGATTGAGGCTTTCATGGTGATAATAATAATAAATAATAATAATAATAAACTAGCCATGTGCTTTGATTCTAAGCATGTTGGGTGGTCACTGGCAAGCCAAGGCATCACCTTGGAGTCTTGGCAACCATGCATCTAGTGGTACAGAGCATGGAACTAAACTTAGGCGAAGTTGGGCGAATCTTCACTGGAACTTCGAACTTCGACCATGGGCGAAGTCAAATCCCCAATACTTCAGCTTCGTCCAAACTTTGTGGTGAAGTTTCCCTATTTTTGTCGAAGTTGAATTTTTTTGTGTATTTTCGTCCCAACTTCTCGAAAGTTGTCGAAGTTTCCTCGAAGTTGGCGAAATTGGGGCGAAGATGAGACGACCCAGAACATTCTTCCTAACTAGTACCCTAAAAGCTATAAAAGGCTTAAGTGTCGACCTCCAACCCTCTTCACAACTTCTAATATTAACTCCTATGTTTGTTGTTGCCACTCGTTCCTAGAGAAGGTCTTGTAACTACTATTTGGTTGTATATTGTTTATAATACATATGTTCAACACTTCAAACTGTATTGGTTTGTGTATTGCATGTTTGACCATTGCAAGCAAGACATTGTATTATCAACCTACCTAGGGCTAGACAGTCATGAATCGTGTTTTTGTGTTAAATTAACAATTATAAGATAGAGGTATAGCATAATTAGAAGTTTTCAATCGAAGTTTCCTTCAAATTCACAACATTTTCTTCAAAAATCGGCATCGAAGTTTGTCGAAGTTTACGTTTGAACTTCCTCGAAACTTCCTCATAGTTTCCACAAACTTCTACTTCCACACCTGGCAAAGTCGACAGGAAGTCGAAGTCTTACATCATGGTATAGAGTTTTCTCAATGCTCTACAACCACTAGAATATATGATACATCTGTTATTATAGTTATCAGATTTCTTTCCGCAGATCTAATAGAGGTAAGAGCGCACAGCTATTAGAGTAGTCTTGAGGAGGAGGCAAACGATGTGGCTAGAGTAGTAGTAAAGTATAACACTGGGGATTAGATATAGGAATAAAATGTGTTGTGGACATCCGATTAGTCAATCTTGTGTCATTTGTTATGTTAGATCTATTCCACTATATTTACTTCTAGGGTACAGTAGCCTTTTTCACAAAAGTCAATCTTGTGTCATTTGTTACGTTAGATAGGCTCCACTACATTTACTGCAAGGGTACAGTGGCCTTTTTCACAAAATTAGCCATGTATTAAAGCAGATAAGCAAAGAAACAACAATGGATTTTTTATGCTAATAATATAGGTCAAATATAACGAAGTTAAAAGTTTACATGAATGAGTACTCATGTATACGTTAGCCTCAAACAGCATAGAAGCTCCTCCTATATCGGTATTTTGTACATTGTTTTCCAGAAAAACGACTAATTTAAAACGCTTATAATTATGCAATAGAGATAGATAAAGATCCTACCTCCAAGGCGCTCTGCTATAGCTCCAGTGAGAAGTCCCCCTACTTTGTCCACCACAAGAACATTTGAGTATGCATTGACATTTGCCATGGAAAGCAAGAGAGACAGGGTATCAACTCGTATATGTCTGTGAAATTACAAAGCAACATAAACATGATATTTGAAAGGGACAAAAACCTAGTAAAAATGCTCAAATGAGTCAATGACTGTGTTGTACAGGCGCCCGCCTGGGCGGCTCTGGACGCCTAGGCTTAAGTCAGCCCGCCTCAAACTGGGCGCCCAACCCCCTAATGACCTAAGTTATTTCCTAAGGCCCAAATTAAGCCAATTCAAGGCTAATTTAGCATAAATTAGATCTGAATTTCACCAAATTGAGTCATTTTATGGTTAAATTGGGTCTAATTTATCCCAAACGGGGTCAATTTAGGGTAAATTAGATCTGATTTGGGGGAAAACATGCCTGATTTGGGGCAATTAGGTCTAATTTAGGGGAATTAGGTCTAATTTGGTCATGTAAGGCCTCGTTTAGATCAACATACGGAAATTTAGGGTTAGTTAGGTTTGATTTGGTCATGTTATGCAAATTAGGTTTGATTTTAGGCCAAATTATGTCAAATTTGAGCAGATTAGGTCTGATTTGGGGAAAACAAGTCTGGTTTTGGGGAATGGTCTGATATGGTGAGATTAGGTCTAATTTGGCCAAATTAGATATTGTTTAGGTAAATATAGGGAAAATTAGGTCCGATTGGATCATAATATACAAAATTAGGTTTTATTTAGGCCAAATCATGTCAAAATTGGGCACATTAGGTCTAATTTAGGGGAAAGAAGTATGAGTTGGGGGAAATTGTTTTAAATTGGATGACTAGGTCTTATTTGGCCAAATTGTCTCATTTAGGTGAATATATGAAAAATTTATGGAAATTGGGATTGATTAGGTCATGGTATACAACATTAAAAATTAGGGCAAATTCGACAAAATTAGGGTAAATTAGGTCAAATTTGATCAAATTTGGATCAAATGAGTTCAAACTAGGGCCAATCAGTTCTAGTTTAGGCCTTGTTAGTTTTGATTTAGCCTAAATTCTACATAATAGTATTATACATGTTTTGGCTACAAACATAATACATGTGTAGCTTTCTGATTTCTATATCAATTTTGTTTAGGTAAAACTTCCACAATTCAATCCATATCTAATGATTTTGTTGCTTTCTTCATATGATGCTAGCACATTGATTGCATATTTATCATGTATATTTATGTGTAAGGATTGTATTTTTCAGGAATTTTACATATATCCGTTAGTGAAACGCCTGGGCGCCTAGGCTGTCTGGGCGTCCCCCTGGAACGCCTGGCCGCCTATACAACCATGGTCAATGAAGTAGAGAAGGTCTCTGAATATCTAACCGAATAGCAGGACTGTAATCTATATTAGGGTTCTCAAACAATTACCTACAACTGGCAGTGTATAGCAAAAACAAGACTAAGGTTTATGAGATGAATCGTCTGCAAAAGAACAGGGTTACGAGGCCCAATCCTTATAGAAAGGTAAAAGTTGCATACTTGGTTAAGACATTCAGAAAATATTCACATGAAAGAGGTAGGACTGTTCTAATTAGAATGTCAATTTGACACTCTGTTCAATTAACTATATTACCTGATGAATCCAGCATGTAATGTATATATAAAACTTAACAATAAAAACAGCGTGTAAAACTCACCCAATCCGCACAGGATGCTTCTTGAAATATGCTTCACATATGCTGCATAGCATGAAACAAAATATTAGCAGAGAGCATTATAGAACAGCACCATACATCCACACCCAAGATTTGAAACAAGTAAGCAACATACAGATGTCTCTGACATGGAAATTGCATAATACTGAAACTGCACAACAAGAGTACTGAGTTCTAGTAACCTTGCTCAAGTTAGGGATATTAAGAACAAAACTGTAACGTTAAAAGCTCAGTGTTGCCCTTGATTCATCATTTGGGAGAAGTTCATTAATTTAGTAAAATATGAGGCAATGATGACAATCGTTCATCAGTGACCTTTCTATATGTGATCCTTCCACTATTCACAGTCCACATCTCAACCACGCCCCCTTTTGACAGTATGTAACGAATCTCCTTTGTGTGTGTGTGTGTGCTTGGATGTGAGGGGGGAAATACAAGCTATTTTTTAGTGGGGCTAATGAAGATAGCCAGCTCGAACTTTCAAAAGCACACTTACAGGGCACAGTAATGCATCAGAAACTTGACTTACAAGAGTCTTCATACTTTAGCAAGCGTATGAGTACATGTTTATAGAAACCCAGTGAATGGTAGGCATATAGCCATATACATAAAACTTCAGTGACCAGAAAAGTTTTTACAAACTAAATGGGTATAGATATATCCACTTAAGACCTGAGAGAATTACGAAGCTATCATCTTGACTCATAAGTTTGTTAGTTAGTCAATTAACTGATGAAAGTTGACTTCATAGAAGGAAGAATGGTGAATCCATGTTTCTCATAAAAGGATATTATCTGTGATCTTAGTCTTGACAGCTTATTTAGATGTCCATTCTTAGCATTTGGTTTCTCTTCTTATAAATACCAGAAACCATACAGAGAAACGTGTGTGTCTCAAATATCAGATTATATTTCATGCTGAAATACTGATATTTGATAATCCGCTTTATATATATATATATATATATATATATATATATATATAGAGAGAGAGAGAGAGAGAGATAGTTGGTGTTCTTTGTAACTAGACACTTCTGCGGGATTCCCAGAAGCAGGATGAACTTGCAACCAGTTCACTAGGTCCTTTGTGATTTCAAGAACACAAAACATCAACAAAACGTTGAACTCAATCATATGTCAACCTTCACTGCCTAATTACTGCCAGCGTACAATGGGGTCTAAGGCCACTCTGGGAGATTACGTGAGTTAATGAGAAAGCTCGCTTTGAGAAAAGAAAAGGTTCAACTAAGAAATCCCCATTAGATCGAACTTTTATACATGTGAATCTTAATTAGGATTTTAATGATGCTATGTCGTTTGATATTAACAAACACATTTGTTTATGTACATGGATATATGGACCTACTAGTAATTACGTAAAGGTCAGGGACTTAGTTTGTATGGACCTTTGTGTGTGTGTATGGGGAGAGAGAGAGAGAGAGAGCAAAATAGTATAACAGGATCGATTCTGCATAGAATCGGTATTTTTTTAATGTCTATAATTTTTATCGAAATAAAATTTTAATGTGAAAACTGAAAAGTAAATCTATAGCGTTGATCTATGATAATGAGATAGACATTCCAAAAAAATTGAGCTCATTTGGATATGTATAGCCCTTGCATCTTAACATACTAAAAATTGAAGGCCTATAACTAATTAAAATGCTGATTTTTTGACACATTAGATGGATGACCTAAAAGCATCCCAATGAGTTGAAAATTAGTTTATAGCTAATTCATGAGGTGAAGAATAAGATCCTATGGTTGGATTTAATATAGAGTCAATGCAAGATGGTAAACTATTGAGTTCTATTTAGCTCTGATAGAACTGATTTTAGCCTAGTCTGACTCTATATGTGTGTGTGTGTGTGTGTGACTGTGTGTGTGTATGTGTATGTGTGTGTAATTGATTCTTGTGGTAGAGTGATGGGCATTATCCTTCAAATTTACGTCTTCTCATGGTATTATAGCTTGGGGTTCAACCCTAGGTTGTTGTCTACCTCTCTGAGTGCAAATGCTAGTGGTTGTCGTCATCTCCCTTTAACAGATGCAATGCTTCCCGCCTAATCTATGGTTTTCTACTACGGTGTTTGTTGTAGCAAACAGGTGGCTAAAAATTGTTGTTGGCATTTCCCATCAGGGTTTTTGCCCCGATCGACCTTCCTCTCCCCCTCTCATGTCCTTAGCGATCTTACAGTGGAGGGAGAGAGGGCCTTCGTCCATCTGAAAGTTGTTGCTGCTCTCCTTACTTTGAATGCAGGGAACAGCCTCATTTGTCACCTATGTTGATAGGTATTCCAGCTTTCTCCATCTGATTTTGGGTCCTTGTGGGGCGCCTACCCCCAAACACTTTTTCTAGAAGGTCTAGGACAACGGAGCATCAAGGAGAGAGTAGTACCTCTTCTTCACTTTCATATTTTGGTCAAAATTATTGTAACATCACAGTACATGATAGCAATTTAAAGCTTTTTGGTCCCCACTTAAGCATCTAGTGGTCCTAATCAAGATTTCATTTGATATAAAAAAACCAATCTTGAAGCTCTAAGGCTTACGCCTCAAGGTGAGGTTATCCCATTTGTGCGTCAAGGCTTGTACCTCGTGCCCTAGACTAAGGCGTACGCCTCGAAATGTCTGAGGTTCGCCTCAAAGCATTAGGGCTCTAAGGCTTAGCTGACGCGCAAGCCTCGGTTCTGGATGATAATGTCTTATATAACCATCACCTTAGCTACTTTTAAAATTATTAAAAAAAACATTTTTACAAAAAGTTTTCAACTCATTGTTGTCTTAGTTGATTATCATTATCTTATTGATGAATTGATAATTATCATTTTCTGGGTGAGATCTTTCAATCTTCATTGTTGAATTTGTCCTTTGTTGCTACCTTTTTACTATGTCGGTGAATTTCAATTCATTGTTGACTAATTTTGGTTCCTTGTTCCGACCACTTCCAAATTCCATTTCATCTAATTTTTTGTCCAATTAAATAAATGTATCTAATATTAAAACCATTGATTTCTCATTTATAGAGAAATATTCATTATAGTATTGTAATGGTCTTTAATCTCGATTCAACCTTATTAAGTTACATAAACAATTTCTATTTAGTGATAGTTTTGCTTGTATATATTTTTATGCTTTACACACACCTATAATATATATACACATATATGTATCTATTTACATGTATATTCATTAAAATATGAAGGCCTCGTATATATTTTGAGGCTTATGCATCGCATCACTGAGACAAAAATGCCTCATTACACCTCATACACTTTTTTTCCCTCATACACTTTAAATCCTTGATTAATATCATCTTGGTTAAAGATGATTGAAATCAAGATCTCGCTTCAACCATGATAACGAAGAGAATCTGATTTCAAGGCAAAATTCAAGCTTGGTTTCAAGGTTACAGTTGCTACAAAGTATGCAAAATACTGATTTTAAGGTCTTCTGTTGTAGATTTGGTTTGGTTTCAAGTCCTTTTGTGTTGATTTATCATCTTTTGGTCCATATGGCCGATAAGGAGTCCACACCAAATTTATCTAAGTTGTAACAATTTTAACTTGACCTAAATCACACCTAACATGACCTATCTTGATCTAAATTCGACCCAATCTGACCTGATTTGACAATCTAACCTAATTTTGCATACACTAAACTTACAAGACCTTAACTTTCCCAAATTTGCCCTATACCTAAATGAGACCGAGCTTGACCAAATCATACCCAGTTCCCCCAAATCAGGCATTATTTCCCCAAATAGACCTAATTTGACATGTTTAGGCCTAAATCAGACCTACTTTTGCACAACATAACCTAACTAGACCTTACTTCCCTTAATTCACCCTATATTGACCTTATTGAGACCCAATTTGCCAAAATCAGACGTAGTTTCCCCAAATCAGACCTAATTTGCCCATATCTGACCTTTGGCCTAAATCAGACCCAATTTTGCATAAGATGACCTAATTAGACCTTATTTCCCCTACTTTCCACTATATTGACCTAGATGAGACCCAATTTGATCAAAGCAGATTTAATTTCCCCAAATCAGACATGTTTTCCCCCAAATCAAACCTCATTGGCCCAAATTTGACCTGATTTGTCCTAAATCAGACCTATATCACTCATAAAACTGACTCAAGGAGATCTATATTGACCAAATTAGATCTAAATTATGTTACTTCAGCCTTTAAGTGTCTTAATTTGGGCCTAAAAGCCTTTGGCACCCACTTAAGACACTAAGAAGCTACGCACCCTGTCCAGAGCCTAGGGTGCCTTGATAACTAAGAGTGATGGATATTCTCCCTCAACCGTACGTCTTCTCAACATCAAATACATCTATGTGAGAGACAATATCGAAAAAGAAAAGGAAAACCAAATTAGTATAACTTCTTAACAGTACAGTAAAACCTTTGAAATGGCAAGACTCGTCGCAAGTTCTTTCTTTTACATCATAAATAGAAATTTCTGTCTCGCAAAAAAAAGCAACCCAAAGACATGATACTTTTAACTGCTAATACCTTCGAGTAAAAGGACGCCTAAGCAGTACCTTAGGTGCATATTTCTTCTGCTTTTTTAGCTTATATTTTTCCTGCAAAAGAATATCAAGCGGTAAATGAGTTCAAGCAAAAAAAAATATAAAGAGGGGTGCATCAACGAAGGTATAAATTTATAAACCAAAAGTACCTGAGAAAAAAGTGTTTTCTTATCAAATGTCGAGCTATTAGCTATTAAGGCTTCTATAATCTCATTGCCTTTGGCACCTTCTCTGTGAACCATATTTAAAAAAGAGATCGGAAACATCAGATTACAAAATAAACCTTTTAATAAAATATATTAGTTTTTTTACTATTCTTCTGAAGCTCTAAACCAAAAATATAGTATTAGTACTCGACGTTCACAAGTAAGCACGGTTAGTCACATTGATCCGGTTTTACCCTTTTCGATGATAATTATAGTTTTTTTATGATTGGTTTTATACCCTCATTCAGAAATATATAAACTAATGCCACATTTAAAAAGAGTGGCAATGTATGTTGTAGATAAACAGACATACGTTCAGCCAAGTTGGGCAAGAGTGCATGTTTGGCAATGAAGAAAGGAGTGTTAATAAGACAAATTTGGCAGAATTTTGGATGTTAAAATGTTGTGTGTGAAGAAAAGGAAAGGTTGCTTGAGAAACATGTTTATAAGAAATGAAGTGGGGTGGCATAAGGACAAGCTACGTGAGGATCGCCTCAAATGGTAAGGGCACGTACAACATAGACCGGAAACTGCACAAACATGAAGTAAGGCTATAGAGTCGAGCGTGGTTAAAAGACAATGATGACAGCCTAAATTAACTTGGGCAGCGCTTATAAGGAGAGATTTCAAAAATTTACATGTTAATAAGAATATGACCCAAGACAGAACTGAACGACAAAGACGGATGGATCCATGTAGTCAACCCCAACATGGTTGGGGGAGAGAGGCTTAGATGACGATGATATGGTGATCTTGACGGTAAGGAAATAGAGAAAGCCCTCAGCAGTTCAATGCATCACAAAAAAATGTTACATTCAACAACATTACAAATCGCATAGCATTGCCTTCTAAAATTATTCAACTATGGTTCAAATCATAGTAAACATGGAGAGGTAGCAGTTACAAATTTAAGTAATCTACAAAAAAGTGTAACCACATTACTTAGTGTTGAAGTTGGAGATTGTGGTATTATAAAAGTGTCTTATTCGGGTATGCTATCCTCAATGTTGAGATATAAGCAATACAGGCAACAATAACATGTTCAATTTGGTTTCATGCCCAAGAGATCCACTGTGGAGGTTATTTTTCTAGTAAGGATGATGTGGAGAGGTATTAAGAGAGAATGAAAAAAGCTATATATGGTTGCAATTGACGTAGAATAGGCTTGTAGTCAAGTGTCAGCAGAAGTTATTTGATGGGGTTTTAGAGATGAGGGGTCCCAATTCAGTATTTTGATTTCATTAGACATGTATGGATATTAAACATCCTAGGAAGCAAGACACTAAAAATTTTCTATTATAGTAGCCTAGTAGGGTAAATGGAGGATCTACTTTGAGTCTCTATGTTTTTTTTTTTGTTTGAATGAGATGATTAAACATGTTGTAGCAATATCTCATTGATGTGTGTAATCTTTGATGACGTTGTGTTGAAAGATCAAAGTAAAGACGGAGCAAATCACAATTTCAAACTATAGAGATATGTTTTGGAATGCAAAGATTATTAGAAACAAAGCAGAGTATATGGCATTGCATTTTCAGTCAATCTTGAAGTCCGGAAGGAGGTGGAGCTAAATTAAACGGGTGGCTTATGCAGAAAGTTTCTTTATATGGAATCCATTATCATGTGAAAGGTGAGGTACAAGAGGATGCATTTCATAAATCATAATAGGGTGGATGATGCGGAGTGTGACTAGGATATTACATGACTATAAGAGCCAATTCAAATGTAAACATAATTGTATAGAACAATAATAGACCTAATCATGGTGCATGATAGTGCATGTTCCGTTGTGAAGAAACAAAGGGGAAATGTTGAGATGAATACATGGGAAACTAGGAGAAATTCATTTTTAACATTTTAATATTACAAATATTTTAGAGTTGTAAGTATTGAGGAAAAACTACATGAGTCAAATTAAATGGTCTGGACATGTTCAACATAGACCGAAATGCACCATCCAAAAGTGATATCCTTCGGGCAGTAGAGTTCTAAGAGGAAGAAGTAAAATTACACTAACTTGGGAAGTAGAAAAAGTAGCATGGAGAATTATTTTTTTTATTCATTGCATATCTACTATCAATGAGAACAGGACCCAAAACCGAGATTGCGAGACGAATGGAAAGAAGATCCATGTAACCAACCACCAACATGAGTGGGGTTGAGGCTTAATGCATCATGTTGATGATGATCCTTTCGCAACCCAAAAAGTCAGATGTGATTTCATATGTGATTTTTAATTGGTAAGTGATCTCTACATTTACCATAACCATACAATATCCTGATGAACACAAAGGAGCCCATCATATACACAGCCATAAAAGAACCTAGTGGTAGCTTCCATCGGAATTAAATAAAAAAAGTTGTACCAAGTGGTTGGAACTTGGAAGCTGCCTGATACATTTTATTTCAGTAGTTAGGTAGCTCATGCAATGTTGAAGCAGAGGATAGCTATGAGGGGGTCAAAAAAACTTGTAATGTCCGTCAATTCAATTGAAAAGACACCAGAAACCAAAACAAAAAGGGCATACCTTCGCATTGCATCAATATCTTCAGGAGTAAGTCCCTGGGCAGAATTGTCATCAACTAATGATCTATTGTCCTTCATATTGACATCAGTTGACAAATCCTGGCACGGGTTCAGCATAGAAGCATCTACATCCAAACATAGAGGTTCTACTAAGCGCCCATGGTACCGCTAACAGAAAGAATATTTGGTGTCTGGAAATTATACTACCTTGGGTAGTGGAGGGTATAGAACACGATGCAGTGGGTACTTTAGTCAAGTAAGCGCCTTTGGAGCCTGTCTCTACTTCGAATAGTGAGCCAAAAGGGCACCAAACTAAGGGCCTCAGTGAGAGCTTCTTGTCCCCGATTTTGATAGTGCTGCAGCACAAGCAGGGATCACAATCCATCAGCAAAAATTCATAAAGAAAGGAACTAAAGCGGCCGCTCGCTAGTTTTAGGAAGTTCTTTTCACATAATAAGGTTCCAGGGCCTTACGCGCCGGGAGACAAGCGGGCGAAAACCACGCGGTCCCCGTCATTGATGTCGAGCAGGACGCTACAGCCTTCCCAAGTCACCCTGCCGTCGTTACAGTTGCTTTTCGAGTTTCTGCAGTCACTTTGTGGGTTCTTCGGGTTCTCCACTGCATCCACCATATTGCTTCAAGCGAGAGCAAGTATCTGAATTATCTCGTCCACTGCCTCTGCCCACAGCCCGTAGAGACTTCAAAAGAGGGAGGAGGGCGGCGATGGCGGGTGGAGCGGGCTGGCAGGGTTTTTTTTTCGTAAAAGCGTCAGATTGAAGAGAACAGAGCCGTCAAGTGCTGGATGTTGCAAACCAAGCGGGTTAGCGGGTAACATCGCAGGCTAATGTTTTCACAATCGAACTAGTGGTCGGACATAACAAGACCGGACCCGAAGGATCCAATCTGAACTTGAAATTTTTAAGCGTATTAAATTTTAAGATTTTTCAACCCGACTTGTAATTGACCCGACTCGAAAATCTGATATTAACTTACAGCCGGATCCAGATTTGACTTTAGACCCGGATTCAGATTTGACTTTAGACCCAAACTCGATTGATCCAAAATTCACAATTTATGTTCAAATAAAATTATTCAAGATGTAAGACACCCAATGACCTATTAACTTATGAATTCATCACTCATGAAGTTTGTTGAGACAATTCTACATAGTTTTGTATTTATTTTTATTGTTAGTAAAATTATGTTTAAAACTCTCGAACTAAATACAATAAGAGTTATATGTGTTTCACAATCACATTGTACTTGCTTTCATCTAAATTTGTTGATTACACTTCGTAATTATTTATGATTAGACAAATCATATATTTTTTTAGATTTGTTCTCGTAGTATTTAAATTTACAAGTAAGACCTGATAGACGAAGATATTTGCGGGTGGGTTCAGGGTCAACGGTTTTGACGTGAAAATTGAAAATCCATCTTTTGCAAGTTTATGGGCTAGTCACTAAGTGTTGACCCGGAATGATTCAAAATAGAACCTGGTCTACTCGAACCCAATTGTCACCCCTAGTCGGACAGGTGTTGACTTAGCCTAGATTGAATTGGGTTCAATTGGAGTGGTCAAACCGATTAGGTTGGTAATGTCATCGGCATGACATAAAATAAAATAAAACCAAAGTGGTCAAACATGACAATATATATATATATATATATATATATATATATATATATATATATATATATATATAATATGTGTATATATACACACACACACATATATACACGCACACACACACATATATATACATCTTCTTTCATAAGATGGTTTAGGAACATTGAATTGAGATAATATTTGATACACATGTTATCTAAGGGGCATATATCACATATGTAAGGTTAGATTATTGTGTAGAGTCGTGTAAGAATCATATATATATATATATATATATATATATATATAGAGAGAGAGAGAGAGAGTCAGGCTAGAATACACTCGAGTGTACGGATCGCACGAATACACTCAAGTGTATTTTTATATCAAGACTATTTTTTACAAAATGTAAACCATTGATCTTCACTGTCATACTATAACTAGGCTACATACAAAATTTGAGCCAATTTGGATGAGTGTAACTCTCTCATCCAAGGGCAACAAAATCGACGCGTGAAACTAAATTGAAATGCATAATTTTTGCGATCTTCATAGCATGAGCTATACATATCCAAATGTGCTCAAATTTTGCGTATGAGTTGTTCACAAGATGTTTAAGAAGATCAATGGATTAGATTTTCAAAAAAAAATTACATCATGGAAAACTACTTGAGTGTATTCCGCTCCGGATACACTCGAGTGTATTCTAGCCTGACTATATATGAGTATATATATATATATATATATATATATATATAGAGAGAGAGAGAGAGAGAGGCTAGAATACACTCAAGTGTATTCGGAGCAAAATACACTCAAGTAGTTTTTCATGATGCAATATATTTTTCAAAAATCTAATCTACGAATCTTCTTAAACATTTTTTAAATAGCTCATATATAAATTTTGAGCCCATTTGGACATTTATAGGTCATGTTATGAAGACTACAAAAATTATACATTTCAAATTAGTTTCGTGCGTTGATTTTGTTGCCCTCGGATGAGTGACTTACACTAATCTAAATGGGCTCAAAATTCTTGTAGCCTAATTATAATATGGCAATGAAGATCAATAATTTACATTTTATAAAAAATAGTCTTGATATGCAAACACAATTTGAGTGTAGTGTGTGATTCGGACACTCGAGTGTATTCTATCCTGACTCTCTCTCTCTCTCTCTCTCTATATATATATATATATATATATATATATATATATATATATATATATATACATATATATGTGGGTTTATCTTTAATACCCATGTGGGTAGCTACCAACTCCAGATTTAGTTACTTTTTTCTGTAACTTTTTACTATATGCATGTACATGGTTACATTACCTTCCAAATAGTTACATTACATGCACATCATTTATAGTTGTAACGGATGTACAATTACATATTTATTCCAAAATTTTTGTTGTGTATTCTATCTATTTTTACCTTTTTAGTTTAATAATTACTTTTTTGAAAATATAATTACTTTTTTTTCAAGTCATTATTTTTTTACCAAATAATTACTTTCATGGATGAACGTGTAGTGAAATCTAAGTTACATGCACGGGCAACGAGTGACCCCCGTGTACATATATACATATACATATACATATACATACATACATATATATATATGCATATATACATACACATATTTATACATATATATATATATATATTAACATGATTATTTTTTAAATTTTCAATTGAGAAAATTGTAAGTTTCTTTTTGTGGATTTATCTCTATAGTTATGAAAAACTTTTGCACTACCTGTCTCTAAAAGTGTTTTTCATAATATTTTGTTTTTTTTCAAGTAGAGTGGGAATATGATTGTATCTTTCAGGAAAATATTTATTTATTATATAATCAATTTCTTTTGAGAGATCTTCATTTTCAAGAATAAGTACCTCTTCAGATGATTTGAGGATAAATTCAGAGGATGTTTTAGTTGATGAATCAACTTCCATTTTTTCTGTATTTTTCTTCTCCCTCCTTATTTGTGTTATTATGTATATAGCTGAGCATTCATTCAATACCCGGCGGGATCGTGTAGCGAAATCTAAGTTACATGCATGGGCAACGAGTGACCCCCGTGTACATATATACATATACATATACATATACATACATACATATATATATACACATATACACACACATATACATATATATACACACACACATATATATATATATTAACATGATTCTTTTTTGAATTTTTAATTGAGAAAATTGTAAGTTTCTTTTTGTGGATTTATCTCTATAGTTATGAAAAACTTTTGCACTACCTGTCTCTAGAAGTGTTTTTCATAATATTTTGGTTTTTTTCAGGTAGAGTGGGAATATGATTGTATCCTTCAGGAAAATATTTATTTATTATATAATCAATTTCTTTTGAGAGATCTTCATTTTCAAGAATAAGTACCTCTTCAGATGATTTGAGGATGAATTCAGAGGATGTTTTAGTTGATGAATCAACTTCCATTTTTTCATTATTTTTCTTCTCCCTCCTTATTTGTGTTATTATATATATATATATGAGTGTTCATCAATATCCGGTGGGTAGCCTGGATTTTCACTACTCTTCAGCCAAAAAAGTAACTATGATGATAAAAAGGTAACTATACAAGTAAAATAGTAAATCTGGACAGAATACAGAGCAAATATATATAATCACAATTTTTAATCTGTTGTTGCAAATGTAACTATCTATGTATGAAAAGTAACAACTTACAAGGTAAAGTAACCCTCTACATGTCAAAAGTAAGAAACTCCAAAAAAGGTAATCAAAATAGGGGACGGGTAGCTACCCACGCGGGTACTAAAGATGGACCATATATATATATATATATATATATATATATATATATTGTGTAGGGTATATATTCACTACCTGCACGAGTAACTAACTTTAGTTACCCGTAGATCTATTTTGTAATAGAAAGGCACCTATCTGTAATGAGACAGACATCGTTTGTAATGAGATGACTAAATCTATAATACAAATAATCATTTTGTATTACACGCCTGATTACATTAAAAATGATATTTGTAATAGAAACAACGTTGTAATACAAAACGAGTCTTTGTATTACAATTTTGGTCATCTCATTACCATTTTGATTGTCTACTTACAAATATGTGTCTTCCTATTACAAAACTGATCCATGGATAACTAACCTTAAGTACACGTACAGGTAGCGAATGAATGGCCATATATATATATATATATATATATATATATATATATATATATATATATATATATATATATATATATATATATATATATATATATATATATATATTGATAAAAGACTAATTTTATTACGGAGTAGCCATACGGAATCTACATGAAGAGGAAGACAAACTTACAAGACACACAATGATCAAGAATAGATACATCATACCACAAAAACTCATATCGGAATCTGATAAGAACGATGATATATAGATTCCTCTTCTATTTCGCTGGCTAATGCAGCTTTCCATGAAGGATACCTTCAACTTGAGCATTATTTGTAGTAGAGTAACTACACCAAACCGGTGTTTTGAAATTTCGTCGCCTCTGCACTTGGTGTTATACAACTACGCAACAAAATTAATCGAGAAAAAGTAACCTACTGTGAGGAGAGAAAGAAACGTCGATTAATGACGAGAAAGACAAAACAAGACAGGAGAACAACCCCTACAAAAGGGGGGATAACCTGTGTGGAAAAGGGATGCCACAAAGGCAGTCAACAAAGCAAGAACAAGTAGAATGAAAAGCATAGCAAAGCAAGAAAAAAGGAAACCGAGCCGTGAATCTGAGAGACCAGGACCCGAGCACGACGCACGCAAAGAGGCCACCCTCACGGAGAAGCCGGCCACCTCACGGTTGCAGGCTTTGCCCAAGATCTAGATCGAGGAAGGAGAGGCAACACCACCCGGAACCTCCATCATGGATCCGGCCGTCGCTGCTGCAGATGATTGATATCCACCACCTCAGGGCGTCGTCCAAAAGAACTTCAACGCCCAACCGAAAAGACAACAACCAAACATCGTCGCCTCTAAAACTCAGACTCTGACCACGGCCCGATATAGAAGAGCCTTCGTCGAGGGCAAGGGAAGGCCGACTTGACCCAGGGGGAGAGGAGGTTGCGATCGCCCCCTCCCCCAGGTCCAGTAGATAGTGGCGGCTCCTGTGTCGCAAGAACCTCGCCTCCTCTATGAAACTCTTTTTTTTCTCTCTCTCTCTATATATATATATATGTAGAGTCAGGCTAGAATACCCTCGAGTGTACAAATCGCACAAATACACTCAAGTGTGTTTGTATATCAAGACTATTTTTGTACAAAAGGTAAACCATTGATCTTCGTTGTCATACTATAACCAAGCTACATACAAATTTTGAGCCCATTTGGATGAGTGTAAGTCACTCATCTAAGGGCAACAAAATTGACGTACGAAACTAATTTGAAATGAATGATTTTTGCGGTCTTTATAACATGACGTACAAATGTCCAAATGTGCTCAAATTTTGTATATGAGTTATTCACAAGATGTTTAAGAAGATCAATGGATTAAATTTTTGAAAAAAATAAAAAACTACTTGAGTGTATTCTGCTCCAAATACACCCGAGTGTAATCTAGCTTGACTATATATATACATGTGTGTGTATATATATATATATATACGCATATATATATGTATGTATATATATGTATGTATGTATGTATGTATATGTATATATACAAACACACACACAAACACACACACAAACACACACACAAACACACATACACACACACATATTATATATATATATATATATATATATATATATATATATATATATATATATATATATATATATATATATATATATATATATATAGGGTATATCTTCACTACCCGTGTGGGTAACTAAGATTCGCTACCCGTGCATCGATTTTGTAATGGGATGACACATATATGTAATGAGACAACCAAATTTGTAATGAGACAATCGAAATTGTAATACAAAAACGTGTTTTGTATTACAGCGCTGTTACAGTAATAAATATTTATTTATTACTGCAGCACTGTAATACAAAACGAGTCTTTGTATTATAATTTCGGTCACCTCAATATAAATTTGTATTGTCTCATTACAAATGCATACCTTCCCATTACAAAACTGATGCACGGGTAGCGAATCTTATTTACCCACACGGGTAACTAAGATTTGCTACACATGCATCAATTTTATAATGGGATGACACATATATGTAATGAGACAAATATATATATATATATATATATATATATATATACATACATGTACATATATATAGGTAAATATTATATATATATGTACATATATATATTGAGCCTAAGATACATATTATGTATATATATGTACATATACATATTGAGCCTATGATATACTCTAGTGTATTCCAACCCCAACACAATCAACTTTTTCACTGTTGGATGGTTGTTGTTCAGAAGAATCCTACTCATAGCCATGTTGTGACTGTGGACAGACCCCACCCCACTCATCCTCCCCTTCTACCTTCTTATGATCTCTCTATCTATCTTCGTGCGACATCCTATCTCTCTCTATGCTCAATCCCTTTTTCTTCTCTCCATTCCTCTTTATTTCTCCTATGGTCTTCGTCCATTGCAAGCCAGGAAGGAGCAAAGTCTAAAGTGACTGGCGAGTATGATCATAGCCATACCTCACCCCAAATCACATACCAGCTCTCTAGGATTCACCAGCCGCCAATGAAATCATGAAGGGGTCAATTGTAGTTGGAATCAGGCCATGTCGTAGATCTAACCGACCCTTCACGCTCAGTCCAGCCAATGATCAGTCGACAAGGCCGATTAGAACCACCTTCGCCAGTACCACCAACCCATCGTCTGGAGTGTGCACATCTAGAGATAGGAAATTATGTACCCATTTCAGTTGTCGTCGGCTCGTGGAGGGAGTCCCCCATTAGTCCTGCCAGTTTGTCGAAGCATTAGGCAAATAATTCTAGTTGCTAGTCGAAACCATTAGGCTCTCTCAGTCACTGTGGCTAGTTGATCGGTGCTCCTATCCCAATGAGGAAGTGATTTAGGTATTGCTTGTTCCTAATTCCCCCATTTTTGGATGTTTTCTTCTTCTTCTTCTTCTTTTTTGGCTTCTTCATATGCTTCTCTTGGCCCAAATTTTCCCCTTTTCAATTTTTTATTCCATAATCAACATCCCTTACTAACTTCTCTTACTGAATGGTGCTTGTTCAATGTTCAGGGGCTTTATCATTGTAATTTCTTCGAATGGATGATGCACCTATTCCTAAAAACTTGTTGGAGGTGTTGATGCTCTTTAGAGGAGAACTGAACCTAGCAAGACAGAAATATACATTTTGTTTGGTGTATTAATTGGTTCATATGTCCTCTTTCTGGTTGTATGTGTGTTGAGTTAATGTTGTGTGTTGATTTACATGGATTATATTGTATGGTTAGAAGGAATCAATGAATGTAATGTACTTCTTGTCTATGAATGAATGAGAAAATTAATTACAAATGTAAATAACTCGGGTTTGTTAATATATATTGTTGTGAATGAACAATGGTATGAATTCAATCTTGTTTGAATTGGATTGAGCTTCAATTACAACTGGGTGTAGTGGAACTCAATTGAAAATTGATGTCTATGTTTGGACATGCATGTGTTAGTCTTGCTGACTAACTCTAGTTTGTTAATATATATTGTTGTGAATGAATGATGGTATGAATTCAATCTTGTTTGAATTGGATTGAGCTTCAATTACAACTGGGTGTAGTGGAACTCAATTGAAAATTGATGTCTATGTTTGGACACACATGTGTTAGTCTTGCTGACATTTGGAACTTTACTGGTCATATTGTGGCAACACAACCCACTATCACACAGACAGCAAGGTGTTACGCGAAAACGTGCGGAAATCACCATAACCACAGATTATCGAAAACACAGGTTAATAAAAACCGATTGTGGAAAACTTATAAACTGAGAAACTATTACATTCCAGTCCACAACCTGCAAGAAAACAGGTTATACAATCATATACAAGCTTTGATACATGTTCACAGCTTAGAGCAACAGCTGTCTTGCCGTCACATGAGTTCATCACCTGTTCATATATACATAGAGGCCCACATCCGGCCAACAGCAGGATATATAAAACATTAACGGTCATCTATCGTGAAACAACGTCAAAACACTGCCAAGGACCTGAGAGTACATGGATGACTCTAGACTCTACTACAAAACCTCCAAAACAACAACACATCCATCGCTTGCCTTCTACTGCTCTTCTTGCTGCTCGGTCGCAACTCCGCGACCACCACCACGTCTAGCTCGACCACCTAAAAAGGGTGTAAACTAGCAGAGTGAGACAATTGAACATTGTCCCAACGGGAAACATAACTTCCCGCCAAAACTACAAAACCTCAGGTATAGAAATAAAGTAGATAATTGATGAGAAGTATAACAAGAGCAGTTAATAAAGTAAAGTTGTTCTAGCTAGCAAGTTTACCAGTTATATAAAAGGCTTATACTCAAGTATTTCTTTATGGAACATGATAAACAAGATAAGATATATAAGATTTACCACATATGAGAAACATATAAGCAACTGCAAGATATGATGGAATTAACTACACAAACAAGGCCTCAACCAATGTTTCGTGTTTGTCTTAAGCAGTAATACTATTCGGATGAATTACATATTATTATTATGCCCTGAGGAAGTGAGCCGTACCGCTCAGATCCAACCTTCGGTTGTGAAACCCAAGCCAGTGTCATACAAGGTCAATGGAAGAGCCGGACTCCATGACCTTCTCCGCCTCATGGTCAGTGCATGAGTACAACATAAGAAGGACCACAGTCTCATGCTGAAGTGGTCTTAGCCATAGGGTCAGGCTACCCTCTGCCTAGCCCACCTCGGTACAAGTCTCGGCACTAGTGAAACTGAGCCACGGGCCTGTTCACCGTGCTCTGAGCCATGAACACATTCATGCTCCTCATATCACATATCCTGAGCCATGGGCCTGTTCACCATGCTCTTCATCACAATTGGGCTACGAGCCTAAATCTGCACCTTTGAGTCTACAACCGCAGTTGCACTCTTACATCCTCACTTTAGGCTAGGAGAAACCTCGCATACTCAACAATATGTGCTCCGGGTTAACCCGCAGGAGAACCCATTTCACCATCATCAATTCTTGACGATGATGGATCTATGGCCAGGGAAACTACATGATAGATTTCACTGTGATTAATTAGTATCTTTTAGATGGATTGCAAGATTCAACCAAGTTGTATAACATGCAAGCTATAAAAGGGAATAAACAACATAAACTTAACATTATGCTTTTACTACAATTCACATCATATTGATCCATCACAAGGATCCTACATCACATGTTATTACTTGGCCTCTTGCCAATCATCTGGATCCATCTCAAGGATCATCACATACCATGGGATCTTAATCCCTCAACACATAGTGCCACTGCCTCTCAAGGCTTACATCGTCATCATGGGAAAAACACATTACATATGCAATCTCTTCAACAAGAGTAATTATCAAAGTGATGTTACTCATCACATATTTCTCATAGCCTTTTCATGGCTAATCATCACCTGCATGGTCAGGGTATACAATAATCATAGTTTCAACATAAGGACTATGCTTACCATCATGAAATGATATTCAAGATGTTATACTTATCAATCCTACATTATCTGGTGATCAAGTGCATAAAGCACATCATGTAGCAAACCATATCTAGACTCATCCTGATCTCAGTATTATACAGATAATCAAGGTGATCATTTTATGCATATAGTCAAGTTGGATATAGAGAATAAGCATTGTCATTACCATTACTACAATCATTCTTAGCATTAATAGATAATCACTTCCACATGTGTATCCAGGTTAAGATAAATGAACAAGCTTATGATAACGAGCATCATTACCTATACAAGGAGTCACCATCGTTAAGCAAAGACATATACCACTAGATTGTTTCCATGATACGAGGATCCCTCACAAAAGATACCAAAACCCTCACTAAAAGAGATATATCGGGCAACCTGCCCTCACCCAAGGCTCAACACATAACGGTCGATAAGAGAACAAGCAGCAACGCTGTGTTGCCACCAAGGCAACCAGCACACGACGCAACGTTACAAGGGGGAGTGTCGCACGACAGGGGTAGGTTGTCGAGCACTCCTCACATATCGGGCAACGCCTGTCACACATGGAGTTATCGGCTGACACAGCAGTGTGACGCCTTTCACACTCCACTCAACAACGCCTGATACAAGGGCTAACATATCGGCCAGATCAGCCCACAAGGGATAATAACCAAGAGAGAGAACTCACTCCTCATATCGTGCAACGACCTGATCAAAGCCTAACAGCCGATACAAAGCAAAGCAAGGGGTTGTGACGCCCGTCACACCACACATCACCCAACACAAGAGCAAACGTGTCGCCCAACAAGGTCATCTTCTTCCTCAAACACAAGGTACTCAAAACCCTAGGAAGATGGCTCACCTCAATCAACTAAGAAAGAGGGGTCTTGCACATCATCCATCACCAACGAGCTCACCCTTCTAGCCCATGGTGAGAGGAGAGTGTTGCTCAAGCAACTAGAACACAAGCTCACCTCAATCGACTAAGAACGAGGGGTGTTGCTCATGATACTAGAAGCTCAAACTTGCTCCTCTAGACCAAGGGGAGAAAGGAGTATTGCTCCCTAAAACCCTAGTTCACAAGGATCGGCCAACAAGGAAGCTAAGCAAGAAACTAAGCTACTAACATGTAAACAAGATCAAAGCAAGAGATAATGTAGTTAGGGTTAGAAGTTATGCAACCCGCCTTAAGCTCCAAGCTCCAAAGAAGAAGAACTCCAAGGGATGTCGACCACCACTTGCTCCTCAAAGGTGTGTCGGCCACCAAGCTGCTCCTTCAGGGGGGGGGGGGTGTCGGCCGACACAAGCAAGGGAAGAAGGGAGTGTCGTGCACTCAAGGTGGAGAAGGAAACTAAAGGATCAAAGGAACTCCTAGCAAAGGGAAGGACACACCTATATAGGAGGAAAGGGAGGAGAAAACAAGGTTGGTCCAAGCAAGGTGTCACTTGCCTAGGGACACTTGTCCTAGTACACGAGCCACTACTCTCGCAAGCTCCATCCACATGTCCAAGATATGTACCAAGTGTCCACTAAACAAGGTCAAGGTTAGATCAAAGAGCATGGGCGACACAACAACTTGCTCCATGGGTGACACACATCCATGTTGGCTGACACAAGCACTCCTAGGCCGATACACTCACCTCTTGGGCGACACAAACATCTCTTTGGGTGACACAAGGCTCAACCAAGCCAAAACAAGGCACCTCAAGGCCCAACTAGCTCAACAAGGCCCAAAAGAACTCAAGCAACGAGCCCAAGCCTTCCCCTCTACACAAGAGGAAGCAAAGAGAGAGAGGAACACCTCACAAGGTGGCAAACTTGCCTACAAAACCCTAGACTTGGGTTATTTGCAAGTAGCACCTCCAACTCTCAATAAAAGGTGATTAGCAAGCACCAAAGCATCAGGGTTAAGCAAAGAAAACAGGGTAAACCCTAAACAAAGGTCAGGGTCCTTACAATCTAACCCCCTTTAAGGGATTTCGTCCCCGAAATCCAAAGAGAAAAGCGAGGGGTACTTCCTTCTCATCTCTTCCTCAATCTCCCATGTGGCTTCCTCAACGCCACGATGATGCCAAAGAACCTTCACAAGAACCAGATCCTTCTTATTCAGCTTCTTAACCCTTCTGTCAAGGATCACCACCGGAACTTCCTCGTAGGTCACATCTTCATCCAGCTCGACCTCAACCGGCTGTATCACTGTTCCTGAATCTGGATGGCTTCTCTTCAACATACTGACATGGAACACTGGATGTAACCTGTGTAACTCTGGAGGCAACTCTAACTTGTAAGCTACCTTACCAACACATGCTATAACTGGGTAAGGCCCCATATACCTGGGTGCCAACTTACCCTTCCGACCAAACCTTAGCACTCCCTTCCACAACGAGACTTCGAGATATACCTTGTCTCCTACCTGGAACTCCAAAGGTCATCGGTGATTGTCTGCATAAGACTTCTGCCTGTCCTGTGCCACTTTCAACTGTTGCTGTATCACTTTGATCTTTTCTGTTGTCTGCTGGACTAACTCAGGACCCAACAACTGATGCTCACCAGACTCGTACCAACACAGAGGAGATTTGCACTTTCTTCCATACAAGGCTTCATAAGGAGCCATGTCAATGCTCCGTTGACAACTGTTGTTGTAGGAAAACTCTATCAAACTCAGATGTACATCCCAACTGCCTATAAATTGCAAAACACAAGCTCGAAGAAGATCTTCCAAAATCTGAATAGTCCTTTCAGACTGTCCATCTGTCTGCGGATGGAAAGCGGTACTGAATCTCAACTGCGTTCCCAACGCTTTGTGCAACTATTCCCAGAAATGACTCGTGAACTGAGGACCTCTTTAAAAAACTATCATCGTTGGCACACCATGCAAACGTACTATCTCATCCACATATACTCGAGCGAGTTTCTCAGCTGTATACGTCGTCTTCACAGGTATGAAATGGGCAGACTTCGTCAATCTGTCCACAACCACCCAAATGGAATCATGATTCCTAGTTGTCTTGGGTAGACCAACTACGAAATCCATGGTTACATGATCCCATTTCCACTGCGGTATCGGCAAAGGTTGCAACGTACCTGCCGACTTCTGATGTTCAACCTTCACTTGCTGACAAACCACACATCTAGCCACGTACTCAGCTACATCTTTCTTCAAGCCTGGCCACCAGTACAAGTCCTTCAGACTATGGTACATCTTGGTGACACCTGGATGCATAGCATACATCGATGTATGTGCTTCTTCGAGCACCAACTTCCTCAGCTCATCAACATCAAGAACCGTCATCCTATTACGATAGCAGACTAGCCCATCATCGGACTCATGAAACCCATCACGCTTTTCGCTGCCAAACTCTGATTTGATCAACTGTAGCACATCATCTGTCTGCTGGGCATCTTTGATCTGCTGTCTCAACGTAGGCTTGACTTGCATCTGTGCTAAGAGCCCAGCTAACGAGGAAACCTCCATCTGTACATTCATCTGCTGCAAAGAGACAAACATATCCCGCCTATGGCATACCAGGGAACTCAACTGTGCCTTCTTGGAAGGAAAAGAAGACTTTCGACTAAGCGCATCAGCTACCACATTCGCCTTACCAGGATGATACTCGATAGTGCATTCATAGTCGTTGATCAACTCCATCCATTGCTGCTGTCACATGTTCAACTCTTGCTATGTAAAGATGTACTTCAGGTTCTTATGGTCCGTAAAGATCTGGCACACTTCCCCATATAGATAGTGTCTCTAAATCTTTAACGCATGAATCACTACCATCAGCTCCAAGTCATGAGTTGGATAGTTCTCCTCGTGTTTCTTAAGCTGTCGCGAAGCAAAAGAAACCACATGATCTTCCTGCATCAGCATACAACCTAAGCCTTTCTTGGAAGCATCACAGAAAACCACATAGCCTTTCCCAGGCTCTGACAGGATTAACAGTGGAGCACTTGGTCAGCTTCTCCTTCAAACTCTAGAAAGCTTGTTGACATCGGTCATCCCAAACAAAAGGCACATCCTTTCTCGTCAACTTCGTCATCGGCAAAGCAATCGCACTGAAATCCTTGATAAACCTCTGGTAGTATCCTGCTAAACCCAGAAAACTGTGAACTTCTATCGGCGTCTTTGGTTGTTCCCAATCTGCAACGGATTCCACCTTCTTCAGGTCTACTTTGACTCCTTCAGCAGATATCACATGACCCAAGAAAGTCACCTCTTCCAACCAGAACTCACACTTACTGAACTTGGCATACAACTAATGTTGGCAAAGAAGAGTCAACGCTCGACGAAGATGTTGCTCATGCTCTAGCCTGTCCCGACTATAGATCAAGATGTCATCTATAAAGACTACAACAAATTGATCTAAGAACGGACGGAACACTCTGTTCATCAGGTCCATGAAAGCAGCAGGTGCATTGGTTAACCCAAACGACATAACCACAAACTCATAGTGACCATACCTCGTCCTGAAAGCTGACTTTGGTATGTCATCCGCCTTTATCCTCAACTGATGATATCCGGACCGTAGATCGATCTTTGAAAACACTATAGCACCACGCAGCTGGTCAAACATATCATCTATCCTCGGCAACGGGTACTTGTTCTTGACCATGACCTTGTTCAACTGTCGATAGTCTATACACAACCACATCGAACCATCCTTCTTCTTGACAAACAACACGGGAGCACCCCAAGGCGACGTGCTCGGTCTGATGAAACCTTTGTCCAGCAACTCCTGCAACTGCTTCTTCAACTCTGCCATCTCCACTGGAGCCATCCTATACGACGTATGTGCAACTGGCTGCGTCCCTGGGACCAGATTGATCTCGAAATCAATCTCTCGGGGTGGGGGAACACTAGGAAACTCCTCAGGAAACACATCTACAAACTCCCGGACAACTGGCACCCCCTTGAGACTAGGACCTTTCGCCTTGGTAGCCACGACGGTATCCACCACATGAGCTAAGAACGCCTCACATCCTTGTCATAGCAACCTATCTGCCACCATAGCTGATACCAGACACGTCGGAAGAATCTTCCTATCTCCTTAGAAGATCCACTTCTCTCCAGCATCATCAAACACCGCCTGCTTGGTACCACAGTCTAAAACAACCTTATACCTCTCTAAGGTATCCATCCCAAGGATAACATCAAACCCATGCATATCAAGTGGTATAAGATCCACTCTAATGCGGTGTCCCGAGAAAGACAAGACACAAGATTAACACTCTTCTCGAAGCAACGAGGATCCATCAAGAGGGGTTTCTAACAACAAACTATCCTTCTTACGATTAATAGATAAACGACAGTTCTCAAGTATACTATAGGCGATAAAAGAGTGCGTAGCACCCGGGTCAACCAGAACATATATAAAGCAAGAAGAAGACATATCAGAATGAAATAACTCCATCTGACCTGTCACTACTCGCGGGTTGACTATCGCCTCCGGCTGACTCATAGCATAGAATCGAGCCTTGCTTGCTGTCCATGACCTCTGCTTCCTTGAGCAGACAATCCAGCTTGAGACGCTTGACCGCGTCCTCATCCTTTGCTACCACTAGGCTGCTATCGATCCGATCCCTGATGATTCTACCTCGGCTGCTGTGTCACTTCAACATCTCTATTCGGGTAGTTGAACCTCCAATGCCAGATCTGACCACACAGATGGCATGCTCTATCATCAACTCGTGGCCTAGATGGCCCTGTCACTGCCACAGAAGCCGTACTGTGTGCCTTAGATGGTGAAGACACACAACCTCTTCCTCTACTCGGAGACCACTGAGACGATCCACCAGGACCTCTCATCGTTGACGGTGCTGCAAACCTTGACTTCTTGAAGCCATCAAACCTCTGCCCCTGGAACTGAGCAGGTCTCTTCTTAGCCATAGATTCTCTCTTCTCCCTTACTGATCGTTCGATCCTCCGGACAGATTCCACAAACGTAGCAAACCGCTCCCGATTCTCCAATGCAGAAACCGATGTCGTCAACTCAGCACTCAGACCCTTCTCGAAATGTCTGATCCATTTCTCATCGGTTGCCGCCATGTGAGGACAAAACCACAACAAATCCATGAACTTGGCCTCGTACTCGGTGATATTCATCGTTCCTTGTCGCAAGCTCTCAAACTGACCGATCTTCTCATCCAGATACGTCTTCGGAAAGTATCTGCTGATGAACTCACGACGAAAGACCTCCCAATCGATCACCTCACCAGGCCACTTCTCTTCCTCGATGGTCCACCAGTGACCAACACTACCTTTCAGAAGGTAGACAGCGTGCTTTACTTTGTCTACTTCGGGGATGTCGAGGATCTAGAAAGCCTTCTCAAGACTTGTCAGCCACATATCCGCATCCGCTGGATCAGCCGTTCCAGCATAATCTGAAGCTTTGACTCGGCGAAGCCGCTCGAAGGTCTTCCCAATACCTGATGATTCTCCATGGGGAGCCTGTGCTCTCGAAGGAGGCACTGGCAATCGCTCAACAATGAGATTCATCGTAGCCATCATCTGCCCCAAAAGCTGTTGGTAAGCAGGATGCTCAAGAATGGCTGGGTCAGGTTGGGGGACCTCAGGCACCAGATCTTCATGTGCCTGACCTACAGCTCCATCAACAGATGCAACATCGCTGTGCTTAGTAGCGTGTTCTTCATGGTTTCCAGACATCTTGACTTTTCTTCCGCTGAGGCAGAAGATAACTGTGAGAAAATCTAGAAAACGCACAAGAACAAACACAGCCTAGTCCTAAATCCATGTAGACTCAGCGAACCTAAAGCTCTGATACCAAAAACTTATGGCAACACAACCCACTATCACACAGATAGTGAGGTGTTACGCGAAAATGTGCGGAAATCACCATAACCACAGATTATCGAAAACACGGGTTAGTAAAAACCGATTGCGGAAAATTGATAAACTGAGAAACTATTACATTCCAGTCCACATCCTATAAGAAAACATGTTATACAATCATATACAAGCTTTGATACATGTTCACATCTTAGAGCAACAACTGTCTTGCCATCATATGAGTTCATCACCTGTTCATATATACATAGAGGCCCACATCCGGCCAATAGCAGGATATACAAAACATTAACGGTCATCTATCGTGAAACAACATCAAAACACTGCCAAGGACCTGAGAGTACATGGATGACTCTGGACTCTACTACAAAACCTCCAAAATAGCAGCACATCCATCGCTTGCCTTATACTGCTCTTCTTACTACTCGGTCGTAACTCCGCGACCACCACCACGTCTAGCTCGACCACCTGAAAAGGTTGTAAACTAGCAGAGTGAGACAATTGAACATTGTCCCAGCGGGAAACATAACTCCCCGCCAAAACTACAAAAC